>JANAVB010003000.1:7041346-7108846 GCA_029216955.1 Iris pallida
TCATTCTAACTTATTTAACGTCATGCATGGAAATGTATGTCGGGAAACACTTATTTAAGGCATACTTTCTTAAGCACGCCTTAATTATAATGCCGTAAATAGTCACTTTTCTTGTAGTGTTTGTAATTGTATTCCTATCAAGTTTATCAATAAAAGAAGTAGTTCCATATCAAATCTCTGTGTCCAATATTTGGTTTCTGCAATGAATGGGTGCGTGCGTGTGTTTTGCTTAACTAGTAGGTGCGTGCGTGTGTTTTTGCTTGACTAGTTGTTTTGTGCAGTTACATGGCCTTGTGCAAGCACAACTTAGGCTTGCACGGCATTACGCCTTAGCGAGGACGATCGATCCCGCAGGTATCCAGGCAAGACGGACGACCCTAGCGGGATCGGGGCGTGACACCGAGGAGTAAGGATTTCAGACAAGACTCTTCCTCCTCTTTCTTTGCGGACTATGTGACTTTCTTCTAAATGGTAGACTTATTTATTTGTTATTCTTAAATTTTGCTTGGTAGTGGATTTGTCTTCACCCAACAACTTGTCCATTGATATTTGATTTAATGATATATTTATTCTTTTATTTTTTTGTGGATAAGATTTAGTGAGTCATGACTATCTATATACTGTATTTACTGCTTACGTATATTTATTATACAGCTGGCATGTTATGTTCCTAGTCATACGTATTTTGGGACTGGAGCATTATAGTAGGCCCCGAACATGCCAAGGCACCGTTCCCAACTTAATGTTCCAAACCGGCGATCGCAGGTCCCGAATACATCGAGACACCATGCCGCTTTGCATAATCAGCAATCTTGTGACAATTGTGTCACAACTGCTCACTTCACATACGAAGCCATACTTTCGGTGTTCTAGGACTTAGTGTTCAATGTTCTTCAATTCGTGCACTTGATGCACGTCTCGATACAGTATTTCAATGTTCTATGACTCGTTCTTCAACTCGTGCATAGATGCACACCTCGATATAATATTTCAATGTTCAACGACTCGTGCACTGAGACACTAATCGATATGGCTATTCGATGTTCTATACCTCATGCACTTGATGCACGATCCGACATTGTTATTCAATATTCTATGAGTCGTGCACTTGATGCAAGCCTCGATACTATTATTCAATGTCCTATGCCTCTGCACTTAAGGCAAGATCCGGCATAGTTATTCAATGTTCAACGAGTCATGCACTTGTGCACTCCTCGAAATAGTTATTTCATTTCCTACGAGTTGTGCACTGATGCACGCCTCGATACAAATATTCGATGTTCTATTACAACTCGTGCACTTGATGCACGTTTTACTTCAATTATTCAATGTTCTATCTTACTGTTCAACACACACTACATCTTCTACTTGTCCATACCATGCATATGGAAATCCATGACATTTCGAGCATACAAGGGTACATTTTATTAAGGTATGACGGAGTGGAAAAGAAGGGTCACAGTTCTTCCACCTTTGCCGATTCACATATCATTTCGTCGAGCCGATGCAGCTCGATTCTTTAACTTTGTTCCATGCCAACTCATCTGACTTAGCCATTCGAGCACTTCGTCCTCCTTTGAATTATTTGACTGATTCGACCTATTGTGTCTATGCCTCAATCTGTTGCGAGGCGATATTTTGATCTTTTGCGGACTCCGTTGCAAATAAGACAAAATATCGATATCAAAAAACTCAACATCAAAATCTGCACATGAAACCAACTCAATTAATACTTTATTCAAATCAACTTAATATTTGCATCGATTCGAATTAATATTTCTTCGAATCAACTCAATATTTCTTCGGGTCAACTTAACTTCGTCGAGTCATCGACTCAACGTAATGCACCATGCAGAGCGGAGCATTATACAATATACCACTCAGAAAGAGGTTCTTCCTCGAACTGAAACCAATACTCAATCCACACTTTTATTTCGATCGTTTCAAGATCCCGTTCTACCATCGCCATTCTATTTTAAACATTCATGCAAATGTTTCTTAACATATCTTAATCCTCCATGCAGCTCAATTTGAATTCAGCATGCACTTAGTTTAGATCATACACATAACTTAGGTGTCCCAGAAATATATGTATTTCAGCCAACCTAGTGATATTTAGAATTTGAACAATGCTAGCAAGTATAACTTCAGTCCTCGAATAATTGCCTGTTTGCCCTAAACTTTGAAGAACTTTTGTATTTCAAACGAGAAAAGTACAATAGATCCTTAAACATGAAACCTATTGCCTATTAATGTTATACATGTTTATATAGATTATATGATATTAATTCTTGCTGGAATTATGTACTTTCTCCAACCTTGAATATATAACATTGGCAACGTTAATGACACTACATGTATTATGTGCTTTGTGATTAACATTGAGGTTTGTGGTATCGTTTTCATTTTTTGATATCTTAAAGTCTGGAATATATTTTTCTTTCATATGCTTTATGGTCTTTTTATATCGTACATTTTGTTATAGTCTTGCAGCTTGCTAATAGGATATACTATCTTAGATGGCTTAGTTTTCTTGATGTAATTATATGATATTATGGACATAATTCATAATGAGGTTTAGACAACGTACAGCCCTTGATGTTGCGGTACAGGTTGCACTTGGCCACATATGATCGTAATAAAAAAAGTGGACGCATGTCGTGGCAGGTAGACTACGTGATTCTATGGTAGACTGTGATTATGTGATATTATTTAATTTTGTTTGTCTATGTATGTATATATGTGATTATGATGTTTTAACCTTTTTTTATTGTGGCGTCCACCACCGTATTATTGCATCGCTACTTGGTATCAAAACGTCAAAATATTGTATCATAACGTCGCTGCACGTCCTTATCTTATATCAAAACTTCGCTACTTGAAAAGTAGCGACTCTAACGAGTCCATTTGACGTTACTAACGAAAAAAAGGTAGCATTCTGAAAGAAAAAAAAGTAGCATTCTGAAAAAGCAGATTTGCTATGTCATTTATTGAAGTCACTATATTGCCACGTAAATGTCGTTGCTGAGTCGATATATTGGCGACATGTATGTAGTTGTTGAGCATTAATGAATTGAATATGAATATATAACATTCTTTATATGTTGCACTTTGATGTTCAACGACAAATTTCATATTTGCGTCTAGCAATAATGCGACTCTCTTCCCGGGTTGTTGATGACATTGCTAAACGTTGTTAGCAATATCTTTTTATGGAAATAGCGACGAATTTTAGAGTCGCTAATACCTCTTATTTTAATTTGTAGGGGTATAAATATTGAGCTATATATGTTGAAGCTGATTGATACGTAGGTGTCCACTACCACATGGTCATGTGGACAAATTAAGTAACTGAGATTTGGTTCACGTGAGTAGTCTGAGCTCTCCCCTGTCCCAGATTGATGTAATTCGTGTAGAGAAATTCAAAATTTGAAAAAGTAATCAAGCAAACTCGTTGTTCAACTTCGCTCAAGGACTTGAGGCCTTATGGTGATGTATATGTCGAGGATTAGGCCTAAAGTCCGATGCCCGACCGAAATGGCAATTTCATGGGTACAAACTCGTACAGTGTTAAGCCTCTCATGTGATAGTCGCATAGAATCTTTGTGTCATTATTTTTCAAACCAGAGGATATGTCCAAAAAGAAAAGGAAAATGCTAAGTTTACTACCAAATTTTTACAACCTTCTTATAATCACTCTCTCCCACCTCTTACACATGGGTCCCACCGGGTCCCATCACCACTCTCACCCCCCCTGCTACATGGGCTCCACCCGGTCCCACCACTTCTCCCCCTCCTCCAATCGAAGTCCGACACGTGGCAAAGTTGTAAGGGGGTTGTAACATTGGTTGTTTATGTACCTCCAAAAATCCATTCTTCCATGTCCCTCCATTACGTGGTCATCTTCTATTGGCTCATGTTTTTCACTAACTAACCCAATTAGTGAGTGCTAATGAAATTTTTGGAGGTACATATAGCATCACTCTTCCAAATAAGTTTGTACAGTGGCAGGAAGATCCCGAAGTAATCTGAGGCCTTTTCAGTCTGTCTAATACATCATATCCACTCTCTTTATCCATATATTATCTAAAAACTTGATACATAATAGATGACTTACCGATCAAGTCATATGAGTTTATCAAACCATATTATAAAATAAACATGGATACATCCGATAGCTGGACTATATAAATTCCCTATTTCCTCTCAGAAAGGTAACATTATTTCTCACCTAAATTGTATAAAAAATTACTTTCACCTTAATTCTAACTTGAGTACTGGAGTGACACAAGCTGGGGATAATCAGTTCTCGACCTTTGTTTCTATATGCATATGGGTGAGAGAGGATGAATAGAAAGAAAAAAACTTCCAACTCTTGAGTAGAAGTTCGTTGAGTTAAGTCTATGTGGTTGTAAAACTTCGTCAATTAGTTAGAAGCTGAAGAGAGGAGCTAGGTAATAAAAGATATATTGTCCAGTGTTTGTAGCTCATGTGGAAAGTAGCACAGACACCACACGAAGTTGGCAGGATTCGAACCCCCAAACGTAAGAGCATCTCCAATCCTATTATGACTTTGGAAAAAAGTTAATACCACATAGGAATGACAAAATTTTATTCAAAAGTTCTTCTCCAATGCAATTGTCAAGTCAATTGTGAAGCTTATGTGGCAAAAATTAAAGAAGACATTGTGAAGTCGATTGTCTTGTTCTAGACAATGCACTTGACAATGTCTTCTCTTCCATGTCATCAATTATGAATAAAAAATATCTTCCATGTCATCAATTATGAATAAAAAATATTAGAAAAAAGAAAGAAGATGAGTAGTTGTCTTAAAAGTTGTCTTGGAAGTTGGAAACAATACTTTTTATTGTCTCCTCAATACTTTTGCATTGGAGCGAGTTTTTCTATCTCATTGTCTTTTGAGAGATAATTTTGCCACATAAACAAGACATTGTCTTGTGGCTCATGCCACATAGGAGCCACCTAATACTCACAACACTTAACAAGACAATAGGGTTGGAGATGCTCTAAGGACATGTAGATGTGCGAGTTGTAATAAAATAATAATAAAAATAAATAAAAGATACATTACTAATTAGGATTTATATGGAATCAAGGAGATTTGAATTACTTCTAAATTAGATAATAGAAAGTTCATTATTAACCCACAATTTACAACTACATTCACATTTAACCTAAAAGTAACTGGCAAACTAGAAGGACAACTGCTGATCGTGATCAGCCGCCGTTCTCTCAGTCGTCGTCCAAGCTGTCGGGAGCTGGGTGCAGATTGAGGTCCGGCCTCTGCTGTCGCGGCGGCTGTTGCTGTCGTTGATTGTTCAGTGACACCAGACCCTGACCCATCTGCAGCGCGTCGATCCTGGCCCCGACCTGGGTCGCCTTCTTCCTGATGGAATCAGCGGACATGCTCTCCGAGTCCGCAGCAGTCACTTCCGCCATTTCCATCGCCGTCTCCTCCGGAAAATTGAGCTTCGCGGAGCGGCCGTGTATCAAGTACGCGGCGGTGTCGTAGGACCTCGCGGCGGCCACGGGGGTCGAGTACGAACCCAGCCAGATCCTGGTCTTCTTCTTCGGCTCGCGTATCTCCGCCACCCACTTCCCCCACTTCCTCATTCTCACCCCTCGGTACGCCCTCGCTTTCCCCGGCGCCGAGGAGGAGGAATTCTTGGAAGTCGACTTCCTCTTCATTTCCTCGCCACCGCTGCTGGTTCCGATTGTGGTAGTGTTGGTGGCGGTCTTGGTGGTGGGCCAGCAAGCTCCCTTCATCTCCATCCACTCTTCCTTTCTCTTTCTCTTCTTCTTCTTCTTCTTCTTCTTCTTCTTCTTCTTCTCTCTCTCTACTCCTCTCCTTTATATATATTTTTCTTATAATAATTAACACAAGCAACAACAATTGTTGCATGACTTAGGAAAGGATTAATGTACTCATTTAGTGGCTTAGTGATCGAGATTAAACAAGAATTAGAAAGGTGGTGGTGGTCTTCAGGTGCCAACCGACATACACTACCGAGGCGGGGGAGGCGAGCTGCGTCCACGTGTCGGACTGGCACCACGTGACGAGCAGATACGCCGACGTGTCCGCTCCGCCGACGGAAAGCCACCCAAAGGGAGAGAGCCTCCTTCGACTGATAGTGAACGGGGAAGTGCAAGTGGGATGGAATATGGACTCATCCGTGTATTTGTTTGCTTCTGCCCTTAGTTCATTCTTAGCTAAGCTTCTTAGGGTTAGGGGGGAGTGCGTCTGTTTTGTGCGTTAGCCCTTGTAGTTTTACTTAATTTGAACTTTGGTTGATTATTGTATTTGATGTAAATGGTTTGTCTTAATTTTAGGTGTGGTAGATAAGATTGTATTTGGAGAATAGGTACATGATCGTGCGATCGGCCTCGAAAACATAAGCCTCCAAATTTTTTAACCTTCGTATAAACTACAAAACGTGATCCTTTAGATGTCAAAAAAAATATCATTTGTTTTTTACAATGGTTAAAAAGGAGCTTTTTAGTATTTGTACATAGTATTTAGAATGTTAGAAACGGTCAAGATTATATATAATCTAAGTATCCAAGAATATTTCAACAGTCGATTGAAGAGTTAGTCACCACTTGTCGGCTTTCGAATTTTTGTTTTTTCAGAACAAATCGAATATGGCGTATATCCTTTTGGACAAGGTCTCAATCCATTGGCTATTTGGTTTCTTTTCTGTAGTGCACAAAGTAGAACTTCGACCGTGTCATATATGATTTTGGTGAGATCTAGTCGATTGCCTATCTAATGCGACAACAAATGAACTTTTAACTATTATTTTTATAAATACGTACACAATTGTACCAAAAAAAGTCGTTCGAAGGAATGATGTTTTCTTTTTTTTAATTAATTAGTCGGCTATTCTAGCACGTTTGCATAGATAGTGTTCAAAATATAAAGCACGAATAACACTTTCTTCGTAGTCCAAACGCAATTGTTATTTGCCACAGATTGTCAGGATTCAATATATGTTTTGAAATATTTGTTAATCATAAATAGAAATTATAACAAACGTCACAAAATTTGCTAAGCAAGTAAAATCAAAGAAAATTTAAGAGAAAATTGGCGAACTTCACTCCTTCTTCTTTTTTACTATTTCCTATACTTAACCTTCTTCCTTAAAAATAAAACAAGATATGTGTCAATAATATATATTGACATATGATTCAAACTTGTATGTGATTGTTAATTTTCTAGAAGTAAATATAAAACAAAACATATAATCTTGCACCAATTTAATAACAAAGACTAAAAGTTCAACTCTCTTATAACATTTAACCAATAAAATTAAAGCTTACCAAATAAGGCCTAAGATACAAATAACAATCATACAAGAACCAATAATGCAATAAAAATATTGGGAGTAATATGCAAAATGGACTACATATATGTCTCACTATGTGATGATCCAACGGCTTAGAAAACTTTCACAAGATGAATGAATTAGAGGGCGGTGGCATTGGATCCATCGATCCATGCAATGACGTGTGAAGGAACTGGGAGAAGAGTAAATGGTGTCAATTAAAGCTTTTGTTTCTTTTCCATTCGTAGTTACTCAAAAAATGAAGTGGAGTCTTTAAAATGGATGGATATTGAGTGCGATAGTTAATCAACCTTAATATGGAATTTAATAGTCAAATATGACGACGAAATTCCAAATTACAAAACTACAACAACTATCATAACCAATTTCTTCCCCAATTTCGATAATTGAAAATTAGATCCTTATATTCCAATTAATCAAGTCTTTTAAGCATAAATATCTTTGTATGCTGGGTAATTCTTGGGGTAATGCATATAAGGTATTTTTAAAATAGCGGAGGAATCCAATTTTCGGTGATTTTAAATAACGGCTTTTAAACTACCAGTACAATTCAAGCTTGGTAATTCATTGGGGAGCAGTTCTAAATGTTTTCTGAAAGAACAAATTACCTATATGCTCATATACATAAACAAAACACCTCACAAAGCAAGATTATATCATTGCCTATTGTTAAGTCACAACGGTGAAATATTGTCACTATCAATTTGATATTATGTGATATGGAATTCATGACCAACCAAAAATATTCCTATATTTGTTATTTATAGATTTTAAACTCATGTATTTATCAATTGTTTAGACTATTATAGGTAGTACTAGTTAATGTAATTATGTTTTTATAATGATATAAATGAAAAAATAATAATAATAGAAACTCTAAAAATCCACCCATTATGGATACTTATAAAGATGTCCAAATTCACACTACACTGATTTTGGAGGATGTTGAGCCAATCAAAATCAGTACCTAAAATTACAACGTGTGGATTTTTTTTTTAAATACATCATAAACGGCCAGCTCAACACCCCATGTCCCCACCCCAAAAAAGGAAATTGGCGAAAACATCATCGCCAAGAAGACACTTAGTAGTTTCTTAAATAATCTTTAATAAATCCTTGTAATGTATACATTCATTGGTCTATGCTGCAACAAAAATAACTATTATGTTAGTTAATCTATTCATATATGCTAATATGTTAAATTTGTTGTAGTCTAATTTACTAGAAGATGTGGGGGTGGGGGTGGGGGTGGGGGAGGGGGAGGGGGGGGGGGGAGACAGATGGATTCTCTTTTATTAATATGAACAAGTAACCTAGAATATGTCACTCCCAGCCATAATATGCATGATTAGGAAACGTGGCAATGTTCATATACGTATCAAATGGACTCCAGCCAAACTCAAATACGTACACGATGCCAAAGAATGGTGTAACTATCTTTAAATCATAGCATCTCTATAACTCAATCCACATAAAATAAAACATAAAGAATAGGCAATATGAGTACTAGTCTGCACTCAAATATACATACTTGTCCGAGATAGACTCAAAGAAACAATGAGTCTACAAATACTAAGATATCAAGCATATATAAACAACATAATAAAATATAGACAATGGAAGAACATATACCTATAAAGGAAAGGTAATCATCCACAAGTCCATCCGAAACACTCCATAGACTAACTCAACCAACCTGGAAGAAAAACTATGTCCTCAGAGGAACATAGCAAGATATTAACAACATGATATATATATAAACTAAAGTATATAAATAAATATGCAAAGGGTTCTTCTAACCACCTAAGTGTATAATTTAGAGGACAACGTTCGCATGCATGGGCATGTGTAAGCTAAAATAGGATCTCCACATAGCTCGAGGCTAGTGGTATACATATAATGTCTACCAGTAATCTGTAAATTTCTATAATGATCAACGATCGTTGGAGAGTATTTGTAAAATAGGGTCATCACACCCATAATTCCATATGACACTATGGTTTATCGATTTGGATAGCTCATACGTCTAGTGATTGTCCACTTCATCAATCCCCAGATTGACGAAGTCGTATACACAATATGTCCACCCTTTAACAGCTTGAGTCTCTAGAGCACATCACATACGTATCAACAATCAGTCGGATACAATGGCATTGTTCTATCATGAATATCATATATCGTGTCATGTGAGTGTCAAGGCCAAAGGAGATACGAGAATATGCCATAAATATAGGGTAGTTGTCTAGTAACTAAGTCTGACATGCATAAAATAAATAAAAGAAGTGAATCGACGAACTTCGTCAGTCGCATCCAAGTCTAGCATAGATGCACAATTTAAATTATAAATAATACAACAAAAGAGAAATAAATCTATAACATGCTGAATAAATATAAATAAAAGGTAATCGTAGCAAGGTATACTTGCATGGTGTCAATGAAGGGTCTAAATGATGTTCGACATCAAAATCGTCAAGTCAAAAGTAACACAAAAGGTGAAAACAAAATGATCAAATCTGGATGCAGAAACAAACATAACAATAGTGTCCGAAATAAGCGAGATAGCCAAAAAGCCTAACCATAAGTCCAATTTTAAAATAGGGGCAAAAATGACAGTTTTGGATCAAAATGGGATCCACATTGTACGAATATATTATATTTAAGTTATCTATTTATGTGATATTAAACTGTGCATCTAACTCATACTTGGGTGCAAATGAAAGTGTTAGTCATTTTACATTACTTGTATTTATTTCACGCATGTCAGCCTCGTGTTAGCGGACTTCCCCATGTTCGTGAAGCATTATTATATCTTTATTGGCCTTGACACATGTGTTTCACGCGTTGTGAGTCTCATGTAGAATAGGAACTTACATATTCGGCTGGCCACCGATATGTATGGGATGTGCGATAGGACTAACTGCTAATAGTAATGCATCTTAGAAGACTTAGCAGTTATTAGGGGTATTGTGTTATGGATATAACATAGATAGAAGCATGTGGTGAGGAGGACTGTTACTAGGTGTATGGGCCACTATGCACATTCCCTTTTTGTAACCTGTAAACTTCGTCGAAGACGCGGGTATGATGACCTTAATTATATTTTCATAAGGCCTCTGAAATTCGACGAGCGTTATGTATGTTAGGCCCATGTGTGAGACTCGTCTCACAGTATCCATACTTGTATACAGATACTTCTTTTATACTGTATTTTATATTTTTTTGACTTTCGGTGCACAATATAAAAACTTGATTTTTGAGACTTTTTTATGGACCAGCATACTGTCGGTATATAGGTGTGTATCGACGGCGTACCGTCCGAAGGATATTTTTTACTTTTACATATTCTCCATTCTAGATATTTTCGTGAATAGTATTTTGCTATTTTCGTAAATTTACATATTTTTATAAATAGTAATGATACATTCTATTATTCACTTGTTTCTTGGTTTCTTCTAAATGGTCGAGATCTATTCTGATCGAGTCGCGATCGTAATCGGACGGTCACGGTTAATTCACCTTCTCTATATATACAAGTTTATTTATTTTCAAAACAAATTATAATCGCTCTCCATTCTTCTTCTCTTCTCGTTTCCTCTTTATTTATCTCGTGAGTTAGGAGCTTGGTATCTAGGCCTAAGAGTGTAGTTTCTAAATTCCTCTTGGTGGTGGAGTTGAAGAGTTAGGCTTGGAGCTCTATTAGGCAAGCACATATTGTCGAACTATTGGACGAATATTATTTTTACTGCAATTTGGTTTTCTGTTGTCTTGACAGTTTAGTATTGTCTAGTACTCGCTTTGCTAAATATTTTTCTCTCGAGATTCTCATCATTTTGACCGTCTTGAAATTTGGTTTGAGCTATGTTTTGATTTCATGCGAAGTCTAGATATTTTCTTAGTAGAAAAACTTCGTATCGGGAACGATATCGAAGTTGCCATGAGATTTAGTATATATGCTATTCATGACCTCCATCTATTATTGCTTTCATGGTTATACTAATTTCTGTAACTTTTGGGACGAGCTTTGATTTTCGGAACTAGCTTCATGCTCTTAGTTTTGTTTCTCGGTTAGAAACGACATACCGCTAGTATACTAGACTAAAACGATGGCATATCAGTTTGTGGGTCCTTTTTGAATCAAAAATCTTTTGTGACAAACATCAACATACTTATGGTGTACTGGTCTGTACTGACGGTACACCGGTGCGACAACATTTTCCACACAGATAGCTAGTCTTGATAGTCCTAGACTAGCATACCACCAGTATACTGGAGTGTGCCATATACCACCAGGGTATCCAAGTTTGATATTTCTTGACATTTTTTATTTTTCTGATTTTTTCATGCTTATTGCTTTCATGTATATGATATGCCATGTTTCTTGCTAGGTACCATCATGCCGACCTAGATTTTTTATATTATATTATCTAGACCCGATCATGGTTTTCTTGAGCACGTAGTTGCTATCGCGTTATTCCAGCACATGTCTAACTTGATATAGTGGCCCTTCGTGGCACACTCTTAATTCTTGTCATGTCTAGCTTGATGTAATAGCTCGTCGTAGCGCACTCTTGTTTTAAAACTTATTTTTTCTTCTGTACCTTATTATAGTGTATTCTTGCTTATATTTTCCAGTCTTGCATGTTGTCACGACCCGTACCCTAGAGTTAGGGCACGAGAACGTAACAACGCCCAGCCTACGCCGCAGTGTCGGCGGTAGAACGCTGTCCTAGGTCTCAATGCATCTAACAGTATAAGACTAAACAGTTTATACTCTCCGAATGAGGGTGACATAGCAGAATGTAAACTCAATCACATCTAAGGTAGAGCATAAAGGAAGATAGATAAAACATAAAATCCAAAGAGATACAACAGATAGAAGTCTAAGTGTCTAAGATACATAAACTCAGAATACATCTCAAAACTCAAATACAGTAATCCATAAATACATCTCAAGACAACTGAGAATAAACTATGATCAAACCCTAGCTATCTATACAACCTCTACTGTCTTCTCTAGGCTAGCAGGCAACCTCCAGGCTATCTGTAAAATTTATCAACAGGTCCAGTCAGGACAGGAGCGAGCACACTACATCTCAATAAGTCATAACAGGAAAGGAAATGTAATCATGCTAGAGAATAAAATACAGGATCTGAAGAAATAGCATAATGTAAAAGAGAGACTGTAAGTAAATATCTATGATATATAGAGAGAGACAGTGCTAGTGATTCAGAGTACAGGATAAACATGTGAATGGCATGGGACTGATTCATGATTACACTACTTGGAATTGATTCATGATTACACTACTTGGAATTATTCACATGTTCATTTATACTCCCCCATCCCCAATCAATACACAAGGATCCAATCAAGTTACGTTAAGATTCATGATTATACTACGTTGCCCATAAAGGGTGATTTATGAATTGATTCGTGAAGGCTCGGTGATCATGAGGGTACATGAGTCACTAGCTGATTCCTGAAGATTTATGTTAATAGAAGCATGAGATACGTGATGTAAGTGAAACACACATGACAAAAGTATCTGATGCTTCCGAGAGAGATAACATCTCATGAAGGGATCCATATAGTACCAATCCGTGTTACCAACGTGTCAGTATCAAGTAAGATAGTCTAAAACAGGAAATATAATCCTAAACATGATATAAAATGATCAAAGAATGTACTCGCCTGATATCTGAATGTCCAAGGTAAAGATACTGTCCGAGGAGAGGTGTTTGACTCCTAATTAGAACAGCACAAGTCACAACATGTCCAGAAGGGTAATATAAGCACTACAATACATTCTACATGAATCTGGGTCAAACTAGGCCAAAGTCAACCCTTGGTCAACTCTGGTCAACTGTACTAGTCAAACTAGGTCATGTCCTAACCCAGCAAGTCTTACTAGGCCTAACCAAGACTATCCTAGCAAGCACACATCAATACAAGGCTATACAAGCCAACATACACCCAACTCTATATAGCATGCAATTATTCAATACTCAAATAGGCAAGAATTCACATTGGATATACACTAGGTAATCTATTACTTTAAGCTATATATGTCTACACATATATACACATGCATATATTGGTATTCAACATTAGGTCTATAATTATGGTATTTTAAATGGTTATATAAACTTATATATTACATCACAATATGCTAACATATATATAATATACATACATAGCTAAGTTAACTATATTCATAAATACTTATTTAAGAGGCTATGTGTGTGTATGTGAACATGGCAAAGGGGCAAGTGAGGGTTAAATGGGCATACATAGTGTATACATATCAAAGAGTGTCAAAGTGTAAGTGAACAATGTGTCAAGTATGATAGTGTCAACATAGTGTAAGGGGGTACATGAGGTAATATAGGATTTGTGTTAACATAGAACATTACATCTCATTAACTTGTATATTGCATACATTACATCTATTATTACATTACATTCATGCTTGCATTCATTCATCATTCATTTATTCTCTTGCACTACTATATGCACCATACATTATATACTATGGAACCTACGTATTTATTACAAGTCATACTTATACATGCTTACATTAGATAGGATACTTACACCTCATACATCATTTATTTAACCATTTACTCATGCTTGCTTTCTCTATTTAATTACATAATGTATATACATTAACATGGGTTAAAATCAAATAGAACATTATATTACACACAAGGGTGCACAAAATGGATATGCCGAATAGTAACTCCTACTAATAATCAATAATGTATCATCTCAGCACGAATTAAAATCTAAGATTAAAGTATGTTATAGATCTATGTGTTAGCTTTCCGAAACTTCAAACGGATCGCGTTTTCGTTTCCGAAAACTCCCGAAATCGCAAAAACACCGAGAACGCGTTTGTCTTTCGTACAGCTGACACTCAAATAATTCTTCAAAAAGTTACAGAAAGAATTAGGCCTATTAATACATGTTTTTGGAAATCTAACTTCAATACGCTTCTTTTAAAAAAAACAGGAGATTAAACCGAGCTTTGAGCTAGAAGTTATGACATTTCTAAGTTAGGGCTGAAATTAAAAACGTGGATAAAAATCATGACGGATTTGGGTAGTTTGAGACAAAAGAACACAAGTATATAACATAATATATCAAGAACTCACTCTCTACACTAATATATATATATGAGACACTATAGAACACATCTCCAATACAAAAATATGAGATTAAACATGTAATAATTCATTCATACATAACAACAACACATAGTGTGTCCAAATTTGGGATTTTTCCACATGGACACAACCACAACACAAAGGACACTCCTATGACCTCCAAATGGACACGAAATGGACACAAATGGAGATACAACCATGGGGGTCATTCCTATGGGTTCAAAATAGACCTATATGCATGAGGAAATGAAAAGGAGAAGTTATTTATACCTTCCGGTAGATCGAATCGAAGAAAAGCCTTCCCGAAGCGACACCGACACGTAGAGATTCCAAAAGGACACGAACGACCTCCCAATCCTCCCAAACTTGGGTAGCTTCCTCCTTGGCTATAATGGAGAAGGAAAGAAGAAGATTTGGTGGCAAAATGGAAGGATTTGGTGGAGAAATTGCTAGGGATTGCTCTATAAGAATTTGGGGAAGAACAAGAGAGAGAGAGTGTGGATGAGAATAATGAAATAAACTTGAGCCTATCATCTCCCAAAGTGGCTGGCCATATGGGGCTATTTGTCCTATTATGGTAAGGTCCAAAATGCCCTCACTAACCTATTCTATGAGTATTAGGAAAGGGCTAATTGGTTGGGGCTAAATTAGTCATTCTAAAGTCTCTAATCACACTAACCTTATCCATAATAATTAGTCTAACCTCTAACTAAAATATTTCTATCATGTGGACTAAATTTAATATCATGTGGGCTATGTCTAACTAGTGTGTGGGTCCCACTAGAGTCAAACTACCCCCGGGTTCCCGTTTCAAGTCGGATTGAGTTGAAATTCGAACCCGACTCAAATAACCCCAAAACAATATCATAAATAATAAAATAATATCAAAATAATTCAAAGAGGTCAAATACAAAAATATTCTTAGGCCAAAAATGACATTAAAATATCATAATCACATGATTAGACTCTAGGTCAAACAGTCTCTAGGGTTTCACTAGCAAAACGTCAAAACCACAAGTCATTGATTTAAATAATTTTAAAATGATTTAAAATCACCAAAAATCATATAATAAATTAAATATCCTTATTAAAATAATTATAAACATGAAATTTCAAAATTATCCTCATTTGGGAAACTGGGTGCTATAACTCTACCCACCTTAGAAAAATTGTCCTCGAAATTTAAGATCGATAGTACTCCTTCTAGAGCCTCTAACCTACCCAATATCTAAGGTAACACTTCCTAACACTGGAATAATAAACGGACATCTAAAAAGTGTCAATCTAGGAATACCTCCAATACTGCTCTACTGTACGGCGGTAATGGAACTTCAATAAAATATGGACTGGAACCTATATCCAAGGGACTGGACCTATTTTAAAGTGGTCTTAACTAAGGATGAAAAGGAACTAATCATAGGCTATAGGTATGCTCAAACTATTATCTTCCTATTATCCATCTATTAATACATTCTATTATCATAGGAACGATGCATTACTAAGACATATAGGCCCCTATCTCTCATAACACATTTATACTCACCAAAAGACTAGTACATCCTATCAAGGCTGATACTATAATCTCTCATAAATCTCCTAAGCTACATGTTTATAGACACACATCCCCACATCAAGGACTAACCTATATATATCTACAACTGATACTAATGGGGTGACGTCCCTATTTCCCAACAATCAAGGTCTAAAAAAAATTATCTAAATCATGCAATTTGAAGGAATAGTATACAAGGTCAGGGCATACCGTAGCAGTTGGAAGTCTCACCTAGGTACACTAATCATTCTAGGTCAAAATAGTACTTTGGTATCAACACACAAACAATCTAGGGTGTCCTAATTGGGAAGGTAAGGGAACAACAATCATCAAGGTTGTAGGGCTGTCTACCATCCTATATAAAAATTGGTCATTAACAAGCAACTAAGAAATTATTAAAAGATTACTATTCCATAAAATGGCAAAAATTAAAAATTTAGGCACAATAAATCACAAATAGATTTTTGTCTTGACACGATCTAAGTTGATCAATTTCGGGATAAAACGAGATTTGGACAATAAAGAAAATCAATGAAATCAAAGTATGAGCACGAGCATCCAATGATGGAGGTTCAGGTCAAGATTAAATTTAATTCGACTGAGTATGAATACGAGGTTCATAGGCGATAAAAATATTTCAAGAAGAATTGTCAAGGCTGTCGCGAATGAGACTCTAGGGTCAAGTTTAACTATGTCTCCATTCTCGTAGATTGATACATGAAAAAGCGAACCAAAGTACAATAGGTTGATCAGACCATCATGCACCGGTTCTGATTAGACAATACGTTAGTGGGTGGCCACCCAATAAAATATGTCATGACCAAGCTCGAAAATAGATAAGCTTGCAAAACTAAGGCTAATTTAGCAGCACAAGATATAAGGGTGGTAATGATGAAAGGAATTACATAGTCCAAGTTTCTTAACCAACGGATCAAGTAATCAGATAAGGTACAAGGTTAAGCATCTAAGAAAACAAGCAGAACACCATCACATGTCGGGTCGAAAGAATTGAGTCAAGGCTGGATTTCTAATTGAAATAAGAAGAAATTTAGTATAATGGTAGAGGTTATAGTTTAGCCAGTTGACCAGAAAATCATATCAAGAAAATAGAGTACAAGAAGACGGGTTTTAGTGGGACATGATATACCTACACGAAGGTGAGCTCGTCTAGGTCTTGCATATAAGATTTGTTGGAGGGTAACAGCTAGTATTACATTCCGAATATCAAAGTCACGATAAGGAACGTCAAGGATCTCAATTAGAAAGTGGGAGTTCAAGAGGTGGTAATTAATGCACAAAAATAATGAAGATCGAGTTAGTCATCTGCTTCTGATACTCTTAAGTTCATCTGGTCATAACTTGCCAATCATATCTTTACCTCACCAGTCTCCATATGAAAATTTAACCTTTACTTAAACCCTTACCATGACTACCGTAGGCAATTCCCAATTTCCAAACATCACTCTTGAAGCACAGCCCTCACATTTAGGAATCAACATTAACCATTTATTTAAATTTCCAAGTTCTTTCACCTTGTCTTAAATTTGACCCAAAACCTCTAAATCCCGTTTACGAATTCCTTGAACTTGTTCAAATTGTTCTCCTCGTATTATTTAATTTAAATCTCTAGGCCTTACAAAACTTATCTTCCATCATAAAATCAACTTCCGTATTTTCTTCGACATACACCCTTGAATATTATTCTCCTAAAAATATTTCACAACAATCTCTAAACTTCCATAACTTTGTGTTCTCTCTATCCCTAGTCATTTCCTCGCAACATCTTGTTTAATATCCTTATTAAACACAATTAACTTCTCTTTTCCATTACTAACCTTCTACATAGCCTCAGAGTAAAAGTTTTCCCCAGAATCAATAACCAAGATTTTCTAAGTTCTCAAAACTCGGTTGACCTCTAATATCCTCATTAGTTTTGAATACACCTATAAACTATCTCATAACCCCAAAATTTCTCTAAATGTAATTGTTTCCATATTGGCAGTATACATCTCCTTATTCTATTCGAGACCTTTACCACATTTCTATCTCAAGTTTCCATATGGAACACTCCACATTTGATTTCCTTTAGATCATCATAAAATAACCAGTTACGTCTTCTCTGAGCTACATAATTTACGTCACTTCCTTAACATTTCTCAGGCAAAATGATATGAAGATTCAAGGGTTTCGAAGTACATCTGGTAGGGACGACAAGATATGGAAAATTAATGTAATAAGACAGAGTTTAAGATAAGAGGTAAATAAGAATGCAAGGGAATAATGGCGAGAAAGAATAATGAAGATATGTTCCTTCTCATCGGTTCAAACGAGAGGAACCCAACAAGCTTAAATTCAATAGCAAGGAATGAGGGTGAATCCAAACAAGAGGAAAAGGAATTCCAGTTGAAGTTCAAAATGAGTTTCTCAGGGGTCATCCCAGAAATCTCTCAAAGAATCCTAAGTGTGATTGAGTACCTTAGATTTAAAAATATTAATCTAAATACAAAATTAAATCAACAACTACAAAATTTTATCAAAATCATCAACTAATACCAGGATTCAAAGTTCTACAATGAATCCACAAAATCAAATTCAAATCAAGGAAAAAGGTGAATCAAAAAAAGGAAAAGGAGTTTAAATTAGAATTCAAAATGAGATTCTCAAGGGTCATCCCAGGAATCTCTCAAGGAATCCTAACAGTGATTGAGTATCCTCTCATCCTAACATCCTAATTTATATATCCAATAGCAGGCTCGTAGTAGTACAACTAAGTCGTTGCGCTACTACGAAATCGCACTAATGCGAATCTCGACCTGCATGGGCCACCACTAAAAACGTGTCACGATCCGCACCCTAGAGTTAGGGCACGAGAACGTAACAACGTCCAGCCTACGCCGCAGTGTCGGCAGTAGAACGCTGTCCTAGGTCTCAATGCATCTAACAGTATAAGACTAAACAGTTTATACTCCCCGAATGGGGGTAACATAGCAGAATGTAAACTCAATCACATCTAAGGTAGAGCATAAAGGAAGATAGATAAAACATGAAATCCAAAGAGATACAACAGATAGAAGTCTAAGTGTCTAAGATACATAAACTCAGAATACATCTCAAAACTCAAATACAGTAATCCATAAATACATCTCAAGACAACTGAGAATAAATTATGAGCAAACTCTAGCTATCTATACAACTCTACTGTCTCCTCTAGGCTAGCAGGCAACCTCCAGGCTATCTGTAAAATTTATCAACAGGTCCAGTCAGGACAGGAGCGAGCACACTACATCTCAATAAGTCATAACAGGAAAGGAAATGTAATCATGCTAGAGAATAAAATATAGGATCTGAAGAAATAGCATAATGTAAAAGAGAGACTGTAAGTAAATATCTATGATATATAGAGAGAGACAGTGCTAGTGATTCAGAGTACAGGATAAACATGTGAATGACATGGGACTGATTCATGATTACACTACTTGGAATTGATTCATGATTACACTACTTGGAATTATTCACATGTTCATTTATACTCCCCCATCCCCAATCAATACACAAGGATCCAATCAAGTTACGTTAAGATTCATGATTATACTATGTTGCCCATAAAGGGTGATTCATGAATTGATTCGTGAATGCTCGGTGATCATGAGGGTACATGAGTCACTAGCTGATTCCTGAAGATTCATGATAATAGAAGCATGAGATACGTGATGTAAGTGAAACACACATGACAAAAGTATCTGATGCTCCCGAGAGGGATAACATCTCATGAAGGGATCCATATAGTACCAATCCGTGTTACCAACGTGTCAGCATCAAGTAAGTCTAAAGCAGGAAATATAATCCTAAACATGATATGAAATAATCAGAGAATGTACTCGCCTGATATCTGAATGTCCAAGGTAAAAATACTGTCCGAGGAGAGGTGTCTGGCTCCTAATTAGAACAGCACAAGTCACAACATGTCCAGAAGGGTAATATAAGCACTACAATACATTCTACATGAATCTAGGTCAAACTAGGCCAAAGTCAACCCTTGGTCAACTCTGGTCAACTGTACTAGTCAAACTAGGTCAAACTAGGTCATGTCCTAACCCAGCAAGTCTTACTAGGCCTAACCAAGACTATCCTAGCAAGCACACATCAATACAAGGCTATACAAGCCAACATACACCCAACTCTATATAGCATGCAATTATTCAATACTCAAATAGGCAAGAATTCACATTGGATATACACTAGGTAATCTATTACTTTAAGCTATATATGTCTACACATATATACACATGCATATATTGGTATTCAACATTAGGTCTATAATTATGGCATTTCAAATGGTTATATAAACTTATATATTACAACACAATATGCTAACATATATATAATATACATACATAGCTAAGTTAACTATATTCATAAATACTTATTTAAGAGACTATGTGTGTGTATGTGAATATGGCAAAGGGGCAAGTGAGGGTTAAATGGGCATACATAGTGTATACATATCAAAAAGTGTCAAAGTATAAGTGAACAATGTGTCAAGTGTGATAGTGTCAACATAGTGTAAGGGGGTACATGAGGTAATATCGGATTTGTGTTAACATAGAATATTACATCTCATTAACTTGTATATTGCATACATTACATCTATTATTATATTACATTCATGCTTGCATTCATTCATCTTTCATTTATTCTCTTGTACTACTATATGCACCATACATTACATACTATGGAACCTACGTATTCATTACAAGCCATACTTATACATGCTTACATTAGATAGGATACTTATACCTCATACATCATTTATTTAACCATTTACTCATGCTTGCATTCTCTATTTAATTACATAATGTATATACATTAACATGGGTTAAAATCAAATAGAACATTATATTACACACAAGGGTGCACAAAATGCATATACCGAATAGTAACTCCTACTAATAATTAATATTGTATCATCTCAGCATGAATTAAAATCTAAGATTAAAGTATGTTATAGATCTATGTGTTAGCTTTCCGAAACTTCAAACGGATCGCGTTTTCGTTTTCGGAAACTCCCGAAATCGCGAAAACAACGAGAACGCGTTTGTCTTTCATACAGCTGACACTCAAATAATTCTCCAGAAAGTTACAGAAAGAATTAGGCCTATTAATACATGTTTTTGGAAATCTAACTTCAATACACTTCTTTTAAAAAAAAACGGGAGATTAAACTGAGCATTGAGCTAGAAGTTATGACATTTCTAAGTTAGGGCTGAAATTAAAAACGTGGATAAAAATTATGACGGATTTGGGTAGTTTGAGACAAAAGAACACAAGTATATAACATAATATATCAAGAACTCACTCTCTACACTAATATATATATATATGAGACACTATAGAACACATCTCCAATACAAAAATATGAGATTAAACATCTAATAATTCATTCATACATAACAACAACACATAGTGTGTCCAAATTTGGGATTTTCCCACATGGACACAACCACAACACAAAGGACACTCCTATGACCTCCAAATGGACACGAAATGGACACAAATGGAGATACAACCATGGGGGTCATTCCTATGGGTTCAAAATAGACCTATATGCATGAGGAAATGAAAAGGAGAAGGGATTTATATCTCCCGGTAGATCGAATCGAAGAAAAGCCTTTCCGAATCGACACCGACACGTAGAGATTCCAAAAGGACACGAACGAGCTCCAAATCCTTCCAAACTTGGGTAGCTTCCTCCTTGGCTAGAATGGAGAAGGAAAGAAGAAGATTTGGTGGCGAAATGGAATGATTTGGTGGAGAAATTGCTAGGGATTGCTCTCTAGGAATTTGGGAAAGAACAAGAGAGAGAGAGAGTGTGGATGAGAATAATGAAATAAACTTGAGCCTATCCTCTTCCAAAGTGGCTGGTCATATGGGGCTATTTGTCCTATTATGGTAAGGTCCAAAATGCCCCCACTAACCTATTCTATGAGTATTAGGAAAGGGCTAATTGGTTGGGGCTAAATTAGTCATTCTAAAGTCTCTAATCACACTAACCTTATCCATAATAATTAGTCTAACCTCTAACTAAAATATTTCTATCATGTGGACTAAATTTAATATCATGTGGGCCATGCCTAACTAGTGTGTGGGTCCCACTAGAGTCAAACTACCCCCGGGTCCCCGTTTCAAGTCGGATTGAGTTGAAATTCGAACCCGACTCAAATAACCCCAAAACAATATCATAAATAATAAAATAATATCAAAATAATTCAAAGAGGTCAAATGCAAAAATATTCTTAGGCCAAAAATGACATTAAAATATCATAATCACATGGTTAGACTCTAGGTCAAACAGTCTCTAGGGTTTCACTAGCAAAACGTCAAAACCATAAGTCATAGATTTAAATAATTTTAAAATGATTTAAAATCACCAAAAATCATATAATGAATTAAATATCCTTATTAAAATAATTATAAACACAAAATTTCAAAATTACCCTCATTTGGGAAACTGGGTGCTACACATGTCCCATGTCTATGATGGATTTTGCGAAATGCCACATCCGAAATCCTGAATAAAAAATGATAAGGACTAAACAACTAACTTAATTATCTAGATGTTTTGGAGGAAAGATTTTTTCGGTTGCTTACAAGTCCTTTATTCCGACATATACAATGGCCTTGTTGCTCTCCATCATGAGGGGCACATTTCTAGCACCTCGTTGAGTGGAGCGATCCAGTATATCCAGCATATTGTACTTCTATTAGCTCGTCATCGAGCGGGGCTACCTCCTTAGGAAACATGTCTCTTACGGCAGTATATCTACTATATATTCTTGCATCCATGGCCTGGATGAGTTGGATAGTCTGCAAGAAAGGCAGCCGGATTGGATTTTTTAAATTGTATATATTAGAAATTAGGATTATGATAACCCTAGTTAGCTAGTGTATCAAGCCATACTCATTGCTTGCCGTGATTGATGGATGGAATCCATTCTTGTCGTATTCTAGCTTGATTATTTCCTGTACCAAGATCTCGCTTGTTCTTATGCATATTTATTACTCTTGCATGATCACATGCTCGGTTACACTTACATTTTACTTGCTCGGCTTCACCTTACATGATTACATGCTTGATTTCACTTACATGCTCACATGTCTGGCTTCACTACTTGTCTTACATGATCGACTTCACCCACAAGCTATTCTACTTTTGCCTTTACATTTATCTAGTTTTTTTCATATACTCTGTGGTACCTTTACATTATTCCTGCTTGCTTTTACTGTTTTTACTTTAGTATGATTATGATTGTATGCTAGTTTTAGTTCATAGTTTGGCTTCCTTTGTGGTACATACTATTGGGTGTCTGACCTACTGGTTTTGTTTAGCCAGATTTGGTAGAAGAGCCTGAGGATCTTTCAGACCTTCCACTCATGATGACCATCACCAGAGTGCTTAAGTGGGTGTTCTTTCTCTTACCAACTCTCATATATATAGTCTTTGTGGCATTTAGCCACCAAACACGTGTTTAGCTCGTGTTTTGGACTTGACATTTGGCCTACGAGCTTAGATATGATTTGCATATTTTTTAGACTACAGCTAGAGCTGATCATGTATGACTTATACTCATGCTAGCTTTTTATTTTGTATTAATAGCTTCATGATCATCTATATATTATAGTTTGGGATGCTTTGCTGTCTTATATGTCTGGTGATCATATTCTTTTACTCACTTATTTTCATGTGATTGGGATATCTAGGATTTGCTTGACCTAAGATTGATGGCTTGTAGCAGTGACCCCTACATCTACATCTTTGACCGTATTTTAGGGTACTGGAGTATTCGGTAACATATTGTATTTTGAGTCATGGAACTGAAAGTTCACTGCAGCCAGATATACACTGGCGAGGCGGAGATTCTAAGTAAAGTGACTTTAAATACCTATATGTTCTCGAATACCATAGAGACTATATTCCCTTTTCATATGATTATTGATTTTGAGAATCACAAATCCTTGCTCTCTTACCCTAATTTTGTACTAATATCTCCTCGATTGATTCAGTCAATCTTGGCAGTTTCTCCATCTTGCATTTGATTGAGAAATCATTTAATTTTCTCAATAAGTACCGATTGCTGTATTTCGATTCCGTCCCGCAAGATTTTTCTCTAAATCGTACTTAAATCTTTATCGTCTTTTGTCTAAACTTTGATCATGCCTATCTAATCGTGATTTTCCTATTTTTCTCTATTTTCAATCGTGTGAAACTTTCGATTTAGATCATGCTTAGAAGATCGTGCCTTCATGGTTTTACTTCTCTAAGTCGTAATTAAAATTCATGTCACCTCGTGCCTATTTAAATTCTTGATCATTGTTAGATCGCGTTATTTCAACTCCTTGCATGTAATTTTCATACTTGGCCTTAACTAAGGTTCGTTTCACTTCGTGCTTGATTAATTTTTTATCATTATCGATCGTGTCATTTATCCATTTATTTTGTCATACTAAATTATTGCAAATCTTTATGATTTTTGTACCTAGTCGTTGAGCATATTCATAATCGTGCATAACCAATTTTGAATTCCGTGTCATTTCTATATCATGTCATACTCCTTGAAATTTCGAGGACAAAATTTTCTAAGGGGGAAGGTTTGTAACCCCGTCTTTCCAAAATTATCAATTTTTAGAATTTTACTGATATTTTAGAATTTTATTAATTTTAATTTATTTAAAAAATTTAATTTTTGGTTAATGTTAGCATCGTTGTGATTTTATGAGTTTTTATTTAAGGATTAAGGAAGAAGAAAGTTCTAGCAAGTTTAGTCAAATGATTAGTTACTAAACTAATCAAGGCTATAACTTAATCTAGAATCCTCTTCCAACTAATCCGAACAACTTTCTAACTAACTATAACAGACTTCTAACAAACATTTGGGAGAATGTATAATTAAGCAATTGTTATATAAGTCTTTGCAAATTTCAATTTTCCTTTCCTTCCTATATATTCCAGAGAGTGAAGGAATGAGAGCTCAGTTCTCATCTTCCTCAAAAATTCCTTAAATCCCTTTCTCCCCAAATTTCCTTCTTCCCCAAATTCTTTGGAACCCTAACCCTAATTTTTCTTGATGATGGTGACGATGATGCTTCCGCCCTCCGGTGGCTGAGCCATCGGAGCAGAGCCACACTTCGACGGTACATCCTGGCGACGCACAGCCTTGTACGCGTCGATCGACATCTCTGGCGTCGAGTTCGTGGCGACGTCTCATCCATCTCGGCGCGTGATCACTCCAGCAGCGCATGGGTTCGACTGAGCGTTCCTCCGCCGTTGGCCATCTCGAGCGTCGAAAACTTGGCACTGCTTTTAACGGCGCTCATCACTTTCGACGAATGGCAGCAACGGCTCGACAAGATCAGCTTCTCTACGATGAGCAGGCAGTTTCTTCCTCGACAATTCTTCACCACGAACTCGCCACTTCAATTTTAGCAACGACAACACGGGTTCTGACCGATATTCTCAACCAGTTTCTTCTCTGACGATTGATCGGGAAGGCATACTCGTCATCGAGCACACGGTGAGTAGCGGACTCAGATTCTTGATTCTTGAACCTGTTCTTCGTAAATTTAGTAAACCTATCATTGATGAATCTGAAAGATGTTCCTCTGATTGCTCTGTTGCTTTGGTTGTATTCACTGGAAGATCGCAGAGGAGCTCGAGTTAGCAGAGTGGAAACGAAGGGATCGTATCTGACACCTTGGGGTCGTGTCTGTACTCTAGATCGGATCAATTTCTCAGGTAACATTTCTTTTCCTGCTGATCAAATAGCTGCTTTGTGTGGACTCGATTGATGGGGGTGTAATGGGCAGGATCGGTTGTGAGGAGTTGTTGTTCGTGTCCAGTTCATCCGTATCCATTTTGGTTCGTGTCTTGATGGTTTCGTGTTCAGTATTGTGTGTATTCGACGATGAACTGTGGGCAGAAATATTCATCCAAATTAGCTTTGGCACAGTTTCTCTTTGCTTTAATTTTGATCCGATTTGGTTATATATTCTTTGATCAAGTTGGTTCTGTATATTTCGATCGGGTTGTGTCAATATTTTGTAGGTAGTAGGTTAGTTGTGTTATGGGCGGGAAGAGTTCGGGACAACAGTTTATTTGAAATGTTGTTATATTAAGAGCCAACAAGTTTAGTTTTGTCTGTAATTTCTTAATACTGCAGTGTGTTTCATTGAGATTGTTTGAATAAATAATGTTGGGGTCTCGTACATGGCTGTTGAACGTGGGCCGTAATGTGGGTTGCGCTTGTCAAGAATTAGAGAAGTAAGTCTAGGCTTGGATCAAACTCACAGATGGTTGGGTTTGTAATTGCTATAGTTAATAGGGGTCAAGCCAGAGGATTATTTCCGTAATAGGCTTTTGAATTGTCCACTTTGTATATCTCTGATTGCTATGGGAGTAGTAGCAGCGGCTAATATTAATTGTTGGTTGTAGCTATAATACTTTATCTATCAAGTGTACTCCTTTCTATTCCTTTCAAAGTCTGAGAATAGTTGTTATGTTCAAAACTGCTATATCAGGTTTGGGTTGTGCATATGTTAGCATTTTGTCCTTTTGTTATCATTAAAATGTTTTAAGAAAAATAAACTGCTAGTATTTTTATATACTCTAAGTAGTGTCTAATAGGAATGATAATCTGGTTAATCTAGTAAGGATTTTGAATTGCTACTACAAATATTTTCATGTAATGACTATATAATTTTAATATTTAGAATCCAGTTAAAAAGTTTATTATAGTATTATGATAATTACCTTGTTAGTAAATGTATGACTAGAAGCTAATTTATATAAGCTGTAATATCCTTAGCTAGTATATACCTATAATGGGTTCAGTATTAGAAAGAACTATTTCTCTAATTAACGTATCTCTAGTAAATTGTTGTTATTCAGAAGTTAATCATTCTTCAAATTAAATCAGGTGGACTTACCAATCTACTTCATTTTTTTCGATCACCCCGAGCAAGACAAGTACATTATATGATTTTGTGCATTTACATTCATCTCTTGTACTTCTCTTGATGACCCGATGTGACACGATATCATGTGCTTTTGTACTTTCATGTTCTTGTACTTACTTGTGGTCGGGAAGGGGAAATACACTAGCTATGTGACCAAACCCAGAGATCATAAATTCATGTGAATAGCTTAGGCCTCGTACCGTGCACGCGGGCCCTAAGCCTTACCCATTTCATGTGCTTCATATGCTTACCCCAGCCGGTCACATATGCTAGCTGTATTTCAAATATTGTGCACATGTCATGTCTCGTACTTCAGGTTCAGGATTTACTTTATGTACTTTATTTTATGTACTTCTTGTATTTACATTCCTTTACTTTCATGTTCTTTTCCTGTACTTTATATTTCATGTTCTTATGTACTCTTTTTTATATCATGATGTTCTTGTTCATTACCTAGAATTGTACTTTCCTCCGCTCCTGATTGGATATGTTGCAGGTGTACTTGAGGATGCCGTTCCACCATATGGGCCAGAGCCCGCAGGATGGAGCCATAACTTAGTTGGAGGTTACAGGTTTAGATTAGTTTAGCTTTACTTCTAGATGTTGTATATTAAGAGTTCATAGTTGGATTTCATTCTTGTTACCAAATTTTTCTTTGAGATACTTTTATGTATAAATCATATTATGACTTGCGGATTATGGTGATCATTCTGGGACGGTTAGATGCTGTGATGTTTACTTTCATGTTATTCTTGGAGTTTTCTTTAGATGTTTACAACTTACTGCGTTGAGTCTTCCAACGTAGGTTGGTCATGTCCGACTCGTATCCGAATATTCGGGAGCGGATCGTGACATATTGACCCCAACAGATTTTCAGGCAAGTATATCTATGGCTTTCTTTCATTTACTTCGTATAATCGAGTCTCATATTGGACATGATTTGGACACACATTGACCTTGTCCTTCATGTGTTATTTGATTATGGTATTTGGGGTAAATGAAAATATTTGTAAGTATATGACCAAACCCAAGATACTGGTTAGGTCATGTGGATAGCTTAACCATGTACAACATGTGTGGTTAAGTCATACATTTATTTCATGTACGTTTTCCAACTGCTAACATATTTAGCAAGTATTTTAAATCACGTCATAATGATTTTCCTGTACATGTTTGAGTAGTTTTATGGTTCTCTGGTTCTTCAAGTTAGTTAATATACTATTGTATCTTTTCTTATGTATATGTTGTATTTGGTACACCGTTATATATTATACTTTGCTCCTTTCTCAACTGGATATGTTGCAGGTGATCATGAGAACTTTTTTATACCTTTTTTGGACTTGAGGACTTAATGGAGACTGGAGAGGATGTGGCCCAAGATCTAGGGATTGCTTCTAAGATTTAGATAGTTGATTTGTTGTATTGTGAGGGTTGAGTGGGATGATTGTATATATTGAGATTGCTTTTACTTTTTGCTAGATTTGTCTCCAAAAATCCATTGTAAAGGTGTAATAAATGATAATAGAATGTGGTAGTGTGTGGTGATTTGTACTTTGGCACGTGCATAGTAGCTGTGGTGGGTTTCAATTGATTATCGTACTTTAATAATTTTTTGAGGTTTAGACAGCTCATTATCACTGTATTAATGGCGTCAGCTGGACGCATTTGACTTGTATCCAGTTATCTAGAAGCAGGTCGTGACATCTCATCCACATCAACTTGGGCTTCATCATCGGTACCGTTACCATTCTCTTCTTCTGGGGATTATTGTTTGTACAGTATCAAATCTAAGAAGTAAGCTTCGATACATTTGAATGGATCAACGTCAGCAAACTCTGTTCGAACTACTCCCGCACTATATACTTGAAATACTGGTGGAGGTTAGATAGTACAATCATATTTTTGTGTATCCTTGGCTGCCCTAGAAGGACATTATAGGACACCTCCATATCAATCATGTAACAAGTTACTTTTGTGCGAAGATCACCTATTTAACACTTTAGGTGAATCTTTTCCAGAGGGTGGCTTCTTCTAGCATTGAAGCAAAGGATGGTAGTATTTGTAGCTGCCAATCGATGCATTAGAATTCCCAAAGCTTGTAGCTGGTTTCTAGGGATGATGCTAAGTGAAGAGCCTATATCGATATGCCTGTGGTCCACTTTAATAGTCCTGATGTACCCAGTATAGTATAGCGGCCCATCATGCCAGATATTCTTCGGTAAGATATCCTTCTGAGAGAAGGTTATGTTTGGTACCCTCTCCCTAACATTATATCAATGACGACAGACATGAGGATCTTCAGTAGGTGGCTCGATCTGCTTCAGATAGGCGTTGGCGTCAGCACCACCTCTATCAATGCATCTCGGGTCTCCTTAGAGAGACAAAGGAGCTCGTAGTTAAAGACTCGAGCTAGCATATTAGCAAGTTGTGCCAATATATCAAAGTTATTCGTCTTATCGAGTCCCTAGTTAGGATTTTTCTTTAAAGACCTATCAAATAATACTTCCTATTGTTCAGTTTTATCCTCCATTGTTTGCTTCGTTGGAGCTGCTTCAGGAGCAATAGGAGATGCATCCTCTTAGACTGGGTCATAAGTCCACAAGTATGTCTTGTCGGACCTAGTCTCCCGGACATTGCTCTATCAACAACTAGAGAAGTGTGAAGAGTCATGTTGCATGGCTTGGGGTCATAAGTCACAAGTATGTCTTCCCCTTTTGTTTGGGTTTGGAGGTAAGATAAGTCAAAGTATTTAAATACTTACATTATATAGTTTAATAACATTAAGTATCAAACTAATATCTTTCATTAATGTTTCTTATACAGACAAAATAACTTACAAAGGAGGGAAATATCCCTCTATTGTCGGATTCGTCGATGTTTTTGAGTACATGCACAAGAGTAAGGACGGGAACTATGTAAACGGGAAGGCGAGTAAGACGGCTGTAAGTATTAGAATTTATATTATAAGTTAGAATAACGTTAAGTATTATAATTTATATAATAAGTTAGAATATTTGAAACAACCTAGATTAGTATTAACACTTTATGATATTAAGCACGTATCGTTGTACAGGCTGTGTATCTCTACAGACTGAGACAACTACTCTGGTCACTCAAGGTGCGGTGGCCAAGAGTGTCATCGAGTATTCACCCATGACCACGGCTGCTCCTACGCTCGCTCAAAGCAACGACCTTTGGATCAAGGCCACTGGTGGAAGAGGAAAAGTGCGGACACATCTACGACGTCGGCTTCTTGGCGATACTTATATCGCTCATATAGAGACCTCCACCATCGATTCCTTTCTCTTTTACTCTGCCTCTGGACATCGCCGCACATATGTCACATATATTACAGTAATGACCACCGTCAGGCCAACGTGGCAATGATGTAGGAGTATATTGTTGGTGCTTTCTTTACATGGAGAGAGCTTACTCTCAACATGCCTTGTAAAATTTTAGTCCCACATCGGAAATGCACCATGAGTTATCTCAACATACATACTTGGTTGTGTTGTTGAGAGATGCACATGGGGTGGTGACCCTAAGGAGGGAACCATGTGGGTGATTTTACTAGGAGGTAAGAATAAGGCTCCAAGGATTAAGCATTAATGCTTTTGTCATTCTCTTGGATTAATTCCATTTGGAGCTAAGCCCCAAAGGGGCTTAGCGACTCGGACTCGGACTCGGACTCGGGCTCATGGGCTCATGAGACGTAATATGGCATTTTGTTGGCACACTTTGTACTTAGCACGTCAGCAGTCATGCGGCTCATATGCGGCCATGCGGTCTTATGCGGCATGCGGCCTCATGCGGCCATGCGGCTCATGCGGCATGCGGCTCATGCGGTCCATGCGGTCCATGCGGCCATGAGGCCATGCGGCTCATACGGCCAGGCTGCTGCTGCTTCTGCCGCATGGAGGGCTCCGCTGACTGTGTAGACTACAAGTCAGTTATGGAAAGACTGATTCAATGCGATTAATTCAGATCCACTTTTTGTGGGATTTGAATTAATTTCGTTGCTATCTTTGTGGGATTTTAATTAATCTCGTTGCTATCTTTTTGGAATTTGATTCAATCTTTCCATAACTGAAGAGGCGGCTAGGGTTTCCACCATCTCTCTATATATACTCTCTTCTGGCCTCCTTTGTGGGTACGACAAAAATTATAAGTCAGAAAAGGAGAGAGAGAGAGGGAGTTGCTGCCGCCATTGCAAGTCCATCCGAGGAGTCAGAACAGAGGTGACTTCGAGCGTTCCACAAGTTCTTCAAACTTGCTGCTTCCTGGAAGCAATTCGTGTGGGATGAATATTGCTTTGAGCAACGGTGTTTTGATACCCCAGCAACTGTTCTTCATCTCATCTTTCTCTAGATTTTGTAACTCGTTCTGTCCCAATTGCAACACATTTGCAAGGAAGAACAAGAGATCTTCTCTTCTCTATTTTCCACCTTCATATTGTAATCTGGCTATTTGGTCCTTTATAACATCGTAGATCTCGATTGCATCAGTTTTACCATATTTGATCAAGCCCCGGGACTAACAATCTCAAAGCAAGATTCGTGTAGATGGAAAACATTAATGCTTCGCTCGTCCAATCGGACTACTGCAAGTTGGAAAAGTTCGATGGAGAGCATTATCAAGTCTGGAAGAGGAAGGTTTATCTAACTCTTCCACTCAAAGACGTTGATCATGTTCTGTTGGAGGAAGAACCTTCTGTTCCAGACACTGGATCTACTGCCGCAATCAATGCGGCTACCAAACTCCAGGCCAAATGGAGAAGGGAAAATAGCATCTGCAGGCTTCTCATCTTGAATGCTATGGAAGATTCCCTGGCAGAATCCTACTCGAAGAAGGAATTTGCCAGAGACATATGAGAGTCTGTAGAAAAACTGTATGAAAAAGACAGGAACAGGAGCAAGATGTTTGTGGTTGAAAAATATTACAAATTTCTCTTTGAGGACGAGAAGTCCATGTTGCCACAGGTGAAGGAATTTCTGAAGCTGCGTCAGAAACTGGAAGACGAAGAGATGCCCCTTTCCGACAAGTTTGTCGTTAGAGGGATCGTCTCAAAACTTCCTGTTGGATAGAGTACCTTCTATGCAAGGATGCTCAGAAAGAAGCTAGACATTAGCTTGGGAGATCTACTTCAAGAGATCCATGTTGAGGACGAGATGTGTTCCCAACAGAAGGTGGACACTCTGTCCAAACAGTTGGCTAAAGCTAATCTAGTGCAGACGAGAGATCCCAAGGGGAAGCATACGGCTTCTCATCCCAAGAAGAAGAACTTCACTAATCTAAAAGTGAAGGGTCCTTCATTCAAGCAACAGAAGACTAAGTCCCACGTGACTTGTTATAATTGTGGCAAGAAAGGCCACTACAAGAGTGAATGCAGATCCAAGCCTAAACAATCAGAGAAAGGTGAGCCTAGTAAGGTTTTATTGGTTTCTAACATTGTTGCTATGATCGCACAGGTCACAACTGTGGGGATCGACTCTGACTGGTGGATAGATACTGGTGCGACTTGCCATGTCTATTCTGGCAAGGAATGGTTCGTTACGTACCAGTCGATATCTGAGAAGGTTGTCATGGCGAACCAGGTCCAAGCTGAAGTTCTGGGGATCGGGACTGTGGAGCTGAAACTCACTTCTGGGAACACTCTGACGCTTCAAGGGATCGGGACTGCAGGTCTTCCAAAATGCTACTGGGGAGAAGCTGCGTTAACGGCCACTTTCATTCTGAATAGAGTGCCATATGCAACTTCGGACGTAACTCCTCATGAACTCTGGTTCAAAGTCAGACCAAACTTGAATGTCATTCGAGTGTAGGGGTGTCTGGCGTATGTGAAGCTTCCAGATCTGAAGATTCAGAAGCTGGGGACAAGGACTACGAAGGCGATCTTCTTGGGGTATGCCGAAAAGAGTGATGCTCGGAGATTTCTTGATATTGAGTCAAATCATATCATCGAATCTCGCGATGCTGAATACTTTGAAGACAAGTTTGTAAAAGACAAATATATTATTCTTTCGGACATTCCGGAAAATGATGTAGGTGCAAATGAGACTGAAATCTCATATGGGCCAGTAGTCCAAGAAGAAGCTGTTGTTAATAAAACAACTCTTGTACCAAAACACGTAGAGCCGTCAGCAAAGCGAGCGAGGAGACCTAAAGACTTCCGAGATGACTTTGTCACCTATCATGTGGAAGCAGATCCGCTTACCTATGATGAGGCGATGAAGACCAGAGATGCTATCTTCTGGAAGGAGGCAGTGAATGACGAGTTTGACTCTATCACCTCCAATAGCACATAGGTGTTGGTAGATCTACCTGAAGGAGAAAAGCCCATCGGATGTAAATGGATCTTCAAGAAGAAGATAAAGGCAGATGGAACTATTGACAAGTTCAAGGCCAGGCTGGTAGCCAAGGGATTTTTTCAGAAACAGGGGATAGACTACTTTGACACGTACGCTCCAGTAGCTCGGATGACCACCATCAGGATGTTAATCGCTCTAGCAGCCATACATAAGTTGGTGATACATCAGATAGATGTAAAGACAGCATTCCTGAATGAAGAGTTGACCGAAGAGATTTACATGCAACAGCCAGATGGATTTGTCATCAAAGGTCTTGAAGACAAAGTTTGCAAGTTGGTAAAATCATTGTATGGTTTGAAGCAAGCTCCCAAGATGTGGCATGAGAAGTTTGACAAAGTTATTAGGTCAAACGGCTACAGAGTCAGCGAGACGGACAAATGTGTTTACACAAAGTTCGCTGATGGAAGAGGAGTTATCGTTTGTCTGTACGTGGACGACATGCTAATCCTAGGGACGGATATAGGCTGTGTCACGGAGACAAAGAAGGTCCTCTCAACCAAGTTCAGTATGAAGGACTTGGGGGATACAGATGTCATCTTGGGCAAAAAGATCATTCGGACAGACACTGGAGTAGCGCTGTCACAATCTCACTACATTGAGAAGATGCTCACACGCTATGGGTATAAGGATCTTCCAGGGATCGATACGCCATATAGGTGTGATCAGAAGCTGAAGCCAAACTCGAAGGAAAGCATCAGGCAGCTGGAGTATTCTAGCATTATCGGAGGTTTAATGTACGCAACCACTGCCACAAAGCCTGATATAGCTTTCGCCGTGGTAATGCTGAGTCGGTTCACAAGCAACCCAGGGAATGAGCACTGGAAAGCTGTGAAGCGGGTGATGAGATATCTCAAGAAGACTCAGACATATGCACTGCACTACAACGGGTATCCGACAGTAGTAGAAGGCTTCAGTGATGCTAGCTGGTGTTCAGAGGTGGAAAGCGAGAGATCCACAGGTGGATATGTCTTTTCCTTGGGCGGAGCTGCTATATCGTGGAAGTCAAAGAAGCAGACTATACTCTCTCGTTCCTCCATGGAATCTGAATTCTATGCACTTGAAACTACAGCAGATAAAGCAGAATGGCTTCGAGAGCTCATGTATGATCTTCCAGTGGTTGGGGCTCAGATACCAGCGATACCGATATACTGTGACAACCAGGCGACTGCTGCGGTGGCATCAAATAACCTCTTCAACGGAAAGAAGAGGACTGTACGGTTGAAGCACAGGACAGTACACGATCTTATCAAAAGAGGTGTAGTTGCAGTGATTGATGTTCGGAGTCAGGAGAACCTGGCAGATCCATTCACAAAGGGCCTCAAGCGTCAGTTGGTCGATGACACAGCTTGTAAAATGGGCTTGAAGGCATTCTGATAGTGTGTCTTTGTAATCCTACCATAAAGTTTTATGCTATTAGTTCAAAGAGAAATATACTAGGCATCTAACTTTTGGTTCAAAGGAGGTTCACAGACTGGAAAGCTATCAGGTAACAGTGGGTACTTGTTCTCTGGAATATGGAAGGGATACGAACCCATAACCACTGTTGTCTACTATGTATTTTCTGCAGAAAAAATAGATCCTGTGGAAGGTTGGCTTAAACGCCTTAATGAGTTCTCTCAGGCAGAGTGAATGCCTGGTGTGCTTTACAGGAAGCACGGTAGAGCAGCACTACAAGGAGTAAAACTCCATGCTACAGTAGGATGACTCCACCATGAGGTTCCCAGGTCTGGGGTAATGCCTCGGCTTTGCAAGCCAAGTCATAGCGGCGTAGTACCGCAAATAGGCAGGTAGCCTAATGCTGTATAACGTAATTAAAGAGTTGTAGACAGCACTACAAAGGGGAGGATGGCCCCATGTTACAGTGGCATGACACCACGATGAGGTACCCAGGTAGGTGTAAAGCCTCGGCATTGCAAGCCATGTCGTTGCGGCGTAACACCGCAAGGAAGCCTTAGGCTTCATGCTGAGTAGATTGGCACTACAAAAGAGGCTGAGACCTCATGCTACAGTAGTATGACACTACGATGAGGTTCCCAGGTAGGGGTAATGCCTCGGCTTTAGGCCATATCATAGCGGCGTAGCACCGCAAGGAAGCGCAAGGCTTCATGCCATGTCTCTTTAATAAAGAACTCACCTATAGTGTATGGAAAGAGATATCAGGCCGTCTCTTGAGGGTAAACTTGTAGACGCCCAAAATTATATGCTGAAACCAGGCTGGCACAGGGCCTTTAATGTGCAGCCAGAAGCACACGTAACTACACTTTATGAGTAGGAAGAATTACAATTGTGGTGCAGAATTCAAGGAGTAGTCCATTCTTGTATCACATTATTATTTAACACATACGGGAAGATTCAAGTCGTCAGCGACATCTATCCTAATGCAAAATGGACAGTTACTGTGGGGAACGCTCAACGCTGGACACATATATATGTTGTGATATGTGGGGGATTGTTGGTGCTTTCTTTATATGGAGAGAGCTTGCTCTCAACATGCCTTGTAAAATTTTAGTCCCACATCGGAAATGCACCATGAGTTATCTCAACATTTATACTTGGTTGTGTTGTTGAGAGATGCACATGGGATGGTGAACCTAAGGAGGGAACCATGTGGGTGATTTTACTAGGAGGTAAGAATAAGGCTCCAAGGATTAAGCATTAATGCTTTTGTCATTCTCTTGGATTAATTCCATTTAGAGCTAAGCCCCAAAGGGGCTTAGCGACTCGGACTCGAACTCGGGCTCATGGGCTCATGAGGTGTAATATGACATTTTGTTGGCGCACTTTGCACTTAGCACGTCAGCAGTCAAACGGCTCATATGCGGCCATGCGGTCTTATGCGGCATGCGGCTCATATACGGCCTCATGCGGTCCATACGGCTCATACGGCCATGCGACCATGCGGCTCATGCGACTCATGCGGCCATGCGGCCCATGCGGCTCATACGGCTAATGCGGTCCATGCGGCCCATGCGGTCCATGCGGCCATGAGGCTCATGCGGCCAGGCTACTGCTGCTGCTGCCGCATGGAGGGCTCCGCTGACTGTGCAGACTACAAGTCAGTTATGGAAAGACTGATTTAATGCGATTAATTCAGATCCACTTTTTGTGGGATTTGAATTAATTTCGTTGCTATCTTTATAGAATTTGAATTAATCTCGTTGCTATCTTTTTGGGATTTGATTCAATCTTTCCATAACTGAAGAGGCGGCTAGGGTTTCTACCATCTCTCTATATATTCTCTCTTCTGGCCTCCTTTGTAGGTACGACAAAAATTATAAATCAGAAAAGGAGAGAGAGAGAGTTGCTGCCGCCATTGCAAGTCCATCAGAGGAGTCAGAACAGAGGTGACTTCGAGCGTTCCACAAGTTCTTCAAACTTTCTGGTTCCTGGAAGCAATTCGTGTGGGGCGAATCTTGCTTTGAGCAACGGTATTTTGACACCCCAGCAACTGTTCTTCATCTCATCTTTCTCTAGATTTTGTAACTCGTTCTATCCCAATTGTTACACGTTTGCAAGGAAGAACGAGAGATCTTCTCTTCTCTATTTTTCTCCTTCATATTGTAATCTGGCTATTTGGTCCTTTGTATCATCGTAGATCTCGATTGCATCAGTTTTACCATCTTTGATCAAGCCCCGGGACTAGCATATATTAGCACCATTCATTCCATCATTGGGGTCCCAACCACTACACCTACTCGCGATACTGCCCCAGACACACATGCCACCACAACGTCTGTTCCTTCCATTGCCTCTACTTCTTTCGGTGCACTTATCCTATTTCATGCTTATCGAGTCTCTTAAGTTTACTTCTGTCGGAGGTGTTGAGCTCAATACCTCCAGATGTAGTGAGCTCAATTCCTCCGAACGTCTTGAACCATCTTCGGGACAAAGAATACCGCCAGACTAGTGAATTTTTAGATTATAATGTTGTTTTAAGTTGTATGTACCATCATACTGTCACGTCCCGATCCGCTAAATTGTTCGTCTTCGCAACGATTCAGCCGAATTGATCGTCCTCGCTGGGGCATATATGTTACCGTACGAGTCTGGGGTTGCACTCATACAAGGCAAGATAATTCAATCTTAAAATGGTTATCTCAATTCAGACATTCTCATCGGAAGAAAGTAGAGTCATATTGAAGATCTACATGCTTCTAGGATTTCTAGACCTAGTTTTGTAGTTTTGACTTCCAAAATTCAAGCTTAAGTTTCCAAATAAAGGACAAACAATAAATTACCTAAAAATTATAAATTCATGATTTCAACATAATTAATATTGAATTTAAGCTCTGGATTTCCAGATTTGAAATTTTGGGTACAAGTCATGGTTATGTCTATTTGATACTAACTAGTTTTAGCCGAAACTTGTCCGAAACATTACCAATTCATTACTATGAACAACATCTATAAAAATAACATATAAAAACATGATTAAATCTGATTATAAATTAGGAAATAATACCTTAATTATTTACCAAATTACTCCCTATTTATGAGACATTAATTCTACGTCAGCAAGTTAGCCGAAAATCTAGTCTGTCAGCCCATATTTTTAGGATTCCGATCTAAGATGATAATACCATAAAAATAATTTTAAAATAATTATTTTATATTAATAAAATACAAATAAATTTATTTTTAAGAAATTTCAACAATCGCTCAAAAATCGTACCGAAAAGTCTCTAACTAGTTCTACCGTAAGCTAATCTATCAACCACCTTGCAAGTAATCATATGGATTATAATATTGTCAAAAGGATGGTAAGATATGGGTTCTAGAATGATAAATTCTTGGAATTCTAAAAGAATTATGCCATGGGGGTTTGAGAAGAAAAGTTAAAATCTTTATCGAAAGCCTTCGAAAGATTAGATGTCGGTGTTGCTTCTTGTCCAAAAATACAACTCCTTGCTTGTGCTTGGATTCCTTCTCCTTAATTAATGAGTTGAAAGTATTTTTAATAGAGTTTTGATGGGATTGATGGAGGGTATGGTGGCTTTTTTTGGAGATTTAATGGTGTTTGTGTGGAGAGATGGTCAAAAGGAGTGTTTTTGGATGATGTAGATGGATGAAAAAGTTTTATGGAAGGGTACGGATGGGTAGGGGCTGCTAATTTTGGTTAGGAGTGTAGATGTGGTATACATATAAGTTTTTGATGGATTTTTATGCAATATAAGGGGTTTCCTTGTATAGATGATTTCTACCACATAGGGGATGCTCGTAGGTGGTCGACATGCATAGGGTTGCCTATTAGGGTCAGGTTTGGTTTGGTAGAGTTTGGGTTTTGTTAGAAGAGGTGGTTAGTCTATAGGTTAGGGTAAATAATATGTGATTCCATATATGGAAATCAAAATACAAATATATATATATATATATATATATATATATATATATATATATATATATATATATATATATATTTTTTTTTTTTTTATATATATATATATATATATATATATATATATATATATTTTATATATATATATATATAAAAAAAATATATATAAAATATATATATATATATATATATATATATTAATTAGGATTGGGTTTGACTTTGGTGTGGGTTTTGGGTAGTTTAAAATTTTGCCAACTAGGTTGACCCATATATGCACTTTCTATAGATAGAAACTCTTTATATATATATATATATATATATATATATATATATATATATATATATATATATATATATATATATATACAATTCCAAGCCTAATTGGGATTTGGTTTGACGTTGGGTCAAATATAGACTAATGCCAAGTTAGGATTACATCTGAGACACTTTCTATAATTAGAAACTTTTTAAAAATTAAAAATTATTAATTTAAATAAAAATGTATATAATATATATCTCTACATGGTTGTATTTGGATGCACTACATGTCTACATAGGTTTGTGTTTGATTCGGACTAAGTTTGGGCTAGTTTAGTGCAACCAGGTCTCCTAAAAAGTCAAAAACTATTATAATTAATTAATTATGCCAACAATATGGTTCAAGCCATAACTTGACTTATTTTCATACAAGGGACATAAATATGGCTAGGCCATCCCTACCATGGCTAACGTACTAGTCATGGCTTACTACTACACTGGCCATGCCAAAAATTTTAGTCAACATGTATCTCAAAATTCAATTATAACTAAGGCTATATATATATATATATATATATATATATATATATATATATATATATATATATATATATATAAAATTATTATTATTATTTTAAAATAAAATATTCCAAAAATCATTATTTAAGCCAAATTAAAAATAAAAAATATTTTAAAAACTGGGGATTTATAATTTGTGCCACAACTATTCACTTCGCATGTGAAGTTGTATTTCACAAGTCTCGTGCACATATACACGTTTTGATGTAGTTATTCGATCTGCTGCGACTCATGCATTCGATACACGTCTCGATATAATCTTTCAATATTCTATGCCTTAGCAATGTTCTGCTACTCGTGCATTTGATGCATGTCTTGGTTGTCTTTCATTGTTCTACGATTTATTCTCTGAGTTGTGCCCTTGATGCACGCCTTTCGATACAGTTTTTTAATGTTCTATGACTCGTGCACTAAGGCACTCGCCGATATGATCCTTCAATGTTCTAAGTGTTCATTGTCCTCCAACTCGTGCACTGAGGCACATCTCGATAGAATGTTCAACAAGCTACGACTCATGCACTTGATGCACTCGTCGATACAGTTATCCCACCTTCTATTTCGATTCGTGCACTTGAAGTACGTTTCGCCTCAATATTCTATCTTAGTGTTTGATATACACTATAACTTCTACTTATCCAAGCCACACCTATCGAAATCCATGGAATTACTAACATCCAAGGGTACATTTTAGTTAGGCATGACGGAGTAAGAAAGAAGGGTCAGAGTTCTCCTACCTTGGCCGATTCGCTTATCGTTTCATCGAGCCAATGCAGCTCGATTTCTTAACTTTGTTGTACGGCCAACTCAACTGACTTGACAATTTGAGAACTTCAGGCTCCATCGAACTAAAGGACTGATTTGATCTATCGCCCATACCTCAACTCCTTTTGAGGTGATACTTTGATCTTTGGCGGACTCTGTTGTAAACAAGTCAAATTGTCAACCTCAAAAATTTCAGCGTAAAAGCCAGCGCATGAAATACACTCAACTAATCCTTCATTTGAATCAACTTAACACTTGGATCGATTCGAATCGATGCTTTATTGAATTGACTCAATATTTGGATCAATAATTTTTTTGAGTCAACGATTCACCGTAATGCACCGTACATAGCGGCCGAACATTACACATATTGTATTCACTACTATTATGTACCATTGATTGTATATGTTGACATGTGGATGTTATGTATTTATTCACTAGGGTTGTGATGTATTTTTGTCATGATTTCTTTCTATGTGTCTATTTGCAGTGAGTTTTATTTTTATTCTATTGTGTATTGTATGCTTCTAGAGTGTGTTTTATGTCATTGAAGGTCTGATCGGACGAAAATTCTACGATGGGTTTGTGTTGGATGGCTATATACTGTGATTGTTGTGATTAACAAGTTATATATATAACATGTATATGACATGAACGTTGTAATTTAAACAATTTTTTTTTAATTTTGTTCAGCTAAGCGACGACTTGACGAAAGATAATGATGTCCCGACAATGCCTAGACGGCATACTAAGTCATCGCTAACTGAGATTTCTTAGGCAGCGACGGTTGAGCGGCGTACAATGATGCTCTTGTGAATCATAAGTGACACAATAATAGCCATCGCCAAATTGAGTATCAGAAACCAATTTTAGTATCGAAAACTATGATCATCGCATGTACATCGCCAAATATATGCCAAAGTGACTTTGATTTATCGCTAAGAATTCATTTAATCTGCTAAAGGTTTGGTCGCTAGGGCGTCACTAAGACGATGCCAAACTAGTCCGTCGCTAGAAGTTCAACAACAATTCGTCACTACATAATGTGTCGCCAAGTTGTCGCACAGTTTTCAAAAGTTTGACTGCTTGGCGACGAAAGCATGTTTGCGATGGGTCGACTACCGACGCCCATAATATGTCCTATAATCGTCATCAGATCGCCACTAATACTTTTTAGCATCAACTTGGCAATAGATCCGTCCTTCGCTAAAATCCTATATTTTTGTATTACGTAGATGCTTGACAAGGAATTTCATAAAGTTGTTGCATTCTCTTTCTTCCTCTCATACCATTAGCAATCAAGCGTTGTAAAGTACCCTCATTGTTGACTTGTTATTCTCAGTTTTATGTTGCTCGGTGCATAGAATCCGTCGTGGCGCAAGCCCAAAGTTGGTAAATTGCTCAAGTATCCTCCTCTAATCTGGTGTCAACCATCCCGCATTTGTATGGCCCTCAAGTCTGTTGGTGATAAAACAATTGTGCATACCATTCTTAACTTTCACTATCCACTTGTCATCAACGATGTTAACAACCTACAACTTTAAAGGACATCGTATTTATTTGTTCCATCGTTTTTCTTCTATTGTTTTCTTTGTTTTGGTACCTTACAGTTTTCTATGATGAGGTGTGAACACACCTCCTCTCTCACATCCAAACACTAACCATTTTTGCCCAACCCAATAATTAGTTGATCTTGAAACGTCGATGACTGTGTTATGTTATTTTATATATTATTGAAATTATGCACTTCTTTACAGGATTCAAACATAATATATGCCACAAATAAATGGCTTAAATCAACGCCGATTGGAAGGACAACCATATATGTTGATGAAATTATTCTTCAACTTGAAATAGAAAGAAATATGTAAGTACAAAAGAAAAAACCTACATAAAAGTTCATAACAAAACCATAACATATTCCCAACTTAAATAATATAATTTAAGATTGTCAAAATTTTAGTCCTCATTGTAGTAAGGACTGCCATAATTTTTGAAGCCCTAAAATAGAATACTATGTCTTAGGACTGCCAAAATTAGTAAGTACTGCCAAACTTAGACAGTCATTTCTTAAGTCAGGACAACCATATGTAATTTTTGCAGTCCTAAGACAGTTAGTTGCTATTTTCAAATAATTCAAAGATTGAAAGGAGAGGGGAAAAACCCTTAGGTTCTTTGGGTGTTGTGTTAATGCAAGGTAAAGTATTTGAAGGGCCGATTACTTCATCATATCGGTTATTTGTCATATCTTATAGATTATTTGAAGCCATTTCCAGTCGAGAACGATCAAAAGCTTGAGAAGCTTGGTCAGAGAAATTTTGAGAATATATGATTGGAGATTCGTCGAAGATTCACAAGGGTGTGATCGAAATGATAGAGATTTTATATGGTTTAGGGATTTGGGACCACAAGTATTTAATTGTTTCTAGTTTATTCGAGATTTGGGAAGGGGGAAGAAGACAAGTGAAGCATACAATTTTTTTATACTTAAGTTGGTGATGCCCCCTGACAATTTTAAAATGGTATTTTGGCTATTGAAATATGACCATCATTTAACATTTGTGACGCCCCTAACAAAAAAGGTATTGCCATTTTCAAAGGCCCTTCAAAAATCCAACCCACCATGCAGTAAACTTTAAGTCATATTTGCTTCATTTCCAGACCCATTTTTGAATAAAAATAAACTCTAACTCACTTCCCCTTTACCATTAATCCAAACCTACACCTCGAATAGAAAGATAAGGATAGTTTTCCACTCCTTTTGATGAGCATATGCAAGTCGATGTGACTCTTAATTGGATCCTTGAGATGAAACATATCTTCAAAATTATAAAAGTTCTTCCATCATGCTAAGTAAAGCTTTTGGAGTCCCAACTAAAATAAAAGGGGTTGCTATGGTTGATTGAATTGCAAGATATTCATATATCCTAAAGAAAGATCTCTAAAGAGTCGTAGAAGAAGATGTGACAGATGATTCAAATTTGGTTCGTGCCAACTGGTTATGACCAAGTTTACTCTCATCAATCTTGGATATACACCTAAGAAGTTTGTTAGAAGCAACCATCAATGAGTATAGTTGCAAATTAAGGAAGATAAGGAGCATGCCTTAACGAGTTTTCGATGAGATGTAACGCCCCAGTCCCAAAATACGTAGTACTAGGATATGTATACATGCCAGCTACGCATCGAGAGAGGACTTCAGTCCAGCTCGAATACGTATAAGCTGTTTGGTTATTCTAGACCAACTATATTTCAATCCACTAAATATCGGTAACAATAACGAATCAAGTGCAGTAAGGCTGTTCAGACCATAATACACTGTTTCTAGAATAGATAAATATGTTAGAGTGGATCCCCAACAACACATTTATCATGAACAAGCTAGAGGAAAATAGAAGCTTGTATAAGACTAGGCTATAATGCAACAAGAATCAAATAAAGTACAAAATCTAATTACGGAAGAGAAAGATAAAACATCAACTAAATATACCTGCAGTCTTGGTGTAGCAATCATCCTCCATCAGTGTACCATACCTTCATCTAATCCCTGAAGAGATTACCAGGTCCTCAGAGGACTAGCAAGACACATAATATACATGCCTACTGTACAATAAATAACATGTGAGAAAATAGGAAATGGTACAAGGAACAATATGAGACTAAATAATAAGTATAAATGGCATACCGTCAAAGATAGTGCTATCAAGCGTGACTACTAGTAAGTCAGGGTAACCGCAGCCCCATGGGAGCTCACAGTCCTATAGTCAGTAGCTGATGGAGAATCCCTAACTTTAGTAAGGCTCATTTACACTCGATGGGAGATCACGAACGAGGTGGTCAGGTATAGTCACGTCTAATAACAGGTCAGGGTCAAATCAAACGATCATGACCGGGTCAAGTCAATCAAGTTCTGAAAATCAAACTAAGGTCAAGACCAAGTCAAACATGTCAAGAGATCAGGGCATAGACAAAACAACTCTATCACTAGACATGAACAGGATAAGAAAGTAGAACAAGTAATATGGAAAAGAGTAAAAATCTACGTGCACGTAAAACTAGAATAACCATGACATGAAACGGAAGAGAAATATGTACCAAGTGAGACATAAAAGAATAGCAGTGAAGAAAAGCATGTAAGTACTGTAAAGTTTGGCAAGGTGTACTTGCCTGGTGTATACTCAACCACGTCTAAATAACCTGTCAGATCAAATGTCCGCGAAAACTAAACTCCTGTAACTGTCATCAGATACTGAAACAGACATTGCCAATATTCTCAAAATAATTAAAATAGCTAGGATAGGTTACCCACAAGTCCAATTCTGGACACATGAGCAAAACGGTAATTTTGGATCAAAACGTTATCCGCCGTTGGACCCGCTTTGTACCAAAAAGCATGCCAGAGTCCATTATTTCTAAAGTCATCAAACTAAATGTCTACGGGTCTGGTTTGACGAGATGAACCCAATGGTATGTCCAATTTTGGATTCTGATGAGCCGTGCACAAATTTGCCAGCTGAGTTGGATCATGGGGCCCGCAAAACGGTGATCCGGTCAACTGTCTCAGATTCAGACCAAACTTGGCATATAGGACCAGAAAAATGATACGGTCCTGCTGGTGCAAGTTTTGTCTCGATTTGACTAACGTGCACAAAGTAATTGGAGAATTTCGGAAAAGGCCGATATGGTAAATTTTGACGGATACGTATCAAATTCGTCGCGCACACGCAACCAATTTGAATTCCGTCAAAGCCCACACGTCCACGAAGTTGATACACACCTTTTGATGCATTAGGTTTGTGATTACGTCGTCCGGTTTGACGGAACGCACGTCGTATCGGAGGGTTTTCAATTTTCTAAACTGTTTTTACATGGGGTTTTTTTCGATTTTGAAAACTGATTTCTTTGTGTACTGTTAATTAAAATTGAAACTACAAGATAGGTTATGATATCCTATATGTTGTCTAAAATTTTCTTTAATTAGATTATTGAAATTCTAAATATCTAGCCCTAAATTCGTCTTCCACATAGGACTCGTGGGAGGTTTCTAAACTGTTTTTGAAGCAGTTTTCAACAATCTTTGGAGGATTTTTCAGCAAAATCTAGGTCATCTAGACTAAAACTAAGGGTTTGCAAGTCCTATATGTTGTTTTTAAAAAGAAAGAACTAGTTCGAGGATCGATGATGAGGTGAGAGAGAACGATACCTGCGAAGTTGGGGGTTCGGGGCGGTTGCTGCTGCTACTGTGTGGCCGCTGTCTGCCCTGTGAGCGCTCCGGCGCTGCCTGGCCGCGTGCGACCGTGAGGGAGTAGCGCGTCGGGGTCCGGCGGCGCGACGATGGGGGCGCCCGGTGGTGGCGGCTGCCTGGCCCCGCTGTTGCTGCCAATGCTGGTGCTGCCACTGCTCTCCTCTTTGGGGGTGGGGTCGGGTGAACATGTGACTCAATATCTCGCGGTATATTCGTTATCTAGCGAGATATTGATTATATATTTTTCCTTATCTAAATCTATTTATATATATTTATGTATCTATGTCTATTTATCTATATATTACCTATATATATATTTATATATATATATATATATATATATATATATATATATATATATATGTATATATATATATACATGTATAAAAAATATATATATATATATATGTATATACATGTATATATATATATATATATATATATATATATATATATATATATATATATATATATATATATATATATATATATATATATATATATATATATATATATAAATATATATATATATATATATATATATATCCACAAAAAATCTTAATAATACTATTCTTAGTATAGGACTTATTCATAAGAAAAAAAATTATGTACGTGCAATTAATATTTATTTCTATTAGCAATAAATATCAAATATTTTTAAATGGCAATTTATTATTCCTAAACCTTATTTAATAGGTAAACACACAAATATATATATATATATATATATATATATATATATATATATATATATATATATATATATATATATAAAAATATGTATATATATATATATATATATAGTCGATATCCACACAAAATCCACAAGGATAATTAAAGGAAATTAGTTATCATATTAACAAATAAAGTATTAACGTAATAGCAAGAACATTTATAATATAATATATAGATATATAATAATTATTTATAAAATTGCCTCCTAAATCACAAAAATAAAATACCAACACAACATACATCTACATGGACGTCCTCAGACGTACTATATGACTACATAGGTTTAGGTTTGGTTCAGGTAAAGTTCGGGCTAAATTGGTACAAGCGGGTCTCCTAAGAGTCATATTCTTAATAAACAACTAATTAAATCATTTATAGGGGTCAAGTCACAACTTTAACTGGTTTTTCTAGTTAGAACACACATATGGCTCGGTCTTCCCTATCATAGCTAAAACACAAATCAAAGCACACAACTACGCTTCCCGTGCCAAAATTCTTAGTCAACATGCATCTCAAAATTTAACCATGACTAGGCCTATATATACAGTATTAGGCTATTATAAATATAATCATATATATACAAAATTTTATTTAAATCTATTTACTGTATAACTTCCTAAAATAAATCCATAATAATCCTACTAAGTCATGGAAACCTAACATGACTTCCTACCAGGTGGGATTTGCTTGGTTAGGGTCTAAATATTTTTTAAAATCAAATCGAACTCGAAAAGTCAACCCATGAGTCTCTCATGCCATTCACAAATAAATAGCACATGGGAACTCGATTGAGTGGCATACCCTAGACATGTTCATCGTAGACTCAAAATGGGTCAAAACCATATATTGGGTCAAATGGTTTTGATCTATATCGAGTTCCGAACTCACATGGAAAGTTAGGTCTGGAATTATGGTAAATAATCTAATTGCCTAAATTTGACCCGAAGTAGCGTGACGTCAAACGAATGCTGGGGGACAAGTTTGGATGGGACATGACATACCAAATTGAAGGTCATCCTGTCTACTACAAAACTCATGAAGGACGTTTCGAGAGATGGACATGTCTTGTGCTCCAAGAATCAAAGACACGAAAAACTACATCTATAATCATAATTAATAAGAAAATACAATACAATAAATATACAATCATCTAATCGTATAAAATAAAAAAATCTCCAAAAATTAGGGTCCTTACATGAGATGACACCCATATCACGGTGCCATAAATTTCTCAAAAATCCCTATGGAGATCCTAACGATTTTATTTGTAGAGTCAAACATACCAGAAGCTTCTAAAGTAGAAGAAAATTCAATTTTACCTATAGATAAAGATGAGTCGGGCATCGTCGAATTGAAGACTAGCAACGAGGAACCCTTTTGTGGACATACAAGAAAATCCTGAGTCACATTCCATCCTTAATAATTCATTATCTTCCAAGAGAGTGAGAAAAGATGTCATCTCGCCAACGCAACCTTCGGAGTTACTCCTATCCTTGTATACACTTAGGATCGTGTCTCATATACGTACAATTCATCTCTGTGAACCTACCACTTATGATCAATTTCTTGTGGATGCTTTCGATCCTACAATTGATGATTAGCGAAGACTTTGTTGAGCCCATGAGTTTGATTAGTGCACTTGGCATTATGAAGTACCCGTACTAAGGGATCCAATATTGCATATACTTGTAACTGTCTATTTTCAAAAATGAGGGTAAATTTATCATTTTTATATTCTTATATTTTTGTGAATATTTACTTATTTATATTGTATTTTGGGAATTAGTTTAGTTGAGTTTTAGTTTCGTCTAGTTTTGATTTGTGTTAGTGGCCCGGGTAGTTTAGACTCTAGTCGGAATCCAAGGATTAGCTAGGTATGGCCCACAAACTCATCTCATTAGGCTAGTGCGTTTAGACTAAACCCATATGACAAGTTTAGTCATTTAGAGATAAGAAACTTAACCCTTTTGACCTCAAACCTTTGCATGACTTAAATTAACCAAAGGGAGACCATTAGGGGCAAACTAGACATTTCCATTTGACCTAAGTAGGGCTAATATGGTCGGCCACATCAAGGAGGGTTCTCCATTATTTCACTTCCTTAGTAGCCTCCATTTTCTTCCAAATATTGTTCTTCCCCAAACTTGAGAGCTTTCCTCTTAATTTCATCTCCCAAATCAACTCTGTCTTCCTCCATTCCATTCAATCTACCATGGAGGAGGTGCCTACTTGGAGTGGGGAGCAAGGAGCTAGGAGAGGATGTAGTGCCCCGTCCCTACATCGTGCCCCGTTGTTCGCCACGGGGTGCGCGAGAAAGGAACACTGTCGCTATCGATTCAGTCGGGACCGATAGGTCGGAATCGGCTGAGTCGATCAAACGGGAACGGTTGAATTAAGATCCATTCCACGTTATGGAATGGCTTCTTCGGAACCAAGTCCCATATTCAGCGGGTAGCGTCTCAAGGATTGACTCTGCGGCTGAGTCGGGAGAGACCTCCCGTTGCTCTGCTTTTCACGCCGCTTGTGTTGGTTTTGGCTTTGGTTTTCTGAATGTGTTTTCGTAAATGTTTTCGATGGTTTTCATGGTTACATTTCGAACTCGCATTTCCTATCGAACTCTTGCATAATACAGTGTTCTAATCGGTTGCTCGTGCGATTTCAGGTGATCGCGTAGGCGACGTCTAGCGCAGCCAACAAGTCCCTCGCCTCAAGCAAAAACTCAAGGTGAGTGGCTGACCTCCTTCATCTCGACCCTCTATTTCAAAATGAGAACTCGGGTAATGATATCGAAACTGAATGATTAATACAAGTCCTATGTGCAAGAAGAGAAAAGAGATGTGTTGTGTCAAAAGAGAGAATTATTTTAGGCCTGCAAAACGACCAAGTAAATGAATTGATTACATAACAAGCCCCAACGGTATCCTAAAATACACCATGTTAACCTATCATGGTCATGGACAACTTGTCGACAAGGGCGATGGTTTCTTCGAACGGCAACCCGGGGCCACGGGACCGACTCGGCCTAGGAAGAAACAGGTTATAGCCGAGCTGGGTAATAGGCAATCGGTAAGACGGGGACTTGCATCGGAGCTCGCTACTTGCGTTGCAAGGGTCCCGTATTACCAGGCTATGTCCAAGATGGCTAGTTAATGCCAAGTGACCTCCATATCAAACACTTGATATAAATTGTTATCAACTAACAGGAAAAGTCATGGTAAGTTTTATGTCGCATGGCACGCTCTGCCGGAGAAAATCTTGGTGTAACTTAATACTTCTTATGAAATTATCTAGAATGGCTAGAAAGACCACTAAAAGCAAGTTGTATAATTTTATCTAAATTCTTGAACCAAATGAGAGCCTGGAAATTAATTAGCCACTCGCCAGTACATGTTGATTGTACTGATCCTCGCTCTCTCTACAGGTGCGGTAGATCGGGAGGAGCGTGCTACGTGAAGGGAGGCAACGCTCGTGCGTTTTGAAGCTTCGTCCGTACGGTCGAAGCTTGGATCCAATCTCTTTTGAAGACTCCGCTGTCGAAGGCCAGAAGACAGATGGAGCGACTTCCCGTCATCCCAGGTGGTTTTGTAATTTTGGTTGTATAATCAAAGGATGAATGTATGGAATGGCTATCTCGTCGACGTTTATTTTGTAATGGAGTCAGTTTGTAAAAAGCCCGCACGGCACCTTTGTATCGAGTCTGTAAAATGATGTTCATTATCAATAAAGCTTAAATTTCCTTCTCTATAATGTGTGATCAATTTACTCTGTGCATTCTTTTGTTGTTGTGTTTCGGATAACCTTATGACTATGCCTTGTGCGAGCGCAATTTAGGCTTGTACGGCATCACGCCCGGGGGACGACTATCGATTCTACGGAATCGGGGCATGACATAATGGTATCAGAGCACGGCTTTACGTCCTTGGCCTCTAGTGTCGAGTTTCTAGTCTCAAATCGTTGGTCTCGTGTCGATGAGATATATCGTTCCATACGAGGGAGTCTGTAATAAGTTTTGTGACTAATGTATTTTTAACTTCAAAATCCTAGAAGGTGCGGCGGTGAACGTGGCATTGAACGAAGAAAGTGCTTCGAGCGGCTCGAGTAGCTCGAGGCCCGGACCCTCTAACGTTGCCATGGAACGGATGTTGCGCATGCTGGAAGCACAACAACAATAAGCTCAGGAGAATCAACGCCTGAATGAGCAACATCGACGGGAGACAGAGGTACATCGATGGGAGGTAGTGGCACGCCAGACCCATTTCGAGGCCCGATTCGATGCACAATTCAAGTTACAGCAGAAGCAGCTTGATACTCTTCAGCAGATTGTACAGACAGTAGTGGCCAACAACAACAACTCCGCGACAACTCCTGCCGTGACCGACCCTGCGGCCAGACAAAGTGAAGTCGAACCGGAGGTACCCGAGCTTATGCCTGCGGCACCGAGAAGTTTCAACTTCGACGTGTCAAAATTCACAAAAAGCTTCCGTACTTTCTTTTGTGGTACTAAAGACCCTTCGTTGGCGATCGATTGGCTGGAGGAGTTAGAAGACCGGTTCGAGCTTCTGGGTGTTGATGAGTCTAAGAAAGTCGTATGCGCTCAACTTCTACTCCGATTGAACGCGCACGACTGGTGGGCTGTGTAAAAGCGAGCAATCAGACGCAACGATAAGACAACGACAATTTTTTGGGCCACCTTCCGAGAGGCATTCGAGATCGAGTACCTTCCCGAAGCCGTTCGACAAGAGAAGGAGAATTAATTTATGCAGCTAAGGCAAGGGAATATGACGGTACGACAGTATACAGCAGAGTTCAACAAGTTAGCCAAGTTTGCTGGAGAATTCCTGCCCTCCCTGGCGAGTCGTGCCCGACGGTTCAAAGTGGGCCTACGACCATCTATCTACGCCCATGTGTCTGTTCCCAAATACCAAACGATGGGGGAGTCCCTCAACCACGCCCTCTGCCTTGAAAGCTAATACCCTCCAGGTGCTGCCGACGCTGTGCATACATACAATCACAAACGCCCTAGCCATGCGGGAGAAAACAACGTGACCAAGCGTCCGAACAACGGGCCCCAAGTCGGATATCAAGGGCGTAATCTACGGTACTGCAACCGATGTCACCGTGTCGGTCACACGATCGACGGCTGCCCGATACCAGAGGATGGATGCTGGAACTGTGGCAAGAGGGGCCACGTTCGTGTTGATTGTCCAACCCGAAGGCCGAACCCAACGGCGCCCCAACTGCACCGTCCAATGGCACCCCAACAGCATCGTCCAGGGAATCAAGTTCCAGCGTCTCGAGCCCATCAACCTATACCGTAAAATGGCCAAGACCGTCGCCCCAATGCCCAGGGCCGCGTCTACGCCATGACTCGAGATAAAGTGCATGCATCAGATACGGTCGTAACAGGTATACTAAATTTCAATAATATGCCTGCTCGTGTACTATTTGATTCAGGTGCTTCACATAGTTTTATATCGGCAGACTTTACCGTCGAGCACAAATTTCCTGTAATATCATTAGATCTCGACCTTAGCGTAAGCACACCTTCGGGCACACCAATACTCACAAACTTAGTCTGCACCGATGGAATTATCTGTATCGGCGGTCAAAAGATCGGTCTTGACGTGATAGTTCTAGATATGAATGACTTTGACATCATTCTGGGAATGGATTGGCTCGGGCCGTGCAACGCAACCATAGACTGCGCCGGAAAGACGGTCACCTTCCGCATACCAGGAGTGCCTGAATTCTGCTTTTCGTGTGGTGAGGCACCGTCGACCTGCATGCTGATCTCGACAATTTTTGCTCGGAGGATGCTGTATTCTGGGTGCAAAGGCTATTTGGCGTCCGTCCGAGACATGCGATAGGATGGTGCAAACGTAGGTCAGACCGACGTTGTGGCAGAATTCCCCGATGTGTTCCCGGACGAGCTACCCGGCATGCCCCCCGACAGAGAAATCGAGTTCAGCATCGATATATTCCCCGATACCCGACCGATTTCCAAGGCCCCGTACAGAATGGCCCCCGCCGAACTGAAGAAACTCAAGGTCCAGTTACAAGAGTTACTCGACAGAGGATTTATTCGGCCTAGTGTTTCACCGTGGGGAGCGCCCGTGTTGTTCGTGAAGAAGAAGGATGGGTCCATGCGTCTGTGCGTCGATTACCGAGAATTGAACAAGGCCACCATCCGGAACAAGTACCCATTGCCCCGCATAGACGACTTATTCGATCAACTGCAAGGTGCCTCGATATTTTTGAAGATTGATCTCCACTCAGGCTATCATCAACTCAAGATCAAGTCAGACGACGTACAAAAGTCCGCCTTTCGCACTCGATACGGCCACTACGAGTTCTTGGTGATGCCATTTGGCCTGACGAACGCTCCTGCCGCCTTCATGGATCTGATAAATCGGGTATTTCGACCCTTCCTTGATAAATTTATGGTAGTCTTTATTGATGATATTCTCGTCTACTCGAAGGACAGGGCGCAGCATGCAGAACATCTACGGGCCGTGCTCCAGACACTTCGAGAACATGAGTTGTACGCGAAGCAGAGTAAGTGCGAATTTTGGCTAAGCAGCGTATCCTTTCTTGGTCACATCATTTCGTCCGAAGGCAATGCAGTCGACCCGAAGAAAGTGGAAGGTGTTGCTAATTGGAAGCAGCCTGCGTCTGCTAGTGAGATTTGAAGCTTTCTCGGTTTGGCGGGATACTATCGACGCTTCGTGAAAGACTTCGCGAAGATTGCATCGCCACTGACTCGCCTCACTCAAAAGGGAGTCGCGTATGAGTGGTCGGATGACTGTGAAGCTTCATTCTAGGAGCTAAAATAGCGACTGATTTCGGCACCTATACTCGCACTTTCGGATGGGCCAGAGGGTTTTCAGATATTCAGCGATGCTTTCGGCCAGGGCTTGGGATGTGTACTCATGCAGCGAAACAAGGTGATATCCTTCGTCTCCAGACAGTTAAAGCCGCACGAGAAGAACTATCCTACGTACGACTTGGAGTTAGCAGCGATTGTGTTCGCGTTGAAATTGTGGCGTCACTATCTATATGGTGTGGCGTGCGCGATCTATACCGACCACAAGAGCCTCAAGTATCTCTTCACTCAGAAGGAATTGAACTTGCGACAGAGGCGCTGGCTCGAACTGATCAAAGACTATGACTTGACGATCGACTACACTCCGGGCAAGGAAAATGTTGTGGCGGACGCTCTGAGTCGAAAATATCTTGCCTCGCTGTCCATCAACCGCGGACTACTACAAGATCTAAAAGAAATGGGCATCGATCTTCGGGTTCGATTCAGGGATATACGGTTGGCACAGCTGCAGTTAGAGCCGAGTTTGCTGGAAAAGATCATGGCCGCTCAGAAGGATGATCCGTACCTGAAGAAAATACGCGAGCAAATTTCGACAGGTAGTGTGACCGACTTTACGGAAGATAAGACCGGCGTGCTGAGAATGAATGGCCGACTATGTGTTCCGGATGATTCAGAACTACGAAGGGAGATCATGTCGGAGGTGCATTGTGCAAAATATACCTTGCATCCAGGCAGTACCAAGATGTATAAGGACCTCCGTACGACCTTCTGGTGGCACGGGATGAAGAGAGATGTGGCGCTCTTCGTGTCACAATGCATGGCCTGTCAGCAGGTAAAAGCTGAGCATCAGCGACCGGGCGGGGAGATGCAAAACCTCGCTATTCCCGAGTGGAAGTGGGATCACGTTACTATGGATTTTATTGTTGGCCTGCCGAAGACACCACGGGGGAACGACGCCATCTGGGTCATCGTCGATCGATTAACCAAGTCAGCGCACTTTATCGCCATCAAAGTTACTTGGAGCGTTGATCGCCTGGCGCAGATTTATCTTGACGAGTTAGTACGGCTGCACGGAGTTCCAGTATCCATCATCTCTGATCGGGATTCAAGGTTCATGTCGCGATTCTGGAGTAGCCTTCAGTCGGCACTGGGTACCAAGTTGCAGTTCAGCTCAGCTTACCATCCTCAGACCGACGGCCAAACGGAGCGCGTTAATCAGATTCTCGAAGACATGCTACGGCTCTACGCAATTAACTTCAAATCAAGCTGGGACGTCCACCTACCGCTGGCAGAATTTGCTGGGATGAAGTCGGGGAACGGCAGATACTCGGCCCGGAGCTGGTGGAACAGACAGTTGAAAAGGTCAAGCTAATTCGGGAAAGACTGAAGATTGCACAGAGTCGGCAAAAGAGCTACGCCGACACCCATCGAAGACCGCTTGAGTTCCAGGTGGGCGATCACGTGTTCCTGAAGGTATCGCCTATGCGAGGAGCTACTTGGTTCGGCGCAAAGGGAAAGCTGAGTCCGAGATTTGTTGGGCCGTTCGAAATACTCGAGCGAGTCACCCCAGTGGCCTATAAAATTGCCCTACCATCGGTGCTTGAAGGTGTGCACAATGTCTTCCACGTCTTCCAGCTGCGGAAGTACGTGCACGACCCTAGCCACGTGGTAGATTTTGGCCAGCTGGAGCTAAAGTCCGACTTATCCTACGTTGAAGAACCCGTTCAAATCTTAGAACGCAAGGATAAGCTGCTGCGAAATCGGGCGATCCCTCTCGTTCGCAAACTCTGGAGGAACTATGCGACAGAAGAGTCGACATGGGAACTCGAGTCAGAGATGAAGGAAAAGTTTCCTTCTTTGTTTTCATAGAGGTAGGTTCTGTTCTTAAGTTTCGAGGATAAAACTTTTTCTTAGTTGGTTATGGTGTAGTGCCTCGTCCCTACATCGTGCCCCGTTGTTTGCTACGGGGTACGCGAGAAAGGAACACTGTCGCTATCGATTCAGTCGGGACCGATAGGTCGAAATCGGCCGAGTCGATCGAACGGGAACGGATGAATTAAGATCCATTCTACGTTATGGAATGGCTTCTTCGGAACCAAGTCCCATATTCAGCGGGTAGCGCCTCAAGGATTGACTCTGTGGCTGAGTCGGGAGAGACCTCCCGTTGCTCTGCTTTTCACGCCGCTTGCGTTGGTTTTGGCTTTGGTTTTCTGAATGCGTTTTCGTAAATATTTTCGATGGTTTTCATGGTTACATTTCGAACTCGCATTTTCTATCAAACTCTTGTATAATACAGTATTCTAATTGGTTGCTTGTGCGATTTCAGGTGATCGCGTAGGCGACGTCTAGCGCAGCCAACAAGTCCCTCGCCTCAAGCAAAAACTCAAGGTGAGTGGCTGACCTCCTTCGTCTCGACCCTCTATTTCAAAATGAGAACTCGGGTAATGATATCGAAACTGAATGATTAATACAAGTCCTATGTGCAAGAAGAGAAAAGAGATGTGTTGTGTCAAAAAGAGATAGAATTATTTTAGGCCTGCAAAACGCCCAAGTAAATGAATTGATTACATAACAAGCCCCAACGGTATCCTAAAATACACCATGTTAACCTATCATGGTCATGGACAACTTGTCGACAAGGGCGATGGTTTCTTCGAACGGCAACCCGGGGCCACGGGACCGACTCGGCCTAGGAAGAAACAGGTTATAGCCGAGCTGGGTAATAGGCAATCGGTAAGACGGGGACTTGCATCGGAGCTCGCTACTTGTGTTGCAAGGGTCCCGTATTACCAGGCTATGTCCAAGATGGCTAGTTAATGCCAAGTGACCTCCATATCAAACACTTGATATAAATTGTTATCAACTAACAGGGAAAGTGATGGTAAGTTTTATGTCGCACAGCGCGCTCTGCCGGAGGAAATCTTGGTGTAACTTAATACTTCTTATGAAATTATCTAGAATGGCTAGAAAGACCACTAAAAGCAAGTTGTATAATTTTATCTAAATTCTTGAACCAAATGAGAGCCTGGAAATTAATTAGCCACTCGCCAGTACATGTTGATTGTACTGATCCTCGCTCTCTCTACAGGTGCGGTAGATCGGGAGGAGCGTGCTACGTGAAGGGAGGCAACGCTCGTGCGTTTCGAAGCTTCGTCCGTACGGTCAAAGCTTGGATCCAATCTCTTTTGAAGACTCTGCTGTCGAAGGCCAGAAGACAGATGGAGCAACTTCCCGTCATCCCAGGTGGTTTTGTAATTTTGGTTGTATAATCAAGGGATGAATGTATGGAATGGCTATCTCGTCGACGTTCATTTTGTAATGGAGTCAGTTTGTAAAAAGCCCGCGCGACGCCTTTGTATCGAGTCTGTAAAATGATGTTCATTATCAATAAAGCTTAAATTTCCTTCTCTATAATGTGTGTTCAATTTACTCTGCGTATTCTCTTGTTGTTGTGTTTCGGATAACCTTATGACTATGTCTTGTGCGAGCGCAATTTAGGCTTATACGGCATCACGCCCGGGGGACGACTATCGATTCTACGGAATCGGGGCGGGACAGAGGAGTCCAATTTCAAGAAGTTCTCGTGTCGAAACCGTGTCCTTTGGTTGAATCATTGGGATACAACTCCCAATAGGTAGAACCCTCTCTATTTCATCTTTCCTTTTCATATTTGTTAGTTTTGAACCCATAGGAACCCCCCAGGCATATACCACCCTTAGGTTTGATTTTGAGGCTCTTTGGAGTCCTCATTAGGAAGCTAGGATGGATTTTATGTCACCCAAGGAAAAATTCCGAACGTGGCCCACAAAGTATTTGTGTTTATGCCACATAGGCTATATTGTCTTCTAATTTCAGTTTTATATGTGTTAGAGAATAGATTAGTCATGGTTAGGATGTCCCATTAAGTTTTCATATAGATACCTATGTATGTATCCTTGTATTTTAGCCTACAGGTCATGTTTTAGGTGGTTACATGTTAATTGGTATATATTGTATATAGTGGACTGTTTTAGTATGTTTTGTATATATATATATATATATATATATATATATATATATATATATATATCACTCCCAAACACACACAGTGTGTGTGTTGGTAGTGTCTTAAGTTGTGGTGTGCTAGAGGGTGTTTGAGTTGTATGTGTTGCGAGTGAGATGAGAAGGGTTTTGGATATGGTTTAGATTATTAGTGTTGTAGAGAAGGGAAAATGAGGAGATGAGTGTGTGTTTGTGTGTTTATAGAGAAGGGGGAATGAGAGGAGATGTGGATGTATGTGTGTTGGTGTTAGAGTAGAGGGGGATTATAGAGTGGTATGTGTTGTGTGTGTGTTAGTAGAGAGGAGGGATTGATATGTGTATAGTGTGATGAGAGAAGATTTAGATGGTTGTGTGTGTTAGTTTGAAGAGAGGGAGAAGTTATAGAAGTGTTTGTGTGTATTGTATTGAGAGATGGAAGAGAAGGGGGGAGCCATGGCTGCAAGGCAGCAGCCTGCAATGGCTGCAGCAGCACTAGCAGATGGCTGCTATAGCAGCAGCAAAGGCAGCATATACAAGAGCAGCAGCTGCAGCAGCAAGCCAGCAGCAGCACTAGCAGCATGTGCAACAGCAAATGCAATAGTAGCAGCCCTCTTTGTGCCACATTGCATCCTATTTCCATTTGACTTGCCCCATTGTCCCATTGCCTTGTGTGAGTGTGGGTAGGTGTTAGATGTTAGTTTGATTGTTAGAAGTTAGATGGTTAGAGAGTTAGTATCTTGTATGTGTTTGATTAGTTAGTTAGATAGATAGTAGTTAGTATATGTTAGAGAGTTAGTGAGTTAGTAAAAGCTAGATGGTTAGATAGTTAGATATTAGTTAGGATATCTATATTAGAGTTAGTGTATCTAGATGGTATCTTAGATACATCAAGTTGATATCTTAGATGTTAGTATCCTAAAGTTAGGAAGAGGTAAGTTAGATATCTTAGGATAACTAAGATGGTATCCTAGTTAGAGGTTGTTGGCCCATTCCATGGTCACACTCGATTTTGATAATCGACAATAACTTAAGTCAATGCACAAAATATACGAACTGCTGCTAATTATTTCAGGTCAAGTGAAATCAATATCAAAAAGCGTACTACTACATCAGCAAGCATAAAAATCATCATTCTGAAGCTCATTCTCATTGGAATCATTCCGAGTCATTTTACAATTCATTATGTATTTTATCTTTATTGAGTCTAAGTTATAAATTGTAAGATCGACTGGATACTACTGGCTTAGGTTAATCATAGTCCACTCTCCTATACAGCCTACCCATCCAAAGTCCACTTACCAAATATATCATTCACTTTTGTGTAACAAAATTTGACAAATATTTTACATTTTTACTGAGACAGAACTCAGGCCGAGTTCGGTCAGTTTGAATTCAAATATTTGTTACCTCCAAATCTGCATGCAACATTTGTTTGCGAAATCTTTGCATCAGAACTCTGCCCGAACTCTGTCCGAGTTCGGTCCTCGAAAACACCTATAAATAGAAGAGAATTTCTCATTTCAAATCACTCAATCAATTCATCTCCTCTTCTCTCTTCAATAAGTGTTTTCATTTGATTTAAAGCTTTCATATTCCACCTACACATCTCTCAGCCAAAAGCCAGTAATATCTATCTGATTTAGAGTCTTTTGGTTCTCAAGAATTGTAAAGAGATTGTTCAAAGTTCAGAAACTATCTCTGTTTTTGGAGTCAGTCGTGCGCTCGTCACCAAGCACAGTGTTATGAAGTCGGTCGTGCACTTGTCACCCAGCACGGTGCTGTAAGAGACTGCAAGCTCTCAATTAGCTTGTGCCATAGTGGATTAACATCCAGCAAGAGTACTCGAGACTATATTAGTCCCCTCAGAGGGATACCGGTATACATCGATGTGTCACTGAGTTTGATCTTTCTATCTCTTACTATATTTATTTACTGTCTCGTATTCACTGCCATAGTTAGCTAGTTTTAAAATTTTAAATTGGTAATTATTTTCCGCTGCACTCGCACTCACTCTATTCACCCCCTCTAGAGGTGCTCAACGGACCTACAATTGGTATCAGAGCGGGTTATATTCTAATATAACAAACCTCAGAGAGTATATATGGCAGCCGTGAAATCAATATTCAACGGTGAAGGGCAATCCACAAATAGACCCCCACTATTTGATGGTACAAACTATACTTACTGGAAAATACGAATGACATTCTTTTTAAAGTCTCTTGACTTTGATCTTAGCAGTTGACGGTTATAAGAAACCGGCACCTACAGTAGTTGATGTGGTGCTTGTAGACAAGCCTCATGACAAAAAATACCGAGGCTAAAAAAGCAAAGGCTAGTCTAGATGCTCGTGCCATCAACGCACTGTTCTGTGCAATTGACAAATCGTAGTTCAACAGAGTTTCAACCTGTAAGACGTCTCATAAGATTTGGAAACTTCTTGAGGTAACTTATGAAGGTACTTCCCAAGTGAAGGAATCCAAAATCAGAAGACTAACACAAGAATATGAATCTTTCAAAATAAAATCCGGTGAGTCAACTACACAGATGTTCACTCGTTTCTTTGATATTACTAATCCTTTGCAATCTCTTGGTAAGGATTACAGTAATCATGAGAAGATCAGAAAAGTGCTACGGGCTCTAACCAAGAACTGGAACATGAAGACAACAACAATCATTGAAGGAAACGATCTCACCACAATGTCTCTAGAAACACTTATGGGGAAGCTCATGATCCATGAGCTTGATCTGCAAGAGTTTAAAGAAGCTACCCCAAAGGAAAAAATCTATCGCCTTTAAAGATCAAGCTAGAAAGTCAACATGCAATGATTCTGAGGAAGAATCATCAAGTGGTGATGAACAAGCCCTGCTAGTGAAGAACTTCAGAAAATTTCTAAAGTTTGAGAAATCAAACAGAAGGAAAAAAGATATCCAAGAAAGTAATGAAGAAGAAACAATATGCTTTGGATGCAAGAAATCAGAGCATATGAAGAAGGACTATCCAACTTCAAAAAAAAGCAGTCCATACGATAGATCAAGATCAAGCAGAAAAGCAATAACTAGTCGAAAGTACGCAAATACAAGTATCAGGCATGAAAGCGATGCCAGAAATTCAGAGGAAGAAGACAGACCCTGCGAAAATGCCAATGTCTGTCTTATGGCTTTTGATAGGGTATCCTCAAATCCTTTGTATGACAATTTTACTTTCGATGAGTTAGAAAATGCCTTGAGCGAACTACTTGAAGAACACAAAAATGTGCTTGACAAGTATAAGCAATCTCGAAAAGAGGTTAAGGCATGCACAACCGAAGTAGCTAGACTGTCCAGTCTCATTGAAAAAATTAAAGAGACATCTACTACCGGTAACACGGAAGAGATAGCCAAACTTAAAGTAGACTATCATGAGGCTATCCTCAAAATTAAAAAGAAAGAAAGAGATTATGTCAAAATACAAGAGTTATATGACATAGAGAAGAAGAAGAAGCACTTAGTCACAGAACAAAGACATAGATATGACTGCTAAATATGAAGAGTCTTATGCGGTTTCTAAAAAATTAGAAATCAAGTTAGGCAAACAAGCAATACTTGTGGCACAGCCTAAGTTTAGTCCTAATGCTAAGCATACACCAAAGAGGACTAAAACTCATAAAGCACGCAAGAAACATGAATATCACCATGCTTTCACTTATAGGTTTTCAAAGAAACCACATATGCATGTCAACACAAATTCTATTAACACGTTTTCAAAACTTACTTGAACATACTATGGTACTCATGGACACATATCATAGTATTGTTTAGCAAGAAAGCCTGTTGACAATCGCACATTGATTTGGAGACCTAAGACTAATCAATATGGACCCTTCAGTAAATGGATACCAAAGGATTCATCTACTTGTTTTGTAGGTGGACCCCCAACCCTCTCATGCTAAAAGCAAGTGGATCATCAATAGCGGATGTTCGCGGCACATGACTGGTGATGCATCTTTGTTCGCCACGCTATCGATGAAGAAAGAAGGACATGTCTCCTTCGAAAATGACCTGAGAGGTGATATCATTGGAAATGACACTGTTGGTATATCTCCTTATCCTGTAATAAAAGATGTTTGTCTAGTTACAGAATTGAAACATAACCTATTAAGCATAGGTCACTTGGCTGATAATGGTTATGGTATCAACTTTGTAAAAGACAAATGTACCATATATGATATGTCATCAGGTAATCCCGTATATAAAGGGATTAGAGAAGACAATATTTATGTTTTCTTTCTGGAGAGTACTAATAATGCAGTAAGATGCCTAGAAGCTAACTTAGATGAAAGCTGGCTATGGCATATGAGACTAGGACATGCTAATATGGACACCATCTCACGACTGAGAACTAAGAAGCTGGTAAAATGACTCCCTGAGATGCCGTTCAAGAGAGATAAGGTATGTGCTGACTGTAAAAAGAACAAAGTACATAGGTCTACATTTAAATCCATCAACGCTATAAGTACTTCTAGACCTTTACAGTTGATACATATGGATTTATTTGGTCCTAATAGAGTCTCTAGTCTTAGCGGTAAGCTCTACGCATTTGTTATTGTTGATAATTTCTCTCATTTTACTTGGGTTTACTTTTTATCAAACAAAAGTGATACTATTTTTGAATTTAAGTTATTTTGTAAAAAGGTACAAAATAAAAAAGGCTTCATGATTACTCGTATCCGAAGTGATCATGGTGGCAAATTCGTAAATAATGATTTCAAAAAGTTTTGTGATGATAGTGGATATTACTACGAATTTTTCTATCCTAGGACTCCTCAACAGAATGGGGTTGTGGAGCGGAAGAACCGTACTCTAAGCGAGATGGCTAGAGTCATGCTGAATCAACATAATCTTTCTAAATATTTTTGGGCAGAAGCTGTTAGTACAGCCTGTCATATTTTAAATAGGGTGTTAATTCGACCCATCTCGAAGAAAATACCTTATGAACTTTGGTTCGGAAGGATTCCAAACATTTCTTATTTTAAAGTTTTTGGATGTCGTTATTTTATCCTGAACACCAAGGACAACTTGGAAAAGTTCGACTCTAAAACAGATGAAGGGATATTTCTCAGATATGCTGCTAAGAGTAAGGGATATAGAATTTTCAATAAAAGATCTATGATTGTTGAAGAATCCATTAACGTTACTTTTGATGAGCTCAATAGTCACAGATCTAGCGACAGTGATGATAAAAGTGTACAAGCAAGAACTAGTAAGAGTCCTGTGGAAGATCTGACCCATAGATTTGAATCATTGAAGTTCTTACCCGATCATCCAGAGACACTCATTATAGGTGACATATCAAAAGGTGTAAGTACACGCTCATCTCTTAGAGATTCTGAAATAGCAGCAAATATAGCTTTTATTTCACAAATAGAACCTAAGAATGTAGAAGATGCTTTTAATGATGAGTTTTAGATTAATGTCATGCAAGAGGTACTTAATCAATTTGAGAGAAACCATTTGGGAACTCGTTCCTAAACCTATTGGTCAATCGATAATTGGTACCAAATGGGTGTTTCGAAATAAACTAAGTGAAGATGGACAAGTTCTACGCAACAAAGTACGTCTAGTGGCACAAGGTTATAATCAATAAGAAGGTATTGATTATGACGAGACATATGCTCATGTTGCTAGACTAGAAGCTATCTGCATGTTTTGTGCATATGTATGTTTTAATGATTTTAAATTATTTCAAATGGACATAAAAGTACATTTTTAAACGAATTTCTGAAAGAATAAGTGTTTATGAAACAACCCCCTGGTTTTGAAGATTTTTAAAATCCTGACCACGTCATCAAACTTAAGAAAGCACTCTATGGACTCAAACGGGCACCTCGTGCTTGGTATGAACGCCTAAGTGCCTTCTTACTTGAAAATAATTTTTCAAAAGGAAGAGTTGATACAACTTTGTTTATCCAGTCTTTAGATGACGATATTCTTCTTATGCACATATATGTTGATGACATCATATTCGGATCTACTAATGAAAACTTTGTAAAGAGTTTGCTAAGTGTATCAGAGTGAATTTAAGATGAGTATGATGGGAGAGCTGAACTTCTTCCTAGGACTCCAGATCAAACAACACTCAAAGGAAACATTCATTAATCAAACCAAATATATGAAGGACATACTGAAAAAGTATGGCTTCAGAAATGTAAAGCCAATCGAAACTCCAATGGCTACATCAACAAAGCTTGATACTGATGAAAGTGGCAAACCTGTCGATCAGCGTAAGTATCGAGGTATGATTGGTAGCTTATTATATTTAACTGCTAGTCACCCTGATATTATGTTCAGTATTTGCATTTATGCACGATACCAGGCAAATCCTAAGGAATCACACCTAAGTGTCGTTAAGCGTATCTTTCGATACATTAAAGGAACTTCAACAGTCGGCTTAAGGCATCCTAAAACCAAATCCTTTGACCTGATAGGTTACTCGGATACAGATTTTGTAGGATGCAAAGTAGACCGTAAAAGTACCAGCGGTACGTGTCATTTCCCAGGAAATGCCTTAGTCTCATGGTTTAGCAACAAACAAAATTCTGTAGCATTATCAACTACTGAGGCTGAGTATATAGTCGTAGGACGTTGTTGTGCTCAAATTTTGTGGATGAAGCAAACATTAGAAGACGACAATCTACACTACACTAAGATTCCTATTTACTGTGATAACACTAGCACTATTAACTTGACTAATAACCATGTATGTCACTGTCATGCCCCAGTACCGGAATACGGAGACGGACTAGGCCAGCTACTCCATATGAGGTATGCAAACATCATACGGCGATCATGGCTGTCAAGAGACAAGGGGGTGCATGCTACAATCAAGTCTCCTATGGTCTCACAGAGCATCTATGTCTCAATCATTCAAAGCAAGAAAATATTAAATAATGAGCATATGAGATAAAGCAGTAAGGCATCCCCGACGCTTCATCAAAATAATCATAGGGATCTAGGTTTATAAGTTAGCTAGCCCAGAGAGTCACAGGTATATAATCGTATTCAGCTGCAGTCTAATTTAATTATAATTATACAAAAGACAAAATATCCAGATTAATCGGCTAAACAGGTACCGGTGGCTAAACGTCAGAACATAAGTGATGAAAACTATAGTGGTAGAGAAGAAACCCACTCAAGTCCGACGCCAGCCATGCTCCTAGTATGCACCATTAACGTCAGAGAGGAAGGTCGGATCCTCAGGCTCTGCTACGTGGTCTGGCCAAACAAAATCAGCAGGGTCTGCCCCGAATAGCAAGTACCACAAGGGAGCACAAAAGAGTGAGATAAAATCCAAGCATAAAATAATAATACTAGTAATAATAAAAGCTTCCGGTCGTAACCTCGGTCCACAGCATGTCACAGCACGATATGCCAACCCAACAACCAAACAAGGACATGGGTTGGACCACGCACCATGACAGTCCATGTCCCTCGGCTACTAATAGAAGTTACAAGGCACAGTCAAGTCATTTTCAAGCGGCCATTCATTCCTCCGACTTTTTATATTTGGCGGAGTTATTCCTGCGTTACTGATTAAAGGGTTCCTCAGATCGTGTCAACCCAGCAGGGCTAGCCAAACCATTAAACATATATCACATCGATTATACATCGGTCCCCCGAAGGGCTACCGCGCTAAAACATATAACACATAGGTCGTAGAAGTCGGATATAGCCATCCGCTATAGGCGAATGAAACCATATCCGTGGCGGCCAAACCGACACGTCAGGACTGGACCTGCAGTGGCTAGTATGGCACGATCTTGGGATTCTTTCCACCCAATGCATCTACCAAGTTAGTTGAATAGTTAATCCCTAGGTTATCCTTGGAGTTCACATGTCGTGGTCACATGCTCACTCCCCTAGATGTCGTACATTGTATGAGTATCCCAAGAAGGGATCCGTACTGGCTTATGGAGTCATATGTATGTACCCCCTTCTTGGTGTAATGCAACATACAACACATACCACATCATTGCTACTGACCATTCGCTATGTAAATGCTAGACTCTTGGAGGTACTGACAGGTATCACGTAGGAACACTTAGCACATAGGGTAGCACCTCGGTGCTCATAAAGATTATACCTTAGTACACACATAGGATTATCCAACACACGCATAGGTAGATCAGGAATGAGGACCAAGACACAAGAGGAAAGATAACAATAAGGTACTACGCACTTAGGGTATGAAGTGCTCGCAAGTCATAAAGTGGCCCAAAGGACGCACGGGCAAAAGTGAAAGGTGAAAGGTGCACAAGGTGCCATAAGTCACATATAAATTCTGGTTAAAGTGAGACATAAAGATTCTTGAAGCCAAGACAAAGATCTACAACTTTCATGTTTTGAGTTGGAAGAAATTCTGGCCACAAATCAGCCAAATAGGACATAAAACTGCCAAAAACAGCCAAAATAGGCACTATACAGCACTATGAATCTATGCAAACTGGCATTATGCGGCCAGACACTATGTATCTATGCGGACTGACACTATGAGACTAGTACTATGCATCTATACGGACTGGCACTATGCGGCCAGCACTATGCATCTATACGGACTGGCACTATACGTCTATGCGTAATGGCACTATGCGGCCAGCACTATACATCTATGCGGACTGGCACTATGCATCTATGCGGACTGGTACTATACGGCCAGCACTATGCATCTATGCGGACTGATACTATGCGGCCATACTATGTATCTATGCGGACTAATACTATACATCTGTACAGACTGGTACTATGTGGCCAGTACTATGCATCTATGCGAACTGGCACTATGCGGCCAGTACTATGCATCTATACGAACTGGCACTATGGGGCCAGCACTTTGAATCTATGTAGACTAGTGCTACGTATCTATGCGAACTGGCACTATGCGGCCAGCATTATGCATCTATGCAGACTGACACTATACGACCAGCACTATATATCTATGCGGACTGGTACTATGCATCTATACAGACTGGCACTATGCGGCAAGCACTATTCATCATCCCTGCTAGAACCAGGACAGATGAACCTAGAAGATGTCCAAATCTTACTTGGCCATAACTTTCTCAAAACAAGTCGAAATCTAACTTTTCAAAGGTCAAAATTATGTAGAATAAAATTTCCTACCACATAGAACAATTAGTTTTCGAAAACCAGTAAGTTTGATAGATCAAAACCCAAAAAACTAAAAATATCGTAAACTTAGATCTACAAGAATCCATCCATCAAAACAGAAAATACCAAGTACTAAACTTGTAGAGGATGATGAGAAGAATAATATAGACAAATAATATCAAAGAAAAAAAATCAAGAATAAAAAATGCACAAATTTCAACTTTTGAGCAAGTTGTACTTGCCTAAGTGGGTTGGTGGTTGAGGAAAATAAATGAGAGAGCGAATAAGGAAAGAGAGTGTGGAAGAGATTATTTATAGTGGATGAGGGTTGGCTTAAAAAAATCCTAATCTCTAAACATGCTCTAACCATTCCACTAATGACATGCTTAAAGGATACATACAACCATTAATAAATAATAAATAGAATTATGCACATGCTAAATACAGGATATCATGTACAGAATTCAAGAAAGAATACGTATATCGGGATCGGGGAGTGACATCTCTACCCTTCTTAGAAAAATTCTGTCCTCGAAATTTTTGCCAAGACAAGATAGAGAAATCAAATCAAGCAAGATACTAATTATAAGGCTAACTATGCATGCAATCTCATCAATTTTAATAGGCATTAGAGAACAATCATCCACCCGAGTGGGTGCAATAGGAAAACATATTCCAAAGGCATAAGGATAAATATACCTTCTGAGTCGAACAAGTACGGATATCGACATCTAATCTCGTCCTCGCGCTCCCATATCGACTCCCCCGGTGAGTGATGGCCCCAAGAGACGCAGACAATATTAATAGTCCGGTTCTTGAGCACCTTCTCTCGCCGATCCAAAATGGATACGGGTTGCTCCTTGTAAGTCAGGTCGGTACCGACGACCAGCTCAGAATGATCGAGGATGTGACTCGGATCCGGGACATACCTACGCAACTGAGATACATAAAACATATCATGTACATCACGTAGCGAAGGCGGAAGGGCAAGACGATAAGCAACATCGCCTACCCGAGCGAGAATATCAAATGGACCAACGTATCTCGTACTAAGCTTTCCTCGGGTTCTAAATCTAATGACACCCCGAGTAGGCGAAATCCGCAGAAATACTTGGTCACCAACACCAAACTCTAG
>JANAVB010003000.1:7113846-7226346 GCA_029216955.1 Iris pallida
TGTGCACCCATTGTGCACCTATTGATTGTGAGTGTTGATCTTACACCCCACGTATGATTAGCCAGGCCTGTTACTATTTTGTGCAAGTTCCCAAGCCGGCCACATATTGCAGCTAGTTCTCACACACCTAGAGATATGATTCTTGATTCCTGTACATGCCATGATCAGTTTACTTGCCTTGTTCTAGCTCTAGTTTTACAGCTTACCTTGCCATGATACTCACATGTACATTCCATGATTTTCTTGTATATACTCTCTATTTACTGTCTTATAGCTTTTGTCATATCTTGTGAACTGTTGTTAGTAGATTGTACTCGTTCCATCCTGACAGGATATGTTAAAAATATTATAGATGCAGATGAGGGAGACTACAGTACCTACTACGGTCCGGATGACGTAGTGGGCATAGACTTGGAGACTTTGGTCCAGCTGGGCTTAGCTTCGCCTGACGAGACCCTACCTATTACTTAGTTAGAGTAGGTCTTTTGTACTGGACATTGTCTCCAGCTACTTTTGAGACTGTTATTATTATGGACTGTATTAGAGACTTGGACTGTATATATTCTTGTGAGGGACTTGACAGGTTATATATATTATTTTATCGTCTTGTTGTCTTTTCATTTCAGTCTTTACTTTGTTATCTTAGAGTCGTGATTGAGTACTCATAAATATATATTCATTGCTTGTCCTTCGTTCGGAGTTGACCATATTCTTGACAGGTTTTTGTTATATATATAAACTGTTTAGAGTAGAAAAATCTACAGCGTTCCATACCGATTTTTCGGTGAGGGCTGGACGTTGTCGCGTCACGTGCCCTTTTAGCGGGTGCGGGTCGTGACACTGTCTTCGGAACTGGCTAATTCTCTACTGCCTCAACCTTCTTCGGATCTACTGACACTTCTGCTCTAGAAATAATGTGTTCCAGGAACGAAATACGATCCAACCAAAACTCATATTTACTAAGCTTTGTATAACGTTGATGCTCCCTCAAGGTCTGTAAAACTGTCCGAAGATGTTTTTCATGTTCTTCTTCACTACTGGAATAGACGAGGATGTCGTCTATGAACACTACTACAAACTTATCTAAATATAGTATAAAGATGCAATTCATCAAATCTATGAATACTACTAGGGCATTAGTCAGTCCAAATGGCATCACCAGAAACTCATAATGCCCATACCGCGATCTAAACGTTGTCTTGGGAATATCCTGATCCCGGACCCTCACTTGCTAATATCCAGATCGAAGATCAATCTTAGAGAAGACGCAGGCCTTACTCAATTGATCAAACAAGTTATCAATCCTTGGTAACGGATACTTGTTCTTCACTGTTACTGCATTCAACTGCCGGTAATTAATGCACATTTGCGTCGATCCATCCTTCTTGGGTACTAAAATCGCCGGTGCTGCCAAGGGCAATTCACTGTCCCGGATAAACTGCTTCGCCTTCAGTTCTTCTTTATGCTGGTACAACTTGTCCAACTCTTACAGCGACATCCTGTAAAGTCTGCCAACTTTAGGCTCCGTTTCAGGATTCAACTTAATGCAAAACTCCACATCTCTCACCGGTGGTAAACCTGCAAGCTCATCTGGAAATACATCAAAAAATTCTCTGACCATTCTTAGTATCTGCTCCTGTTCTGCCAATGCTTCTGCAACAATGTCCATGGGTCGATCCTCCAATGGTCGAACAAAGACGAACTCCTCAATGCCAGGTACATTAAATACTATCCTACCTCCCCGACAATCTATCGTCGTATGACTGTCTCTCAACCAGTCCATGCCTAGGACAACGTCAAAGTTTCCCATAGGGAACTCAATCAAAGATGCGGGCAATAATCACCCACTCACTACGACCGGACACGCTAAGCACACTCTTCTAACTCCTACAAGCCCATTACCAGTGAGTATATTCATCCTCTCTGGCAATGCCTCGAACTTCAATCCAATACGTGTCGCAAATCGTGCAGATATAAAAGAGTGGGTTGCCCTCGAATCAAACAATACTACTGCAGGAAAAGAGGTAACAGAAACATTACCTGCAACCACGTCGCCTGAAGCTAGTGCATCCTCCAGTGATAAGGTGAAGGCTTGGCCCTAGCCTTGCTGAGCTTCCTGCTGCTGTCTTCCTCGACCATGCTGTTGATGTGGCCTCTGCGGGCCTTCCTGGTTCTGCATCTGGCGAAACATCTGTGCTTGCATCGACAGATGCTAGGCTAGCGGCCAGTACGGCCAATGCTGGTCCTCTGTTCGGTGCTGCCCCCGGAGCTAGCAATGCTGAAAACTGCTGAACTGGTCCTTCTGGCCTCTATATCATAGGATAATTGGCAATCCTGTGGTCTGGACTGCCATACCTCATGCACAATCCGTTAGCTGAATGACACACATCCCTAGTGTGCCCTCCTTTACCGCAGTAAGTTCATCCAATAGGCGCCTCCTGGCGCTGCTACTGGTTCCTCGGCTGCTGATGCTGAACTAGTATTGTTATCTCTGATAATGCCGTCCTCCGTGGCGCTCATAACTCAGGAATAGGGATGCCAGGTGTTGGCGTCGATGTTTGCTGCACTGCTTCTCCGTCCCTACTCTGGGGATGAGACCTCTTCTGGCCCCCATGTCTTGTCACCAACCTTTGTTGGGTGAGTTCATGCCTCCGAGATGCCGTTAAAACGACGTCAAAAGTCTGACAGTCCTGCCGTTCTACTAGTTGTAGAATCTCTAAATGAAGTCTCTGCTGGAATCTTATAGCCTTCCCTGGCTCTGTAGCCACCATCATCGGTGCAAACCGACTCAGTTTACAGAACTCCGCTGCATATCCATCCACCTTCTTAACAGCCGGCTTGAGACTGATAAACCTCTGTTGTAGCTCATACCGTGCTACCACGCCAAAGTACTTAGCCTTGAATCTGGTACTGAAGCTATCCCAAGGAACAGGACGCCCCATTCCAACCTCTTCCGATGCCCACCAGTCGCGGGCAAGATCCTAAAGTAACAGTATGACTTGGTCAAACTTCTCTTCTACTGGAACCTTTGCTGCAGTCAATATGGCCTCAATATCCTGAAGCCAAGCATTCGCTGTGATGGCATCCTCCGTGCCGTCAAAGTATCTCGGGTTAAGTTGACAAAACCTCCCCGACGCTCCCGAATCATTCCTGACACTTCTCTCAAGGGATAATTGTAACCCCTGATTCAGTAGCACATTCTGTTCCTGCTGCTGGGTCTGCCGTTGCTGATGAGCTGCCACCTGACGCTGCTGAGTGGCCAGGAATCCCCGGATGACCTTCAGGAGTGCTGCAGCATCAGGTACTGTCATCACTGCCGGTACCGCTGGGGGTGCAGGGGTTTCTAGAACCTGTGGTTCCACTGGCTCTGATATTACTTCCACTCGGATATGGTCAGAAGAAGGTATTCTTTCCTGCTGCTGTCCCGTCGAGCCATGCTCTACTGGACGTTCCTCCATGTTGGCCGTGCCAGCTACTGAGAAAGAAGCACCCCTATGGGGAAAGATACATGATATTAAATAACAGGATGAGTAAGATTCGAGGATACAATTCAGGTTATCAATTAAGGTGAGAAAAGAGAAATGGAGGCAAGAGATTCAAAGGAAACAAGTTTTGATTGAGACTCCTATAATAGTAACACCCCTCAAGTCTAAAAATCAGACCTGTATGGGCCACCAATAAAACCTTGTCACACCCCAGTACTGAAATACGAAGATGAACTAGGCCAGCTACTCCATATGAGGTATACAAATGTCGTACGACGATCGTGGCTGTCAAGAGATAAGGGGGTGCATGCTACAATCAAGTCTCCTATGGTCTCATAGAGCATCTATGTCTCAATCATTCAAAGCAAGAAAATATCAACTAATGAGCATATGAGATAAAGCAGTAAGACGTCCCCGACGCTTCATCAAAATGATCATAGGGATCTAGGTTTATAAATTAGCTAGCCCAGAGACTCATAGGTACGTAATCGTATTCAGCTGCAATCTGATTTAATTACAATTATGCAAAAGACAAAATAACCAGATTAACCGGCTAAATAGGTGCCGGTGGCTAAACGCCGGAACATAAGTGATAAAAACTAGAGTGGTGGAGAAGAAACCCACTCAAGTCCCCCGCCAGCCATTCTCCTAGTATGCACCATTGACGTCAGGGATGAAGGTCGGATCCTCAGGCTCTGCTACGTGGTCTGGCCAAACAAAACCAGCGGGGTCTGCCCCGAATAGCAAGTACCACAAGGGAGCACAAAAGAGTGAGATAAAACCCAAGCATAAAATAATAATACTAGTAATAATAAAAGCTTTCGGTCGTAACCTCGGTCCACAGCCTATCACAGCACGATAGCCCAACCCAACAACCAAACAAGGACATGGGTTGGACCATGCACCAAGACAGTCCATGTCCCTCGGCTACTAACAGAAGTTACATGGCACAGTCAAGTCATTTTCAAGCGGTCATTTATTCCTGCGGCTCTTTATTTTTGGCAGAGTTATCCCCACGATACTGATTAAAGGGATCCTCAGATCGTGTCAACCCAGCAGGGCTAGCCAAACCATTAAACATATAGCACATTGATTTTGTACCGGTCCTCCAGAGGGCTACCGAGCTAAAACATATAACACATAGCTCGTAGAAGTCAGATATAGCCATCTGTTATAGGCGAATGAAATTATATCCGTGGCGGCCAACCCGACACGTCAGGACTGGACCTGGGGTGGCTAGTATGGCACTATCTCGGGATTCTTCCCACCCAATGCATCTACCAAATTATTTGCCTAGTTAATCCCTAGGTTATCATCGGAGTTCACATGTCGTGGTCACATGCTCACTCCCCTAGATGTCGTACATTGTACGAGTACCCCAAGAAGAAATCCATACTGGCTTATGGAGTCATACGTATGTACCCCTTCTTGGTGTAATGTAACACACAACACATACCACGTCATTGCTACTGACCATTTGCTATGTAAATATTGGACTCTTGGAGGTACTGGCAGGTATCACGTAGGAACACTAAGCACATAGGGTAGTACCTCGGTGCTCACAAAGATTTTACCTTAGTATACACATAGGGATATCCAGCACACGCATAGGTAGTCAGATCAGGAATGAGGACCAAGACACAAAAGAAAAGAAAACAAGAAGGCACTACGTAGTTAGGGTATGACGTGCTTGCAAGTCATGAAGTGGCCCAAACGGTGCACGGGCAAAAGTACAAGGTGAAAGGTGCACAAGGAGCAAGGTGCACAGGTGCCATAAGTCACATATAAATTCTGGTTAAAGTGAGACATGAAGATTCTTGAAACCAAGACAAAGATCTACAACTTTTATGTTTTGAGTTGGAAGAAATTCTGACCACAAATCAGCCAAATAGGACATAAAATAGCCAAAAACAGCCAAAATAGGTATATGCGGCACTATGCATCTATGCAGACTGGCACTATGCACCCAGGCACTATATATCTATGCATACTGACACTATGCGGCCAGTACTATACATCTATGCGGACTGGCACTATACGGCCAGCACTATGCATCTATACGGACTGGCACTATACGGCCAGTACTATGTATCTATACGGACGGGAACTATGTATCTATACGGACTGGCACTATGCGGTCAGCACTATGCATCTATGCGGACTGGCACTATGCATCTATACAGACTGATACTATACGACCAGTACTATTCATCTATGCGGACTGGCACTATACATCCAGCACTATGCATCTATACGGACTGGCACTATGCGGCCATCACTATGCATCTATGCGGACGGGCACTATACGCCTACCACTATGCATCTATGCGGACTGGTACTATACATCTATGCGGACTGGCACGATACGACCAGCACTATACATCTATGCGGACTGGCACTATGCGGCCAGCACTATTCATCGTCCATGTCAGAACCAGGACAGATGAACATAGAAGATGTTCAAATCTTACTTGGCCATAACTTCCTCAAAACAAGTCGAAATCTAACTTTTTAAAGGTCAAAATTGTGTATAATCAAATTCTCTTCCACATGGGATAATTAGTTTTCGAAAACTAGTAAGTTTGATAGATCAAAACCCAAGAAAACCAAAAATGACGTAAACTTAGATCTACAAGAATCCATCCATCAAAATCGAAAATACTAAGTACTAAACTTGTAGAGGATGATGAGAAGAACAATATAAGCAAATAATATCAAAAGAAAAATCAAGAATAAAAATGCACAAATCTTCACTTTTGAGCAAGTTGTACTTGCCTACGTGGGTTGGTGGTTGAGGGAATGCAAGTAGCCGAACTCGGGCCGAACTCTGACCGAGTTCGGACCGAGTTCGGTCGGCGCTGTATGGATTTCTAGAACTGAACAGCCAGCCCTAGCCTATTTAATCATCTTCTTTCCTACGATTTTCTCTAAAACTCAACCGAGAAAACCCCTCCAAATCTCAAGAGAGCTCCTCCTCCTCCTCCTTCTATTCAAGCTTTTTGGAGTCTTGTGGTCGTCCTTTCCACCTTCTTCATCATCTACCTCAAGGTATTCAACTTCTTTTCTTCTTTATCCATGGCACCCAAACATCAGAAGAGAAAGATCGATACCTCTCAATCAGGATCATCTTCCTCGGATTATGTTCCGACCAACGCCATCAGTCCAGCCCATCCTACTGGAACTGATGACTACGACTCCAGACTCTTTCCCGATAGGTAATTTCTTGATCTTTGGTTCGATTCTTTTTTGGGCCGTAAAATTTGTGCTGGAGCACGTGTAAATTTTACTATCTTTTCTGAGTATGTCCATACTTTCAACCGTCTTGGTTTTCGTGATTTTTTCGAAGTTGCTGAAAATATTAATGACAATGTTGTTCGTATGTTTTACTATAATTTGCAAGTAAAAGATAACGACAACATTTATTCTTGTGTAGCTGGGCAGGAACTAGAGTTGAATGCCACAGACATTAGTAAATATTTTTATGTTCCTGATGTAGGTGAGGCATTAGTGGATATTCACCATGTCCAATTCCTTGAAGGTGTCACCCTTGATTCCTTCAAAAAATTATTATGTCACCCTAAACCTGTTCCTAAAAGGGTATATTCCAAACATTTGAATCAAAACTTCTATGAACTTCATAGGTTTATGTTTTCTGTTCTTCTTCCAAAGAAGGGATCTTCTGACGAGATTACCTTTATGGAGTTATCAGCTATGTACCATATTCATTTTGGTATCCCCTTTTCTGTTCCAAAGACTGTCATGGCATGGATGCTTAACTGCAGAAGTGCTGGACGCAACCTTGTCTACCCTATGCACTTGGCTTCCAATTTCAAGAGGTTTAAAATTAATCTTCAAACATGTCCTTGCTCTGCCACTGCCATTGAACTCAGTAGGTCTAGGTTGTATCCTACTCTTCCTTTGCCTCCTGGTGCTGAACCTGTTCACGATGATGACCCTGAGGCTCCTCCTGCTCCTGCTTCTCCAGTCCCTGCTCCGGGTTTCGACCCCGATTTCTATCAGGGCATTGATGATTTTGTTTCCCTCTCAGCGCAACGACATCAAGGTTATCTTGATTCTGAGTTCCACCATATCACCCAGGCTCAGGTGTTGCAGAACAGTATTGCTGACATTCACTTGAGTTTTTCTCATAATCCCACACATCCAGTCACTATGCTTCATCACCCCAGCTTCCTTGGACCTAGGTTCGATGATGAGACGACTTTTTCTTATTTCGATCCTACTACTGCATACTTTCCACCAGATGCCCCTGGAGGTGACGACACACAGATGTGATGAGGACTTTAGTTAGTGGTTCTTTTGGATGTAGTTTACTAGATGATGATCTTCTGTAGTTTTTTTTTGTCTAAACTCTATAGTTAGACATTTATTAGCAGTTTGTGATGGTTGTATCTTTTATTATGTATGATATTTTCGTCTTTCATTTCTAGTTCATTTTGCTATGCACTTGTTATTTGTGACAATCTTGTTATTTGTGGTCATTTCTCTAGCATTATTTTCTCTTTTGATGAACATTGTTGGCTTCACACATTACGGGGGAGCCAAAACTATTTTTGACACTAACAAAGGCAAAAAAGAGCAATACCACCAAAAATCAACAAACCACCATTTATTCTTTTTCAGGTATTTTTATTTTGTTTTATTTAGATATATTTTGGTATAGACTCAAGTTTGTCAATTATCAAAATAGAGAAGATTGTTGGCCCATTCCATGGTCACACCCAATTTTGATAATCGACAATAACTTAAGTCAATGCAAAAAATATATGAATTGCTGCTAATTATTTTAGGTCAAGTGAAATCAATATCAAAAAGCATACTACTACATCAGCAAGCATGCAAATTATCATTCTGAAGCTCATTCTCATTGGAATCAGTCCGAGTCATTTTATAATTTATTATGTATTTTATCTTTATTGAGTCTAGGATATAAATTGTAAGATCGACTGGATACTACTGGCTTAGGTTAATCATAGTCCACTCTCCTATACAGCCTACCCATCCAAGGTCTACTTACCAAACATATCATTCACTTTTGTGCAACAAAATTTGACAAATATTTTACATTTTTATTGAGACAGAACTCAGGCCGAGTTTGGTCCGAGTTCGGTCAGTTTGAATTCAAATATTTGTTGTCTCCAAATTTGCATGCAATGTTCGTTTGTGAAATCTTTGCATCAGAACTCTACCCGAATTATGTCCGAGTTCGGTCCTCGAAAACACCTACAAATAGAAGGGAATTTATCTTTTCAAATCACTCAATCAATTCATCTTCTCTTCTTTCTTCAATAAGTATTTTCATTTGAGCTAAAGCTTTCATATTTCACCTACACATCTCTTAGCCAAAAGTCAGTAATATCTATTTGATCTAGAGTCTTTTGGTTCTCAAGAATTGTAAAGAGGTTGTTCAAAGTTCAGAAACTATCTCTATTTTTTGAGCCGGTCGTGCGCTCTTCACCAAGCACGGTGTTGTAAAGTCGATCATGCACTTGTCACCAAGCACGGTGTTGTAAGAGAAGCAAGCTCTCAATTAGCTTGTACCTTTGTAGATTAACATCGAACAAGATTACTCGAGACTTGATTAGTCCTCTCAGAGAGGTACCAGTATACATCGATGTGTCACTAAGTTTGATCTTTCTATCTCTTGCTATATTTATTTACTGTCTCTTATTCACTGCCATAGTTAGCTATTTTTAAAATTTTAAATTAGTGATTATTTTCCGCTGCACTCGTACTCACTCTATTCACCCCCCTCTAGAGGTGCTCAACGGTCCTACAGAGGTTAGTATCTTAGATAGAGTAGTGGGTATCTAAGTTAGATAGTTAGTATCCTATCTAGAAGAATCTTAGATATGTTAGAGATAGTTAGATTAGTTAGTGTCTAGGAAGTTGGTACCTTGGGATATTTTGGGATTTACCTTTTACCTTAAGGTAATGGGTTTACCTACAAGGTAAGGGGTTTATTAGATACTAAGGTATTAGATACTAAGATATTAGATATCTAAGATATTGGTTAGCTAGTAGCTTGGGTATATAGATAGATACTAGATAGCTAAGGTATTGATATAGGAGACTAGAGTATTTGTATCTAGACTAAGGTAATAGTTCCCAACTAAGGCATTGGTATTGGGATACCTATATGGATAGGGTATTAGGATATCTTGGTAGGTAATGACAAGGAATAGGATATTTGACTTAGATTTGACCTTCTTTGACCAAGGTTGACTATTTTGACTGAAAGTCAAGTAGAGTCAACATCTAATCTAGAATGGACTAGGAGTTTACCAGAGTTGGCCAGTTGACCAAAAGTCAACTGTAGGTCAATCATTAACCCAGTTTAACCTAGAATGGACTAGGAGTTGACCAGTTAACCAAAAGTCAACTATAGGTCAACTCTTGACCGAGTATGACCTATATTGACTTGGTATGACTTGGTTTGACTTAGTGTGACTTAGTTTGACTTAGTGTGACTTAGTTTGACTGAGTTTGACCTAGATTGCATAGCATGCACTAGAAAATCATGCTTAACAATGTTAAACCCTATTTAACTCATGTATATCTCATCTTTAGGTCAGCGACTTCACTCTGAGCCTCGATTCACTGTTGACATTTTCCACCGGATCTCAGGCGAGTACATTCTCTGATAATATTTCTGTTTTATGATATCCTATATGTTTCTTGTATTTAGTGTAGATATCTTTATTCTCTTGACACATTGTTCACACGAATTGGTATTTTTTTGAATTCTGTCATGAGATGTTATTTCTTATATTCCTTGGTATATCTTGTGCAAACCTTATCCTTGTTCCTTGTGCATTATATAGACACGATTCCTGTGAAGGCTCGCAACTTTCTCAGAGAATCCGTGTCATAACGTGTCATGGTTGGATCCACTATACTAGTCGAGGACGGGGGTATTAGCGTAGATATGTGATCAATACCCTCCTTGTATCAAGTCTTGAACCTTGAACAGTGTTAATCATACACCGCACGTATGATTAACCAGTCCAACTCTTGTATCATATTCCTAAGCCGATCACATATTGAAACTAGTGCTTACTCACATAGATAGTAGTTTATTAATTTTCGTACATGATATACACTGTTCTCTTGTTCTTACATTTATTTACAGTCTTGATATGCCTTACTATTCTCATGTACGTTTCACTTTACCTTGTATATTCTCTCTATTTACTGCTACATATTCTTTATCATCTAACGAAAACTGTTATTAAAGATTTGTGCTCGTTCCATCCTGACTGGATATATTGACAAAATTTTACAGATTATGGCGAGGACGAGTGTCCTACCTACTATGGTCCTCATGACGTAGTAGACGTAGACCGGGAGACCTTAGTCCAGCAGGGGTTAGTTCCAGCCGATGAGATATTAGGGGTAGCTCAGCTAGATTAGTTTGGTACTGGACTTTGTCTCCAGATTACACTTTGGCATGTTATTATTTTAGTATTTATATTTGAGATTGTTGACTCTGAGTCTCTGGACTTGTATTATTTCTGTGTTGGATTTTCTGGATGATATTTTTATATCTTGTTGTCATTACTTTTTTCGTATCTTCTATCCTTCTTAGAATATTGTGATTGAGTATATTCTATTGTCAATGCTTGTCCTCCGTTCGGATTTGACCATTCTCGACAGGTTTTGATATTATAATTGTTATTAGATAGTAGACCTAGACAGCGTTCTACGCCGTTTCTACGGCATAGGCTGGGATGCTGTCACGCACAGTGCCCTTACTCCGGGTGCGGATCGTGACAATACTCCAATTACCTATTCTTGTGGCAAGGCAAAGTCCAATTTTTGAAGCAGAACTTGCAGACGAATTCTATTCAAGCAGAGGGTATAAAATAGTTTAGAATCATATAAGCGAGGCAACAGATTCAGTAAGGATATTTCTTTTATCTAATTTGTTAATAAGGTTAGTAATATCTAGTTTGTAGTATGATTTTTTATCAGATAAGTTTATATTATGATTTATCTTCAGGGTTAACATTTGATTAATTTATAACACTATATATATAAAAATATTTGTAGCAAATAAAAGGATACATATATGATAAAATTCTTTTAAAGAGTTTCTTTCATTTTATTTTTCCAAGACCCCGTGGATTCAGAATTGTTTATTGACTCGGACGTCGCTCGTGGACTTGGACACCCCTTACTTTAGCGACATTAGTTATCTTTGACAATATCCCAACGTGTTATTTCGACAGCAACAGTTATCTCCAGCAACGCTTTCGTAACGGTATACGCCCCTTATACTACACCTCTCTCTATCTCTCTCTCTCTCCCCCTCTCCCCCCTTTTTATCTATGATTCTTCTATATAATTTTATTTATTACAAATATGATTTCTAACCGAAATAAGGTATCAAATGCTCATAGAATGATAAAAACAAGTATAAATGAGTGATTATAACTAAATGAGGTATAGAATGCGCTTACAATAATGAAAATGAGTATTTGATGGATAATTATTAAAAAAAAAAGTATGAAACAGACGTGGAATGATGAAAACGAGTATAGATGGTAATTATAACAAAAAAATTAGTGTAAAATGAGCGTAGAATAGTAAAAACGATTATATATGGTGATTCTAATTGAAATATGTTGTAGAATGAGGGTAGATTTTTGAAACCGAGTATAGATGCTTGATTCTAACTGAAATATCATAAAAATGGCATAGATCGGTGGAAACGAGTATCGAAATGTGAGTTTTAGTCGAAATAAGGTATCAAATGTCCGTAGAATGGTAAAATCAAGTATAAAAGAGTGATTCGAACTAAAATATAGTATAGAATGAGCGTACAATGATGAAAACGAGTATTAGATGAGTAATTATAATTGAAATATGGTAGAAAATAGGCGTATGGGGATTGTGAAAGTTGAACAAGTTTTATAAAGCCTTATAACATGGATATCGTGGCAAGTACTAGGTTCTCTTGAAATTTTCATGATTTTTTTTTCAAATATTAGTTTTCTACTATAGTTGTTAATGAATATTCTTTTTTACTTAGGATTATCATGGTCATAATAAGCTTCGTTTGTAGGTAAATAGTTTATCTTTCTGGATGAGACAGTCGGGTATAGACTTATTATACTTTGCTAGTAAATGCATGTGCGTTGCACATAGAATAATAATATTATCTTATTATATCCAAACATTTCTTCTAATTCATGTGATTAAGGTAGGAAGTATACTTCTTGTTTGATTGAGTTCGATTCTTTGTTATATTTAACAAAGTTTAATTTAATATATTTTTAAATTAATAAGTAATGATATACATACAGTTTAGACGGCTCACTTTTGAGCCGTTTTCCAGCCTCATTATAATCGTTGAGATTAGTAACAAAATTTTAAGGTCCTGAAAGCAAATTCTAAAATGCTGCAGTAGTCAGAAGGAATGAGGCTGGCATTCGGGATGGACGGTGCTCGGATCTCTCGAGCAACCGCTTTTGTCCCTAATTAAACCGTATTCCAAGAGCATTCTGATAAAATTTCCTATTAATATAAAAGTTAAATTGTAATAGCCTCTGAAAAAGTTTTTTTTATCTCATTAATTCGTACTTTCTTGTTGCCTTCTAAGGAGCCAAGTACAACATGAGAGAATATTTGAAAGTTTACATATAACAACACCAAGAGGGTATTTATTTTCTTCACTGATTAAAAGAATAATACTAATAAAGGTTGAGATTCCACCTCACTTATTAGAGCTTCTAATTATTCTTTATTAATTCTCAATTGTATATTTTTTTAATGTATAATTAGACCTAATTTACCTTTTGTATTCTTATTATAAAGTATTTTAAAATAAAGTATTTTACTAGTTATATGTCAAAAAATTATCTATAACAAATTTACACAAAATTCATATCAAAATAATTTGACCAGAAATTAAGTAAAATGTCATGTTCCTAGACTATATCATGCAAGTCTAAAAAAATTATAAAACATATTGTAAATAACAATACTTATCTACAATATAATAAAATAGATCAAATCTTTACTATTATAAGCAGGCTTTAAAATGAGACTTCTAAGATGTATGTATATTTGCGTAATTTAAAAGGAAAAAAAGAAGAAGTTATAATTAATTCATACACCATACAAGAGATGTATGAAATCCTAAAATCATGATATTATCTAACTAAACATATAACCAAAGTCCTAAAAATATATTATAGCAAATTCTTAATTAAAATATATTCAAACCATATCCAAAATATTTTAATATAATTTAAATTCCTAACATACCTTATCAATGATGAATACTTTTTCATAAAATAAAATAATTTTTCAACAATATATCAGAAAGAAAAAATTGTCGATCATATTTCCTAAAAATAAGAGTATTTTTAACAAAAATTACTTGCGTAAAGAACATGCACAAGGACATGCACGTGACTAGTGAGTAATAAAACAATATCAAAAGTACACCCAAAAAAATAATTTAAACTTAAATTAATTTAACTAAACTCTTACCTGATGGAAGAATTAGAAAATTGAAGTGTTAAGGATATAAAAAGAAATATTGAATTACCTAGATGTTACAATATTTTTACCTCCAATTAATGCAACAGACAACAACATATTTCTTTTTTTAGAGCCTAAACTCTAATTGCATCTAATTAGATGCAAAAATGCACTACCAAAATAAGTCAATTTAGCGACGTATTTAGCGATACAAGAAGGAACGACGCTAAATTATACAACATTGGCAACGACATACATAAAACATCGCACCACGTCACATTTTTACGATAAATAGCGTCGAATAGTGACTAGTATCAATATTATCTAAACATACGCCGCTAGGAGTCGCGACACGTCGCTAAATTTTTCATAATAGTGACGTATCACGACGAATTTGAGTGTCACGTCGCTAATTTTGTAATATGTAGCGACATTTTGCGACGTCTGTCCTACGCAAATTTTTAATACCAAAATATGATATAGCCGATCAGAATTCATTTTCTCCCATCTCCACATTTTGACCCAAATTTGAAATCCCCTCCCCCTTCCGGCGCTCCCGCTCCCCTCCGGCAACCCCGCTACTCCTCTTCCCCTCCCGACGCTCCTGCTCCCCTCCGTCAACCCTGCTGCTCCCCTCCCCCCGGTACTCCCGCTCCCCTCTGGCGACCTCGCTGCTCCTCCACCCGACACTCCCGCTCACCTCCGGTGACCCCGTTGCTCCTCTCACCGGTGCTCTCCTCTCCTTCCCCTCCTCTATGACCACACCCTCCTTTGGTAAACCATAACCCTAACTCGAATACACACACATGCGGACACTAACCGTAACTCGGATACACACACACATACTGACACAATAACTCACGCAGACATAAACCCTAACCCTAACACGGACACGAACAAGAACACACACACACACACACACACATGCACACACACACACATACACACACACACTCAGTGTACACACACACACACACACACTCTCGGTGTACACACACACACACATGGACACGTGCCCAAGTTGATATAGTTGTGTTCATTTGAGCCCATTTGGATATATATTCTCTATTTGATTGTCACTATACTATATAGTTGTTTGATAGAATTTTTATTATAAATTCACTATCCTATGGTGTTGAGTATCATATAATTGGCTTGGTTGTATAGAATTGAGTATTGATATCATTGAGAGTTAGTATATATTTGTTAATTAGATGTGTTTTGATTTAAGAGTGTCAATTTGATATTCTTAAATAATCAAGATACGAAATATATGTATCCATCTAAGTTTATATATATCTATATTTATATTTTGATACAAAGGAGTATCGTAGTACCTAGAGTGTATAGAGTGAGTATCCTAGAAGGCTATAAGATATCTTAGAAATTGGGTAATTATCAAGGAAAGTTTGGAATTAATTAGAAGTATATAGAGTGTATAGAGTGAGTATCTTATAAGATATGGTATGGTGTCAAGTGTAGGTATGATTGGTATAGTGTCAAGACATGAGTCAAGATACTAGGTATGTAGGTAAGTGCTAGCTAGGTATCGCTAAGTATTTTATGGTAAGTGGTTGCTAGGTAAGTGCTAGCTTTGACACTCCGAGGTCAAGTTTTTAATGTGTGCTCACAAGGAACATATGACGATAGAGATATTATTATCTCTTATGTTAAGTGTCTGTGTTAGCTTGAAATCAAGTGTCCATGTGAGACCTTCTCTGAAAACTAAATTTACTTATGCAAGTCTTTTGAGGCTACCAGAGTTATACCAAAAAAAAAAGAACTTAGTCTTTTATAGGATTTTTCCAAATTTAGTGTAACTTTGATAGCCTCAAAAGGCTTGCAGAAGTATTATTTTCATATAATGGCTCGCAAAGAACAACATGACAACACCCAAGTGTGAAGTATATTGGTAACAAGTGTCAAGTATGATGGTACTTTGATGAACGTGTGCATAATTAGTCTCATGGATATTTGAAACTGTATCCTAGTATCAAGATACAAGAGAGTATTAATGTGATATTGTGTACCATGGTACATGATATCCGTATGATACACAAATACCTAGAGTTAAGGTGATATGCAGGTCAATGCTGACTAGGTATCTTAGATACTTAAGTGTCTGTGTTAGTCTAAAGTTAAGTGTCCATGTCAGCTCTTCTCTGAAAAAGTATTTTTATATCTGTAAGCCTTATTGAGGCTTTTAGAGTTCGACAAATTTCAAAAAAATAGGAGAAAAGGCAGAGAACGAAAGGAGTAAAAAAAATCATAAAAAAACAAAGAATAATAAATCATAGAAAAAATTATAATACTTAAACATTTTCTATTATTTTTCTAAAATTGTATAGAACTCTAAAAGCCATAAAAGGCTTACAGAAGTAATTTTTGAAGAGAATGACTGACGTTGGACACGTGACAACACTTATTTAATACTCATTTGTATCCATCTATGCATAGGGCCACGCAGAGCTATGAAAGTATTACTTTATGTTTTATTAACTTTAATATAACTTAGAAAATATGCAGCAGATATCTATATAGTTATTACACTACCAAAATATCTCATATTAGCGACGCCAAACGACATCGCTAAACAGCAATAAAACGTCGCTAACTGAAAACAGTGAAGTATTTAGCGATGTTACGGGTATGTCGCATTATTCATGGTCGCTATTAGCGAAAACGTCGCTATTTGTCGCCATAGCGACGTAGATCGGCGACACACTACGTCGCTAGTATCTGCGACATTTGTAGCTCTCCTTTTCAGAAATATTTGAAATTTTTTTATATTATTTATTTGATTCAAATGTGATTTTTAGAATTTTTTATAAATAATTAATTAGTTAATTATTACGGTAGATAACTTTAGCCATGGTTGAGTTTTGGAGTACAAGACGACTAGGAATCATGGCATGGATAGTACAGCGGCGTGCCTTGACTAGTATATTAGCCATAGTAGAGATGTTCGAGCTATAAGTGTGTCCCCACTAGGAAAACCAGGCCAAGTTACGACTTGACCTATATAAAAAATTTAATTAAGTCATTTATTAATTTATTGACTTGCAGGAGACTCGGTTGTGTCGATTTAGCTCGGACTAGACCCGAACCGAAATCGAGCCCATGTAATCTTGTAGTGAGGCCAAAGACGTCCATGTAGACGTACATATTACATTTATTAATTTTTGATTGTCCAAATAGGCATTTCATATATAAAAGATATATATATATATATATATATATATATATATATATATATATATATATATATATATATATATATATATATTATTTTATTGTTTTTGAATTGATATTCTATTTTAGAAATAGGATGAACACCATACTTAGCTACCCTTGTGCAGTTGGCGATATTTAGGCTAAACCTGCAATTTCAAATACATCTAGCATTGAATTATTGTATTTTGTTCGCCTATATTTTGCTATTAATATTGTTGTGATAATTGATGTGTATATATACGCATATAATTATTATTGGTTATTTCTATTTTTGATAATAAATATATTTTATAATCTGTGCACATAATGTTATAATAACTCTATACTAGAAAGATGTAATATTATGATTTTTGGAAGTATTATATATATATATATATATATATATATATATAATATATATATATTTTTTTATATTTATTTATATATATATATATATATATATATATATTTATATATATATTTATATATATATATATATATATATATATAAAATATATATATATATATATATATATATATATATATATATATATATATATATATATATATATATATATATATATATATAAATATATATATATATATATTAAAAAAAAAAAAAAAAAATATATATATATATATATTTTATATATATATATATTTTTTATATATATATAATTATATATATATATATATATATATATATATATAAAAAAAAAAAAAAAAAATATATATATATATATATATATATATATATATATATATATATACATGTCATAATATATAGGTGTATATGTTTTTGTATATATATATGTGTGTGTGTGTGTGTGTGTGTGTGTGTGTGTGTGTGTGTGTGTGTGTGTGTGTGTGTAAATAAATATATATTTATATTTACATATAGTAATAAAGAATAAAACAAAAACAAAACCCATACAACTTTTCCCCAACCCTAGATCACCTACCCCCTTGGCGGCCCAAATTTAGGCAGGTTCCCGACTTGTGTACCAAGTATTCTGAAGCTTTACATGTTATGAAGTTATACTCTCATATGAATCCTTATAATACTCAAGGAGAAAGGATAAAACAAAATACTAAAGCAACTGTAACATCCATATTCGGAATACGTATTTTATCAGGCTTATACGTATTTCGGACCTGCATTTTTATTTTCTCGAATTTTGGCCTGTACTTTTAATTTGGCTCGACTTGCATATTTTGGTTTCTCGTAAAAGGGTTTTTTTTTTGACATGGCTTGGTTTTATTTCGTGGAGAAGGATTGGTTTGGTTTGGTTTAATATGCATTTGAAACACCTTAGCTAACCTCCACCCTCAACACAACATATCCTCCACCATTAAATCACATCTAACTTTTCTCTCTCCTCTTTACGTTCATTTATTTTCCTCCATCTTCTTCTTCCTTCCTCCACCAACACCATAGGCAAGTGCACCTTGCCACCAAAGAAGAACCCTATTTATTTGTCCATTAGCTAGATTAGGCCATGGTGATCAACATTAGAACTTGGCATTTTGTGATTTTGAGCTTCCATTTTTTAGATCTAGGTTTTAACCATTTTTAAAAATTCTTGGTTTTGATCTATTAAACTTTGATTTTTTGCTTGTTTTGATGCTTCCATGTGGAAGAGAATTCAATTTTATACAAGTTAGAACTTTGAAAATCCATATTTGGTTTTGATTTGGCCAAGATATGAAGATTTGAAGTTTTTGGTGTTCTAGAGCTTCCTCTCGGCCTGGAGAAGAAGACCTCAGCTTGCGCTCTTTAGCGCAAGGCTGAATCGCGCATCCTCCCCCCGGCCAGCGCTCTTTAGCGCAGTGCCGACCGCGCAGCTCGCCCTTTGGTGAACCGCGCTCGCTCCCAGCTGGCTTGACTCCTGCGCAGTTCACATCCTGCGCATTCCAACTCAGCGCCGTCTAACCCTGCGCAGTTCATCCCTTGCGCGATGCATCCTCAGCGCAACTCATCTCGCGCAGTTCAACCTCCAGCGCCCTTCGACCCAGCGTACTTGACCCCCGCGCACTTCACACCCTGCGCAACCCAACTCAGCGCCATCTAACCCCCCTGACACCTTGCGCAACCCGACCCCAGGGACCCTTGCGCAATCTACTAATCATGGTGCTTTGGTATTATTTTTGGGGCTTGGTTTCTTTATTGTTAATTGGAGTTTTGAGATCTTGTTCCACATAACACGACTGCCTTGGCTCGACACGACCTGGCACGGTTTTAATAATTTGCTTATGACTAATATGGTTTTCTGATTTATGTGATTTATGATCCTGGTACTTTCTGATCTCCTTGATAGTAACCCGATGGGGTGCACACTTAACTTATAACCTGTGATTCATATTAACCCTGGTAACTGGATAACTTGATAGTGGCCCGTGGCGGCACACTCTTGACTTGTACCTGACTTGACTTGTACTTGTAACTTGAACTTGTAACTTGACTTGACCTGGCTTGACTTGATGCTGTTGTGACGGCTAACTTGACTCGTATAACCAACTTTGACACCGTGGGTGTTCCTTCTTGCTTGCTTGTGCAATCCACTTGTCTTATCTTGCATCATGTCTAGGACGTGACTCCCTGGTTCCCACGGTCAGGGATTCGTACTGAATATGGATTAGGCTAATGACTAGATCAAACTATAGTTCATGGAGGATTTCCAGTCACAGGCAATCTCGTTATCTGGGCGCTTTAATTGGACTTGTAGCTCGCCGACGAGTAGAGCACATTTCCAGCACACTGTCATGTGTTGCACCCTCTAAGTCACCTAAGGGTATATCGTCTCCGGGGCGATGTACCCAACCATACTCTCAACCCGCGGAAGGATAACTGGATGGTCTGCAGGGCTTGGGACTGGGAAATTCTTATTGCATCTTGCTAGTAATTAGGCTTGTGATAACCCTAGTTAGTTAAGTAGTAAGCCGTAGTACCTGCTTGGCCGATTGTGAATGAATGGAGTCCAGCCTTGTCTAAGTCTTGTCTAGTACCTGTATCTTGTACCCCTGATCATGATTGTTTTACTCGTCTTAACAATAAATGGGTAGAGACAAAGTGCTATTCAGGCGTAGGGTTACAACCCCGGTCCTTGTTTGGTTTACGGGTTGTAACCTGGCTCCCGGAATGGTTCCTCGTCCCTAGTCTTTTATTGCCCTGTCGTACTCTTTATTACTTGTACTTTTCTTCTAATTCTTATGTTCTGATATGCTGGCTTTTGTTCTTATTTCGTGGCCTCCTTTGTGGTACTTGCTCTTTCTGGGGTTTGACCCAGCTGGTTTTGTGTGGCCAGATTTCGGAGCAGCCCGAGGATCTACCGAACCTCAAGCCCGATGGTGGCGACTAGAAGGAACTCGGGCTACGAGTGGGTTCTCTATTTTGTTTCGCTCACTCCATTGTAAATTATTCTTTTGAGGCGTTTAGCCGACGAGCACCTGTTAGCTCGATGCACATTTACTTACTGTCTGCCTACGGGCTGTAAACATGATTAACGAATCCTAGGGTTGATCATGTATGACTGAACTCTTGCTAGTCCTCGCATTTTGTATGACTAGCTTCATGATCAACTGAATATGTAATATTTGGGACGCCTTTTATTGTATATTTGGTGGTCTAACATCTTGTAATGATATTACTTGCTTAAGATTGAGACAATAGGCTTGACCTTAAGAGACCATTGGCTTGTAGTAAACCCTCATATCTAGACAGCCGTGACCGTATGGCGAGATAAATTCCATTTCAATATACGCAGCTGGCTATGTACGCCCCCGCTCTCCAGTATTATGGTTCTGGGGCGTGACATGGTTTAAGTGGTGGCCCATGCAGGTCTTGTCAATCAAAAAATGTGAGGGTTTACCTAATAGATGTCTCAATCAGTACTCGTCCTTGATCTCCATTTATATCCTCTGAATCTCTCAGAATCTTGACATGATCACATGCTTGTATCATTGATCTGTCCTGGTCCTTCCTTATTGTTTCCTGTGTCGTCTTCTTCAGCGGCACTGTACCTGACCCCGCCGATCAGCAAGGAGGAGCACTTCCCGTGGACCAGCAACCCGGAGATCAAGCCCAGCATTTCGGAGTAGCTGTCACGACCCGCTCCCGAATAATCGTATACGGGCCGAACACGCCCAGCCTTTGTCGTTAGACACAACAAAGTAAGTTGTACCATTCTAGGGAAACTAACCAGATAAATATGAACATGTATGAAATCACAGCATCTATAAATGTGTCCCAACCAGAGTAAAGTACAACTCAGAATTATTACATTACAGCAAATGAAAGAAGTCTACTAGTCTCAATACATAAAAATAATAGGGAAAAACTAAGAGAAGCTCTAGGCTTCTGCAGCCTCTAGGTCACAAGCAGCTCCAGCTGGCTCAGCAAGGAAAGCAGTATCCTGACCATAGTAAGTGTCGCACAGGGCCTCCAACTCACCTGCAACATATCCTATTCAGGAGCGGTGCAAAGTACAGCTTTAGGTAATAAAACATGAACATGATATAAACATGGTACAGGAGTACAGGAAATGAAATACAGGAATGAATATGAAAGTACAGGAAAGTAGTACATGGAATAGGTACAGGAACTATAGTACATGAATGTAAAGTACAGGAACATGTAAAGTACAGGAATGAAACTATAATCCTGAAGTACCAGACATGACAAGTGCACAATATCGAAATACATCTAGTCCATGTGACCGGCTGGGGTGAATACAGGAGCATGCACAGGAGTACATGAATATGGTACGACTTAGGACCCGCGTGCACAGTGCGAGGCCTAAGCTAGGTACAGGAATGTATAGTAACCGGGATTGGTCACATGGCTAGTATATTTCCCCACCCGACACTAATAAGTACAAGAACAAGGGTACAGGAATACAGGAGTACATGAATATCGTGCCATGACGTGTCACAAGAAAGGGTACAGAAATGTAAATGTACAAAACCGTAGAAAAGTACTTGCATGGCTCCGGAAAGTACTGGTAATCAGGAACTGGATGTCTTCCTGTATTTATATTGGTACAAGTTGGTTAAGTTCTAAACTATCAGTTGCTATATTATAGCTATTTACTCTACTTACTAATGAAAACTAATTTTTAATGAATCTAACTGGCAATTGCACTCGGACTTAATAGAAAGTATTCTTTATCAGATATAAAAGTTAACCAGTTTTTAAGAAAAGTCAATTCTAGTTTTTCAATAATTATCTACTTAAACAAAAGGGCTGTCTTTCTTGGGAAGACAGTTTTGGTTATAAATTTTAATACCAGAATTTAGTTAAAAACTTTTTAAACATAACTCAAACTCCTAAAATTCATTTGAAAAGTTTAAACTGAGAGAAAACAAAGAATTTATTTAAAACTAAATTGTAAATATACTGCTACAGTCCAACCAGTCCTACTGGCCCAAGTTCTAGCCATATTGTCCTGGCCCAACAAATCCATACTCAGTCCACAATACTAGTATTCCCAACTCCCTGCCATAAAATCCAGCACAGAACTAAACTCAAACTGGCCAACACTACGATTCCTATGGCCAGCCCACACATAAACAGAATATTATAACCCAGTAGGCTGATCCAGCCCACACAATAATTACAATTAAAACAAATAGATTATTAAAAATAAAATAACTGATTATCCAATTAGCTAGCCCAACTCAAGCCCAACTAAAGCCCATCAATAGTCCAACAGCAGGTACAACATGTTCACAGGGTCATCTCCTTCGTATTCGACACGAACGTCGGATACAACAGTAGGTACCACACGGTCAGGGTACAACAGCAGGTACACGCCAAGCAGTGATCCCAGTATAATCCAATCGTCCGATCCAGACACGACACCAAGTCCAAAACCGACATGAACACCAAGAGTAGCTCGAAAAGAAAAAAATAATGGTTACCAAAAGAGTAAACAACTTCCATCACAGAAGAAATATAAATATAATCATGCATGCAGTGTCCGACACAAGAGTGTCAGGACACAAGATCTCAGTTCTTAGAAATGAATCCAAATCCTCAGATCTACAAGTTCTGTGAAGAACTTTTCTCGATTTCCCAGATCTGAGTTAAAACCCATAGATCTAATCGATTCTGCACACATAATAACAGATCTCTAATGATCACAAAGAACAATGCTCAGATCTAATGATCTATCACAGATCTGCAAAGAAGCAGAATAAACTTCGAGATCCAGACACAATCACTAAATCCAGCACAGATCTTCAACAAACAGAGATCAACCTACAGAATCTCATAGCAGATCTGTAGATCCCCACACATACACAAAATTAATAGAATCAATCTACAAGATCTAGCCATAAATTATGAAGAACATCATAGATCTATAAGCATGCGAACAATCTACAAAGATTTCATCACTGGTCTGAAGACCTCAGAAATCTTTCAAGATCAACACAGAATTGGAATGATCTCGAAACTTAGTTAAGATCATCACAGATCCGTGGATCTCAGAGATCTCCTCGAGATCTCATCATAGATCTTCGCAAAAAGGAAAGGCAACGGTCAGATCTAGAGATCTGACACAGATCTACGAACAGTAGGCTAGGGTTTACCCTCAAGGAAGTCGAAGCCTCGAAAGCTCGCCGGAGAAGAAGAGAAGGGTCGGATCTGGAGAGGGAAGCTCTGTCGAAGCAGCGCCTAGGCGTCGAAAGAAACTCGCCTAGACTCAGCCGTCGTCTTCATCGCCATCGCCATCGGAAGGGTCGTCGTCGCTGTCAGGATCGAAGTCGCTGCTCCGCTCAGGTCATCGCCGTCACCATCAAGGTCGCCGTCATCATCAAAGTCGCCGGCGGAACTGAAGAACCCGAGGGATCGGCGGAGAAGACTCGAGAACGACGGGAGACTCGAGAACGTTGGGGTTCTCGAAGAGTCGGGAAAAGGAAAGAAATTAAATGAACTGCTCTCTCTCTCTCTCTCCTGAACATTCGGTTTTAAAACGAAATTAATAGAATTTTGCAAATCAGCCCCTCCGCAATTGACATTTTAACAAAAACACCCTCCCCCTTTTCACTATTTACAACCCGGCCCTTTAATTAAATAGAAATTTCTAAAAAGACCCCTTGCCTTTTCATATTTACAGAAATTATATAAAAAACATTTTAGAAATATATTAAAAATAAGGAAAACAAACTAAAAAGTTGTTACAACAACTTTTCAATTTGAAAAGTTGCCCAGAATTAATTCCCTCTAAAATATTTCCAAATTATAAACTGAAACTAATTTATTATTTAAACTAGTAATAACAAGTATACAATTTTTATAGAAATTGAATTTATATTTATTTAAGAAAAACTGGGAGGTGGAGTTACAAATCTCCCCCTTAAAAAAATTTTGTCCTCGAAATTCAAAGGACCCAAAAATCTCAGCAATCGCAAAGGCCCAAACACCAGTCATTTATTGAAAATAGAAATCCACAAAACAGGGTACAATCAACTCAATCAAACAGAGTGGGATAGCGCTCCCGCATCTCGTCTTCGTGCTCCCATGTGGACTCTCCCGGAGGGTGGTGTCTCCATATGACGCGAACGAGAGGAATAGTCTGGTTCCGCAAGCGCTTCTTCCTCCGATCGAGGATCTCTACTGGATGCTCCTCGTAACTCAATCTCGGGCCCACCTCCAGCTCTGAATAGTCCACCACATGGCTCGGGTCCGGAATATAGCGTCGAAGCTGAGACACGTAAAAACATCATGCACTCCTCCAAGCTAGCTGGAAGCGCTAGTCGATATGCCACCTCGCCAATCCGCGCCGTCACATCGAAAGGTCCGATGAATCTCGGACTAAGCTTCCCGCCTCTGCCGAATCTGATGACGCCCCTAGTCGGTGAGATCTTCAGGAATACTCTGTCTCCAACCTCGAACTCAAGTGTTCGTCTGCTGCTGTCCGCCCAGTGCTTCGGTCGATCCTGTGTAACTCTGAGACGCCCTGAGCCTTTGAGATCAAATATGATAATTACACACAAGAAAAATAATACGATCTAACAATGATCAAGGATTAAATAGGCACGAATGGAATAAAGTTCAATTACATCTTAGAGGAGCAAAATTATAAAGTCACAATTATTAGGTACGATAAAAAATCGATAGTTCAACACAAGTAGACTAGAACAAGATAGAAAATCATGGTCAGATAGACATGACTTTAGATCGGAGTTTAGATAAGTCACAAACGAAGTACGAAACCACAATCTGGTAATATACAATTTTGAGGAATTCAATGATCTAACGATAAAACGCTAGAAGTAAAATTTAGCAAGGATTGATTGAGGAGGCGTACGCAATACTCAGGAGATATAGTATCAAATCAGGATGAACGTGCAAGGATCTGTGATTCTCGAAAACCAATAATCATATAAAAAGGGATATAGTTTCCATGGTGTCCGAAAACATATAGCTATTTAAAATCACCTTGCCTAGAATCCCTACCCCGCCAGTATATATCTGACTGCAATGGACTTTCGGCTCCGTGACTCAAATAACAATCTGTCACCGAATAATCTGTCAACCTTATCCATTTTTCAACAATCATTGACGAAGCAACCCAAGAGATCAAGGTATGAAGAATATGACATGTCTCGACAGTACTCGAAAACCTATGATTGTCTAAAATCACTTCAACTTAAAGTTCCTGCCTCGCAAGTGCGCTACTGGCTGCAATGAGCCCTCAGTCTCCATAATCCAGCTAATGGCTGCAGCGCGCAACAGTCATGCCATAGTAGATCATCGAATAGCCTCTCGACTTTATCCCTAGGGATTTCAAAAGAGTTTCAAAGAGTTCAAAATGAGTTTCAGTAGTCCAAGTCACGGAAATGGTGAAGTTACCTGACTGTTAGAATACAAGAATTTATTAGGTACTAAAAGACGACAAGGGATCCAATCAGTGAGTACAAAGGGACAACCAGGAAGATTTTAAAATTTCAGACAGGGCAAAGTTTAAATTATGACGGAATATCAACTGATATCTGGAATGGTAACAAGATTCCATATATGAGACATTATCCCGAAAGGATAACAGAGTCTCGAAGGATGAACTAAGGCAAGGTATCAGATAGAAGACAAGTTTCAAAATAAGAAATAAAATTTTGCACTAGAAACAAGTTTCAATAAAATTTTGAATAACAATGAAATCTCGAGCAAAAACTTGAATTGAAAACGAATTCTCCAATAGAAAATCAAGTATTAACAAAGTCGTGAAATAAGGAACAAATTTTCGAATAGAAAAATCTCAACAAGGAAACAAGATTTTGAATAGGGAACATGGTCTCAACGAGTCGCGAGTAGGAACTGAAATTCAAAGTCTGGTAAATCTTGAATGGGAGACAAAATTACGAACAAAACAAAGTCTCGAAATAGGGAACAGGATCTTAAAATCTTCGAATGGAATCAAGTTACGAGTAGGAAAAAGAATCAATGGGTGAATAAAACAAATATCCATGGAACAAGCGATACCTCAAATAGGGGACAAGATTGAAACAAAGTGGTGATCAGAGCAATTTCCCAAACAGAAACAAACCATGAATAGAAAAAGAAATCTCATATAGAGAACATGTCAAGTCCTCAAATTTGAAAGGAACTTCAAAGGGTGTCTTGAATGGTGAATAGAAGCAAATATTAAATAAAATCAAATTCTGACAAGTCCCGAACAGAAAACTGAACCTCGAGGAGAAAACAAAATTTATAAATTGTAACTAGTTCTGACTAGGAAATAAAATTCCCGAGTAGAATCATGAAAAGAAAGCAGGGTTACGAAGAATGGATGGAGGAGTATCAATCAACGAATAGGAAACAATATCTCAAAATAAGTTTCGAACATCCACCAAGGTTCCAAAATAGAAAACAAGAAGTTCCAAGAAATGGTCTAGATGCTAAAAGAATTTTAAAAAAAAACTGGATTGCTAATCAAGATACATGGTTTTCCCAACCATGCAAAAAAAATCTTCTGTCTTCATTCTATCTTCAATATTCCTCCGGGACTGGAATCTCTTCAATCTTCTTTAACTGTCCTGACGTAGACAGGTCCATACGGTAATGCTCCATGTGATTGCAGAATTTGGAGAGGCGGGTCCTTCTTATGTGATACTGGTGCTCCTCGTGCCTGTCCTTGGACAGTGTGATCAGCGGTCTCCAGCAGTCCTTGACTTGGTGGGCAGGCGATTAGCAGTACAAGCATAGCCTTCGTCTTCTGCGGCACTCTTCGTAGTGATGTCCTGAGCTGCGACAGAAATACAAATGATCGTCGGCTGAATCTGAATCTGAATCTCCCGCTGGGGCTGAAGTGCAGGGCTCTGACAGGAATATATGGCTGCCGAGATCTTGATGCTCCTCGATCATTGTAATCTGCGACTTGCTGTCAATCCTTCATTCAGTGAATGTATGCCTGAATCTGCCTCTGATGATGTGGCTGAAGAAGCACCGTCTGAATGTTGCGATGCTTTGCGGGTCCAGGATAGTTGATATCTTCATCATAAGTCTTCATGTCTTTCATAAGCTTCAGCTTCCGGTTTCGTTCTATTGTCTACGCTACATTCTGGATCTCCTGGCTGGTGGCTCTAATCTTCAGAGAAGTCGGATCCTCACATGCTGAGATGATCTTCAGTGGCGGCTTCAGGTTCTCGATCGGCTCCCTGGTATAAGATATGCGCTCGGTGTCGAAAAGGTCCAAGTGTCTAGAGCGTCTGGAAATCAGAAGTCCTTCCTAACTCGAAAAATGTATTTGCAAGTCTGGATTGGAAAATGAAGGCCTGCTCTCTCTGGGTATCAAGGAACTCTTCAATCATCTCCGTCAACCACGTACTACCCATGGGGATAGTAGGGACGACCTGCGGGGTGGAAGCTTGGAGACCTCAAGTATAGGTGGATCAACCGTTCCGGTGTCGCGTGCTTGATTTATCTAAAAAACAGAAAACTGTTAAAATAACCTAGACCTAAATACAATAAGTGTTTATAGAATATCAAAATACCTGATATACCTGATATACCCTTATTTTCCGATTTTTCTATGCTGTGATCAAGTTTTCCTAGTGTAATCAAGTCCCCCAATAGTACGCTAAGACCTAGGTACCATTAGGATAGACCTGCCTGGGCCACCACTAAAAACATGTCACGATCCGCTCCCGAATAATCGGATACGAGCCGGATACGCCCAGCCTTTGTCGTTAGACACAACAAAGTAAGCTGTACCATTCTAGGGAAACTAACCAGATAAATATGAACATGTATGAAATCACAAAATCTATAAATGTGTCCCAACCAGAGTAAAGTACAACTCAGAATTATTACATTCCAGCAAATAAAAGAAGTCTACTAGTCTCAATACATAGAAATAATAGGGAAAAACTAAGAGAAGCTCTAGGCTTCTGCAGCCTCTAGGTCACAAGCAGCTCCAGCTGGCTCAGCAAGGAAAGCAGTATCCTGACCATAGTAGGTGTCGCACAGGGCCTCCAACTCACCTGCAACATATCCTATTCAGGAGCGGAGCAAAGTACAGTTCTAGGTAATGAAACATGAACATGATATGAACAGGGTACAGGAGTATAGGAAATGAAATACAGGAATGAACATGAAAGTACAGAAAAGTAGTACATGGAATAAGTACAGGAACTATAGTACATGAACGTAAAGTACAGGAACATGTAAAGTACAGGAATGAAACTATAATCCTGAAGTACCAGACATGACAAGTGCACAATATCGAAATACATCTAGTCCATGTGACCGGCTGGGGTGAGTACAGGAGCATGCACAGGAGTACATGAATATGGTACGACTTAGGACCCGCGTGCACAGTGCGAGGCCTAAGCTAGATACAGGAATATATAGTAACTGGGATTGGTCACATGGCTAGTGTATTTTCCCACCCGACACTAATAAGTACAAGAACAATGGTACACGAATACAGGAGTACATGAATATCGTGCCATGACGTGTCACAAGAAAGGGTACAGGAATGTAAATGTACAAAACCGTAGAAAAGTACTTGCCTGGCTCCGGAAAGTACTGGTAATCAGGAACTGGATGTCTTCCTGTATTTATATTGGTACAAGTTGGTTAAGTTCTAAACTATCAGTTGCTATATTATTGCTATTTACTCTACTTACTAATGAAAACTAATGTCTAATGAATCTAACTGGCAATTGCACTCGGACTTAATAGAAAGTATTCTTTATCAGATATAAAAGTTAACCAGTTTTTAAGAAAAGTAAATTCTAGTTTTTCAATAATTATCTACTTAAACAAAAGGGCTGTCTTTCTTGGGAAGACAGTTTTGGTTATAAATTTTAATACCAGAATTTAGTTAAAAACTTTTTAAACATAACTCAAACTCCTAAAATTTATTTGCAAAGTTTAAACTGAGAGAAAACAAAGAATTTATTTAAAATTAAATTATAAATATACTGCTACAGTCCAACCAGTCCTACTGGCCCAAGTTCTGGCCATACAGTCCTGGCCCAACAAATCCATACTCAGTCCACAATACTAGTATTTCTAACTCCCTGCCATAAAATCCAGCACAGAACTAAACTCAAACTGGCCACCACTACGATTCCTATGGCCAGCCCACACATAAACAGAATATTACAACCCAGTGGGCTGATCCAGCCCACACAATAATTACAATTAAAATAAATAGATTATTAAAAATAAAATAACTGATTATCCAATTAGCTAGCCCAACTCAAGCCCAACTAAAGCCCATCAATAGTCCAACAGCAGGTACAACACGTTCACAGGGTCATCTCCTTCGTATCCGACACGAACGTCGGATACAACAGCAGGTACGATACGGTCAGGGTACAACAGTAGGTACACGCCAAGCAGTGATCCCAGTATAATCCAACCGTCCGATCCAGACATGACACCAAGTCCAAAACCGACATGAACACCCAGAGTAGCTCGAAAAGAAAGAAATAATGGTTACCAAAAGAGTAAACAACTTACATCAAAGACGAAATATAAATATAATCATGCATGCAGTGTCCGACACAAGAGTGTCAGGACATAAGATCTCAGTTCTTAGAAATGAATCCAAATCCTCAGATCTACAAGTTCTGTGAAGAACTTGTCTCGATTTCCCAGATCTGAGTTAAAACCCATAGATCTAATCGATTATGCACACATAATAACAGATCTCTAATGATCACAAAGAACAATGCTCAGATCTAATGATCTATCACAGATCTGCAAAGAAGCAGAATAAACTTCGAGATCCAGACACAATCACTAGATCCAGCACAGATCTTCAACAAACAGAGATCAACCTACAAAATCTCATAGCAGATCTATAGATCCCCACACATACACAAAATTAACAGAATCGATCTACAAGATCTAGCCATAAATTATGAAGAACATCATAGATCTATAAGCATGTGAACAATCTACAAAGATTTCATCACTGGTCTGAAGACCTCAGAAATCTTTCAAGATCATCACAGAATTGGAATGATCTCGAAACTTAGTTAAGATCATCATAGATCCGTGGATCTCAGAGATCTCCTCGAGATCTCATCATTGATCTTCGCAAAAAGGAAAGACAACGGTCAGATCTAGAGATCTGACACAGATCTACGAACAGTAGGCTAGGGTTTACCCTCAAGGAAGTCGAAGCCTCGAAAGCTCGCCGGAGAAGAAGAGAAGGGTCGGATCTGGAGAGGGAAGCTCTGTCGAAGCAGCGCCTAGGCGTCGAGAAAAACTCGCCTAGACTCAGCCGTCGTCTTCATCGCCATCGCCATCAGAAGGGTCGTTGTCGCTGTCAGGATCGAAGTCGCTGCTCCGCTCAGGTCGTCGCCGTCACCATCAAGGTCGCCGTCATCATCAAGGTCGCCGGCGGAACTGGAGAACCCGAGGGATCGGCGGAGAAGACTCGAGAACGGCGGGAGACTCGAGAACGTTGGAGTTCTCGAAGAGTCGGGAAAAGGAAAGAAATTAAATGAACTGCTCTCTCTCTCTCTCCTGAACAGTCGGTTTTAAAACGAAATTAATGGAATTTTGCAAATCAACCCCTCCGCAATTGACATTTTAACAAAAACACCCTCCCCCTTTTCACTATTTATAACCCGGCCCTTTAATTAAATAGAAATTTCTAAAAAGACCCCTTGCCTTTTCATATTTACAGAAATTATATAAAAATAGTTTAGAAATATATTAAAAATAAGGAAAACAAACTAAAAAGTTGTTACAACAACTTTCCAATTTGAAAAGTTGCCCAGAATTAATTCCCTCCAAAATATTTTCAAATTATAAATTGAAACTAATTTATTATTTAAACTAGTAATAACAAGTGTACAATTTTTATAGAAATTGAATTTATATTTATTTAAGAAAAACTGGGAGGTGGAGTTACAGTAGCCTCCAGAGTTGTACCTACTGGAGGAGAGCCCCCAGTTCGACCCGTCCAGCCCGCAGACCCTGACGATGGTACCTTGGTAGGTCTCATCAGGACCTTGATAACTTTCCAGGATCGTTGCGGAGACGCCTTGCACCAGGCAGTGGCAGATGCTTTGACCAGAGGCGGTCATCCAGGGAACAGCACGGCCAACAGCTTCAAGCGCTTGAACCCTCCCTTCTTCGACGGCAGCGAGGATGCGATTGCCGCAGACGCTTGGCTTCAGGATACCGAGGTAGTTCTGGAAGCGGCTAGGACCCCTGACAATAAGAAGGTAGCGGTGGTATGTCTACAGTTGCTGGACTTAGCTCGCAGTTGGTGGACGGCACAAGCTATGGGATTAGTGGCACCCATTGCTTGGGCAGTATTTAGAGAGAGATTTCAGGCGAAGTATTTCGATGCCGTAGCTCGGTACGACCTGCATACGAGATTCACCAACTTGAAGCAAGGAGGCAGAACGATCGACGGTTATGCATTTGAGTTTTCTAGACTCAGTAGGTTTACCCCCACCTTGGTGGCGACCGAGTTTGATAGGGCCCAGCGGTTCCAACAGGGACTGCATTTGGAGATCTTGTTGGCAGTCGAGCAGTTCGAACACCAGACGTTCGATGCAGTATTGAGAGCAGCTATGAGGCATAAGTACACCTCCCAGAGGATCGTGGATAGGACCGGAGGTAGGAAGCGGTCCCACAGTCAGATGCACCAATCATCAACTCCGGCTCCGGCAGTTAGGAGTTTGACTATTGGAACTTCGAGGCGGGCGGCCTCAGTGACGTCGGTTCAGCATTCAACCCCGACGTACCCGCAGCAGAAGAAGCAGAAGCAGACTTTCGCGATGGGATATTCTCATTGCGGGAAGCCAGGACATGTAGTGGCAGATTATCGTAGGGTGCAAGGATTGTGCCTGGCTTATGGAGCGGCGGATCACAAGATAGGAGCCTGCCCGAACAGGGGTAGTTCATCCTCTTCGTACCTAACCAATCCATCGGTTAGGGGACCAGCACCTATGCAGCAGCAGCAGTACCCGAGGCCATTGTTGCCTCAGGCCCAGGCATTTCATCAGAAGAACCAGTAGCAGTATACCCAAGCCCAAGTGCAGAGCAGGCAGAGAGGTTTCTAGCAGAGGGGACCCGCAGCTAGAGGACAAGGTCAGGCCATGATGATGGCTATGGAAGAAGAAGTTACACCAGGTGAGGTAGTGGCAGGTACTATTCTCGTCAACTCCTTTCCAGCATCGATATTATTTGATTCTGGTACATCGCATTCATTTATGTCTGCACGATTCACGACACGGATAGGATTTGAGCCCGAGCCATTATCAGTGAGGCTCAATATACTTACTGGTAATGGTCTTGTGGGAGTAGATCGAGTGTTATCCTCATGTCGGATCGTAGTTAGCGGTAGAGAGTTCCCCGCTAGATTTATAGAATTCCCTATGGCAGACTATGATGTAGTCTTAGACATGGATTGGTTGAGGAACCAGTATGCTAGGATAGACTGCCACATTGGCAGGGTTGTCTTTAGTATTCCAGGCGAGCCAGAGTTCTCATTTTCCAGAGGCACAGTAGAACCATCTTCCCCAGTATTGCAGATGGCAGTAGCAGCAGTGCAGTTACCCAGGATAGTTGAAGAGTTTCCAGATGTCTTCCTAGAAGAACTTCCAGGAATGCCGCTAGAGCGGGAGATCGAGTTCACTATAGACTTGATCCCCGGGACGGCACCAGTATCAGAGCGAGTCTACAAAATGGCACCTTCCGAGTTGGAGATTTTGTACAAGATGATTGAAGAACTCAGGACCAAGGGATTCATTCGTGCAAGTGGATCGCCTTGGGGAGCCCCGATGCTTCTTGTGAAAAAGAAGGATGGTACGTCCAGGCTATGTGTAGATTATCGTACCTTGAACTCAGTGACAATCAAAAACAGATACCCTCTCCCGAGGATAGATGACTTGTTTGATCAACTCAGAGGGGCTTTAGTGTTTTAGAAGATAGACTTGCGGTCAGGATACCACCAGATCAGAGTCAGAGAGCAAGAAATCCCGAAAACGGCATTTAGATCGAGGTATGGGCATTGGAAGTTCCTTGTTATGCCCTTTGGAGCGGCCAATGTGCCAGCCGTATTCATGGACCTCATGAATCGTATTTTCATGCCTTACTTGGACCAGTTTGTGATCGTGTTCCTAGATGATATCCCGGTCTACAGTAAGAGCGCAGCAGAGCATGAGCAGCATCTCATAATCGTCCTTCAGACCCTTAGAGAGCACCAATTGTACGCCAAGTTTAGTAAATACGAGTTCTGGCTCGATCGCATTTCGTACTTGGGTCACATCATTACTCGAAGAGGAGTGGAAGTGGATCCCCAGAAGATTGTGGCCGGCTACTACCGGCGGTTTGTTTTAGATTTTGTACGGATTTCAGCACCAATGACCCAGTTGACCCGTAAGGATGTGCAGTTTGCTTGGACAGCAGAGTGCCAGGAATCATTTGAGAAGTTGAAGCGAGGTTTGATAACGGCTCCCATTCTCACACTTCCAGATGGGACCGGAGGATTCACAGTTTATTGCGATGCTTCAGGCAGAAGGATTGGGATGTGTCTTGATGCAGCATGGGAAGGTAGTATCTTATGCATCACGTCAACTTCGTGATCATGAGAAGAATTACCCGACCCATGACTTGGAACTGGCAGCAATAGTGTTTGCACTTAAGCTTTGGCGGTACTACTTGTACGGAGATAGAGTGGAGATATTTACTGATCATAAGAGCCTGAAGTATGTTTTCACCCAGAAGGACCTTAATATGTGGCAGAGAAGATGGCTCGAGCTACTGGTAGATTATGATGTGGACTTGCAGTATCACCCAGGGAAGGCCAACGTTGTAGCAGATACGTTGAGCAGGAGAGCCGGAGTTTACTTCCTGACGGCGCAACCAGAGTTATTGGCAGATCTTCAGAATATGGGAATTGAAGTAGTTCCTCCTACCAATGTGGCGTTGATGGCCAGTCTACAGGTTCAGTCCAGCATAGTTGAGAGGATCCGGATGGCGCAATCTACAGATTCCAAGATTCAGCGACTCAGAGCAGAGTGTGAGGCAGAAAGAAGGCCAGAGTTGTGCATTCATGAAGATGGTATACTTCGGCATGGCACTCGTCTTTGTGTATCCAGTGGAGATATCAGACAGGAGGTCATGGCAGAAGCTCACAGTTCACAGTATTCTATTCATCTCGGTGGCACGAAGATGTATCGTGATATTCGTCAGCATTTCTGGTGGAATGGCATGAAGAGGGAGATAGCCCGGTTTATGGTTTACCAGCAGGTTAAAGCTGAGCATCAGAGGCCCGCTGGACTTCTTCAGCCCTTGCCGATTCTAGAATGGAAGTGGGAGCATGTGACCATAGATTTTATGACTGGATTGCCTAGATCCCCAGCCGGTCGAGATGCTATTTGGGTTATAGTCGACAGGCTCACGAAGGTGGCTCATTTTCTTCCATTCAGAGTTGGATAGTCTATGACACAGTTGGCAGAAATGTACCTCAGGCAGATTGTCAGGCTTCACGGTGTGCCAGTTAGCATTACCTCAGACCGAGATTCAAGATTTACGTCACACTTTTGGCGTAGCCTACAAGAGAGTTTGGGAACTCGTCTCCAGTTCAGCTCAGCAAATCATCCGCAGATAGATGGCCAGTCAGAGCGCACAATCTAGACTCTTGAAGACATGTTGAGATCATGTACACTTGACTTCGGTAGTTCGTAGGAAGGTCACCTGCACTTGGTAGAATTCTCGTACAACAATAGTTTCCAGGCCAGCATCCAGATGGCACCGTTCGAGACACAGTATAGAAGGAAGTGCAGATCCCCGTTAGCATAGGACGATGTCGGAGAGAGGCAGATGCTCGGTCCAGAAATAATTGCCCAGACAGTTAAAGTAGTCAGAAAAGTCCGGGATCATCTTCGAGTTGCCCAAGATCGCCAGCGACATTGGGCCGATGCCCATCGGCGTCCCTTAGAGTTTGCTATCGACGACCATGTATTTCTTAGGATCTCGCCTAACCGCAGCGTCATTCGCTTTGGCGTACGGAGAAAGCATAGTCCTAGGTATATAGGGCCGTTCGATATCCTGGAGCGAGTAGGAGATATATCCTATCGTCTTGCTCTTCCACCGTCGCTAAGTGAGATGCATGATGTATTATATGTGTCCTAATTACGATGGTACATCCCGAACCCGAGCCATATCCTATACCATTCAGAATTGGTTGTTGGTACCAACCTTTCGTATGAGGAGAGGCCCGTGTCTATATTGGACCGGAGAGCGAAGATACTCAAGAACAAGACTATTAGCTTAGTCCGTATTGTTTGGGGTTATCACTCTCTAGGTGAGTCAACGTGGGAGCGTGAGGACGACATCCGATCGTGATATCCCGACTTGTTTGACTCATAAGGTATAATATATTCCTTATGCCTTATGCTTTCCATCCCTAGCTTGCATGCGTGATTGTTTGATTGTTTGCTCAGTGTAGCTTGCATGTGATTAATATAGCTTATTCTCATCTCTCTAGCCGCTTAATTAAATTCCGAGGACAGAATTCTTTTAAGGTGGGTAGAGTTGTAATATCCATATTCGGAATACGTATTTTATCTGGCTTATACGTATTTCGGACCTGCATTTTTATTTTCTAGGATTTTGGCATGTACTTTTAATTTGGCTCGACTTGCAGATTTTGGTTTCTCGTAAAAGGGTTTTTTTTTGACATGCCTTGGTTTTATTTCGTGGAGAAGGATTGGTTTGGTTTGGTTTAATATGTATTTGGAACACCTTAGCTAACCTCCACCCTCAACACAACATATCCTCCACCATTAAATCCCACCTAACTTTTCTCTCTCCTCTTTACTTTCATTTATTTTCCTCCATCTTCTTCTTCCTTCCTCCACCAACACCATAGGCAAGTGCACCTTGCCACCAAAGAAGAACCCTATTTATTTGTCCATTAGCTAGATTAGGCCATGGTGATCAACATTAGAACTTGGCATTTTGTGATTTGGAGCTTCCATTTTTCTAGATCTAGGTTTTAACCATTTTTGGAAATTTTTGGTTTTGATCTATTAAACTTTGATTTTTGCTTGTTTTGATGCTTCCATGTGGAAGAGAATTCAATTTTATACAAGTTAGAACTTTGAAAATCCAGATTTGGTTTTGATTTGGCCAAGATATGAAGATTTGAAGTTTTTGGTGTTCTAGAGCTTCCTCTCGGCCTGGAGAAGAAGACCTCAGCTTGCGATCTTTAGCGCAAGGCTGAACCGCGCATCCTCCCCTCGGCCAGCGCTCTTTAGCGTAGTGCCGACCGCGCAGCTCGTCCTTTGGCGAACCGCGCTCGCTCTCAGCTGGCTTGACTCCTGCGTAGTTCACATCCTGCGCATTCCAACTCAGCACCGTCTAACCCTGTGCAGTTCATCCCTCGCGCGATGCATCCTCAGCGTAACTCATCTCGCGCAGTTCAACCCCCAGCGCCCTTCGACCCAGCGCACTTGACCCCCGCGCACTTCACACCCTACGCAACCCAACTCGGCGCCATCTAACCCCCCTGACACCTTGCGTAACCCGACCCCGTGCATACTTAACTTGTAACCTGTGATTCATATTAACTATGGTAACTGGATAACTTGATAGTGGCCCGTGGCGGCGCACTCTTGACTTGTACCTGACTTGACTTGTACTTGTAACTTGAACTTGTAACTTGACTTGACCTGGCCTGACTTGATGCTGTTGTGACGGCTAACTTGACTCGTATAACCAACTTTGACACCGTTGGTGTTCCTTCTTGCTTGCTTGTGCAATCCACTTATCTTGTCTTGCATCATGTCTAGGACGTGACTCCCTGGTTCCCACGGTCAGGGATTCGTACTGAATATGGATTAGGCTAATGACTAGATCAAACTATAGTTCATGGAGGATTTCCAGTCACAGGCAATCTCGTTATCTGGGCACTTTAATTGGACTTGTAGCTTGCCGACGAGTAGAGCACATTTCCAGCACACTGTCATGTGTTGCACCTTCTAAGTCACCTAAGGGTATATCGTCTCCAGGGCGATGTACCCAACCATACTCTCATCCCGCGGAAGGATAACTGGATGGTCTGCAGGGCTTAGGACTGGAAAATTCTCATTGCATCTTGCTAGTAATTAGGCTTGTGATAACCCTAGTTAGTTAAGTAGTAAGCCGTAGTACCTGCTTGGCCGATTGTGAATGAATGGAGTCCAGCCTTGTCTAAGTCTTGTCTAGTACCTGTATCTTGTACCCCTGATCATGATTGTTTTACTCGTCTTAACAATAAATGGGTAGAGACAAAGTGCTATTCAGGCGAAGGGTTACAACCCCGGTCCTTGTTTGGTTTACGGGTTGTAACCTGGCTCCCGGAATGGTTCCACGTCCCTAGTCTTTTATTGCCCTGTCGTACTCTTTATTACTTGTATTTTTCTTCTAATTCTTATGTTCTGATATGCTGGCTTTTGTTCTTATTTCGTGGCCTCCTTTGTGGCACTTGCTCTTTCTGGGGTTTGACCCAGCTGGTTTTGTGTGGCCAGATTTCGGAGCAGCCCGAGGATCTACCGAACCTCCAGCCCGATGGTGGCGACTAGAAGGAACTCGGGCTACGAGTGGGTTCTCTATTTTGTTTCGTTCACTCCATTGTAAATTATTTTTTTGAGGCGTTTAGCCGACGAGCACCTGTTAGCTCGATGCACATTTACTTACTGTCTGCCTACAGGCTGTAAACATGATTAACGAATCCTAGGGTTGATCATGTATGACTGAACTCTTGCTAGTCCTCGCATTTTGTATGACTAGCTTCATGATCAACTGAATATGTAATATTTGGGACGCCTTTTATTGTATATTTGGTGGTCTAACATCTTGTAATGATATTACTTGCTTAAGATTGAGACAATAGGCTTGACCTTAAGAGACCGTTGGCTTGTAGTAAACCCTCATATCTAGACAGCCGTGACCGTATAGCGAGATGAATTCCATTTCAATATACGCAACTGGCTATGTACTCCCCCGCTCTCCAGTATTCTGGTTCCGGGGCGTGACAGCAACTCACCCCCTAAAGCCCAGCAGCCCAACCCGACCTCTCCCCCTCGGCTCCGTGATATAACCTGAGCGTATATATACATATATCCGAGCGTTAGAGTGGAAGACCGCACAAAACCCTAACCCGACTCCTATCTACAACCACTGCCACCACCATCGCGTCCCACCCCTGTGCGCGCATCGCCGTTGGCTGGCCGAGGGTCGGTCATCGGTCGGCGGCAGGCTGAGAGCACCCGCGAATGGGAGACACAGCAGCAGCGCCGCGACCTCGGGGAGCCTAGTTTGTGACCATTTTTCTGCTTCCATGGTTCGTCGTTTCACGAACCAGTTGCTCCGTTTTGTCGACAACCTATACGGCTCTAATTCCCTTCAAATATTCTGAATTGTTTTGCGTCATACACAACATAAATCGAGTCCCAAGATTGAGGAAAAACTGTTCAAAAATAGAACAATTTTATAGTTTAAATCCCCATATTGGAAGGGAGATTCAGGACAGAATATTGGAAATTTTGAGGATCCATTTGAACGGACCCCTAGACAATCTGTAGGAGATAGAAACCCCATTATTAGTTTTATTTCTGGTAAATTGGACAGTAAGATAAAGTAGGTTGATAATCGAGAAAAAACAGTTTTCAAAACGTAGAAATTCCTTCGATACGACGTGCGTCCCGCCAATCCGGACGACATAGTCGCGAACCAAAAGCATCGAAAGGTGCGTAATAGCTTCGCGGACGTGTGGGATTTGACAGAATTCAAATTGGTTGCGTGTGCGCGACGAATTTGATGCGTATTCGTCGAAATTTACCCTATCGGCCTCTTTACAAATTTCCTAATTACTTTGTGCACGCTCATCAGATCTAAACGAAACTTACGCCAACAAGTCCGTATCATTTTTTGGTCCTGTATGCCAACTTTGGTCCAATTCTGAGACAGTTGACCGGATCGTCGTTTTGCGGGCCCCACGATCCGACTCAACGGGCAATTTTGTGCACGGTCCGCCGAAATCCAACTTTGGACATACGGTTGGGTTCGTATCAAAAAACTGGAGCTGTAGACATATAGTTTCACTAATTTAGAGACCATAGAATTTGCCACGCTTTTCGGTACAAAGCGGGTCCAACGGCGGACACCATTTTGACCCAAAATTTTCGTTTTACCCCTGTGTCCAGAATTGGACTTAAGGAAGGGCAATTCTAGCTAATTTGACTATTCTAAAAATGTTGGTAATGTTTATTTCAGCATCCGAAGACTCTTGCATGTGTTGACTGTTGTGGTTCATTGAGTGGTATACTATTATCGGTTTCACCAGCACAGGACCTCAGGTGAGTACATCTCTGATAGTTCTCATATTTGATTATCTCTATGAATCATGTATGTAGTAGTATTTTACATTGATATCTCATTGATTTTGGATACGATGTTACACGAGATGGTAGTTATGGATTCTTTGCATGTTGTTCGTGACCAATCTATTACCGTGTTCGTGACCTGTTTGGATCCATGAGTACTGGTCGGACGAAAAAAATACTCTATACATGTAACAAACCCAAAATTATTCTTGCCTAATTGCAGTCATAAACTTCACGTGCGGGGTGCCGGATCTTATTCTTGCCTAATAGCAGTCGTACATTTTATGTGCGGAATGCCGAATTTAGCCTTAGCCGTTTACATATCGAAGTAGTATTTTAACATACTAGATAGGTACAATGTCTAGTTCTATAGTATATATTGCTGGCTACAGGTCTTCTCTATTTTAGTACTCACTTGCCTTGTTCACCATGCTCAGTTTCTGTCATGATTCGATACTTTGTCTTTTCGTTGTGTATTTTATTATTATTTACAGATTTATGGATTTTGTCATTTATTGAATCTGTTGTGAGATTGTGCTCGTTCCATTCCTGACTGGAAACCAACATTTTTCAGGTTTAGCCGCAATCACTCTTAGCACTGGAAAGGCATGGGTATGCTGAGGTCAACCTAGATAGTTGAATTAGTTGTCTTTTCTATTTTGTGAGACATTGTATTTTCTAGCAAATGTAAATTTGTGAAAACTTGTAATTTATAAAATTGATTTAGTAATGTGAATGAGCATATATGTTACATTTTGTGATTTTGAGCATCTTGGCCATGACAGCGTTCTACGGCCGACTCTGCGGCGTAGGCTGGCTTGGACACGTCTCGTATCCGAAAAGCGGGTGCGGATCGTGACAAGTTTTTGCTAATTAGCGACGTAACCTTTCGTTGCTGATTTTTGTTGTTCGTTCAGATTTTAGCGACATTAAATTAGTGATTAGCGACGTTGTCCGATTCCATATCTGAAAAAAATTTGGTTGATACGTCATCATTTTTACGACGTTTAGCAACGTTACGACACTTGAATACCGACGTCCGGATACTAGATTAGCTGACCGGTACAGTTTGCCACTTCAACTCATATACGTCGTTCTGGGACGATTAGCGACGTTTGATTCTCAGGTTTGCGACGTTCTAGCGACGAATGCATGAGTCGTTGATCGTCGTTGACCGTCGCTAAACGTCGCTAATTCCAAAAAAAATGTAGAAAACTGCAGACAGTGTGCATTTCACATAAATAATAGTTACATTAAAAATATTGTACCTGTATTTAGAGTTTTAGTTTACAAATAATATACCCGGAGCAACCTTCCGTAGAATTTCCTGGGTTTGTCGACCCCTTCGGTAGAACACTCAACACTGGTAAACCAATATAGCGACAAATAATAATAATTCACTACCAATAATCAAATAAATAGAATCGAATGGTCAGAAAGACAAAAAATAGCCGGGTGGATACAAATCCACTACCAAACGGCTATAAAAAGTATATCCAGTAATATTCAACATAACATAACACAAATAGTCATACCCGGGATAAAATAAATACATAAACCAACAAATACATAAAGACCCAACAATGGGTCACCAACACAACAAATAAAAATAAGTCCAATAAAGGACTACGCCTGGTCAGGATGAGAAGGAGGAGGAGAAGGAGTAGGCAGTGCCTGCACCTAGGGAACCAGGAACCTATACTGCTCCGGAGTCAGCATCACCGGTGACGACCCATTAGTAGGAGGAAGAGGAGGCAGTGGAGCCGCAACAGTCGGTGTGGATGACGAAACATGACCAAGAAGTGTCCGCTCCATGGCCAGCAGTCTGGAATTGGTGGAAGCCATAACAGCCGCCAGACTCGAAACCTGCTCCCCAATGGCCGCCTGCGTCCCCTGCACCACATGAACGACACGATTCGTCCTCTCGCCCGTCTCCCTAATGGTGCGTTCGAGCATATCAAATTGTACGGTGAGGGCCGCATTGTCCGTCTGCGACTGAGACTGGGGCTGCTCCATCCCCCGCAACAGCTCGTCGCACAGCTGAGTAAGCTGGCGATATAGTTCCCCCACTCGGACCAACTCCTCTGAGGGCTGTGGGGAATGCACACTGGCAGAGGAGGCTCTCTGGATGATTGCGTCACCACAAAGGCGCCGTAGGATCTCGTACCGTAGTACATGCCCCTCTGAAGACCACCAACGGCGGTCATCCAGAGCTCGTCCATCGTCCGAGCCGGAGGGGGCTGCACGAAAGTACCAGCCCCTCCCTCCACAGATGCACTAGTAAGCTCACGCTCTAGCCTTATATACTCATCCTAGAAAAGTACGTATCTCGATAAGCATAATATTTACTACCAACCTAGTTGTTCCACGTCTAAGGATATATTTGCATATTTCTTAAGTTATAATAAAGTTAGTGACATGTAAAGTAATACTTACATAGCTCTGCGTGGCCCGATCATCGATGAGCTTTCCATCCTTCCGATGGATAGCCAGGAAGACCGTCACCATATTGGGTTTCGCACCCTTCTTTACCTGTTATAATAAAATATTTGTCATTGAAATTAAACATTTTATTACTACTTTTATTAAAATAATATATTAAAGTAAAATACGTACCAGGCAACGAAAATGTTCCGTCATGGAAATCGAGTGACCACACCACTTCCCTGCCTTCTTCCTAGCTACCTTCGCCTTCTCCAACCGTTCCTTGTACCTGGGAGCGTCGAATCTAGACTTCATGACAGTCCACTGCTCGGACTTGATCCACCTTGGATCCCTTTTCCGAAACGGTCTCGAGCCTTCTGGTCGTCGATCGCATCCCGGATTAACTTGGCGACAACGACAAGAAATTGCTTCTCAATCATCTCAACCCGTGTGGTGGATAAAAATATATTTTCTACAAGAATTAAATTAGTTAGCTATACAATATGAATAAAATATAATTTATACTAAAATTAATGTACTTTAGTTACCTTGAAGTGGGCAAACAAGAATGCCTTCCTCTCATCCGAGGCATCCGAGTAGTTGATCCAAGGCCCGCCGTAGTTGGACCTCAGAAATAGCCCCAATGCCCTCTGAACTGACGGGGGATGATATCTACACAACGATAATTAAACTCATTAATATATAGATATAAGTATAAATAAATGTTAACTAATTAACTTACTTTGTAGGCCCGTAGGACCAAATCTTCATCCTTGTCTCATCCGGAGGGGCGCATGGAGGATCGCTCGGATCATATGTAGACGGCGTAGGTGCGACCTCCTCCACCCGCTCCTCCGTCTCCATAGTGCCGTCAGTAGGAGGAATGCTGCTGGACGGGCTAGGATCAGGCTTGGAACTGTCTGTGTCACGCTCCGCTCCCGTAGGAGCGATCGTCCTCACTAAGGCGTGATGTCGTATGAGCCTAGATTGTGCTCGTGCAAGGCATTTTCATAACGGCCAATTACATCGGCGACGACGAGGTCGTCGCACAGAAGTAGCAAGCAGAAATATTGAACATGCAGCAGAAATTTAAAGGCAATACACAAGTTATTCAAAAGAACTCTTTATTGATATTAAACAATGATATTACAATGGGAGCAAGGCCATGATTACAAGTCTCTCATGTTCACTTTTCTCTCATTTTATAAGTCACTCTGCTCTCTCTCATCTCTCGATTACAATATTTGAGCCTGCGGAAGCTTCGGAAGGTAACGTCCATACATTATGTCCTGTATAAGTCTTTGACTCCATGCGGCCGCACGCTTCGAATCGCCAAGGAACTCCGTGCCTCGACGCATCCAAGCGAGCTCCGTGCCACGAGCTTCTACCTGTGCCTGCACATGGAAACTGTGTGGGTGTTAGTACTCAACTGTACTGGTAGAGTGAGCTCCTCGCCCATCCATACAAAAACCAACACGTTCATTTACTTTTGTGCAATACAAGTCCCTTTACGATTATCTTTCTAGTCTTGCCTTAGGATCAGTTTTAAGACTTGACGTCTAACCAACTCGTTATGCGACGACATAGTCGTGCTATCGTGTTAACTTGTATTTCGATCGAGGCAGTGGCTCATCACTTATGTACTTGACCGAACTCGGGATGGCAGGGTCGTGCCATACTCTATTCGTGACTTCAACTTATTCGAGATAGCGCTTCGCCGAGGAGCAACTCATGTAAACTCGGCCGTGCCAAAACTTCCACTTGTTCTATGTACCTCCAGACCATTCTCGTGCCAACGATTCTCGTGTGCAAGGACGGCAAGGGGAAGACTCGTGCTGTCGTGCCGCTAAACTCGATTTGTGCCTTAAGACCTTGCTTAGACTTGTTCGTGCTTCAAGATTGAGGCCGTGCCTCGCTATCAAGACTTATCCATGCTACCGTCTTGCGGTCTTCCTGTTTGACTCACAAACCAACTTAGACAAGACCTGTCAAACCTAGTGTCGATTTCATGAACATCCTAAAGCCATCTATCGTGTCTAGCACGATGCCTATGCTGCAGCCCAATCTTAGGCCCAGACCTTGTGCTACCGACTGGACATGATTCAAGTCCTAGACTCAATCCAAAGGCATACACGCGATTTGTCACTATTCTGACGACCCATCTACATGAGTGGTCACTAGCAATGTCAAGCTATCTTGAACTCGGGTCAGGGATATCGGACTGTTCCTACACGGATAGCTAGTCCGGAGGTGTCGAATCTCCCATGCGGTTATCCAGCATCCTACTTTGAGCCGTCTCGCTTCTCCCGGGCCGACATGATCCAGGTGCCCCGACGATCATTCGAGAAAACTATACCTTGTCGACAAGTTGTCTAATGACCATGCAAGACTCAACTCGATCTATCAAATCCTTCCTTAACATGACCATTCTTTCCTCCTTTTTATCGAGACTCCCAAGTAGCGGGACCGATCTTGTGTGATTTCTTGCCAAGACTTATCGAGACTTAACGAGACTCCCAAGTAGCGGGACCGATCTCGTGTACGAGACTTATCAAGACTTAGCGAGACTCCCAAGTAGCAGGACCGATCTCGACGACAACCAGTCGCGTGGACTTCCTTTGATCGTGGCATACTCTTTACTAAATCCACCGTAGCTCGTGCCTTAGACAGACCTGGTTCTATAGGCGATGCTATCGCTCAAGTCATATACTTTATAAGATGAGCCTTGTTCTCAAGGGACTATACTACTTGACAACTACAGATAGAGCGGGACAGTGCTAAAAATGGCTTCGATAGCCCAACATAACTCTTGTCTAACTTATTCGGGCAGCGACTCGAGGAGCAAAGGCTACGCCGAGCTCCGCGTCTAGGAAACGTGCTAAACACGGGGTCGACTTGAACAACCAAGTTCTCGGGTGCCTAGACTTAAGCCAACAAGCCGTGCAAGACGACTTAACTCGCGGGACGTGCGAAGGCTATGCCAAGCCTTGGACGAAGGGACCGTGCATGCATTTTCAAGCATTCACACGGGCAACGCCTATGACTTTGGCCAATACAAGCATTGGAGCAAAATGATGGGCAGTGCATGCTTTATCAAGCATTCAAGCGGGCGACGCCTATGACTTAGGCTTATTCGGGTGTCGGAGTAACTTAGCAACTTAGGCCAATTTCCCTCTCCCAAGCCACGAAAACGAAGGATCGAGTGTCATTTGAAAGCACGCTGAGTCGACTTCTAAGCAGACCGTGGGACCATTTTCCATGATCTAAGACATTCCGATGGGTCGGGATTATTCCCTTAGCTATGTGGATGTGTCTCTTTTATTAACAATCCTAACTTGTGCAAGTTGAAAATATTCGAGTTATTAAGTAAAGGCTAAGATGAGGCGAGTTCACCAAAACTACCCGACCTGAGCGAGGAGTCGCCTCGACCGAGCGAGCCTTCGAACAGCCGTTACAAGGCTAAGTCCGAACGCCTTCAGTGTTTCGATTCCACCGATTGACTTTGTGGGACGGGGCACTACAACATACACCACTCATAACAAGTCTCATCCTCGAGACTTTCCTGAAGGCAAGCCATCCTACCATTTCTATGGCCAAGACTTAATCGTTCCTAGATACGGAACTATAACAATCGAGCGAGGTACGCCATAATTTGTCGCACACACTCCTCCTACGTGTTTCTTCAATTCCGAGCCACGCTCACACGACTATCAATCTTTTCCTTAACACGATCTCAAATTATCGACACTCTTTCATTCCTCAAGCCTTGCTTGAACTCAACGTATCACTTGGTTGGATCGTGCACGTATTACAGGCGTCCCCAAAATACATGAATTTAGCCAAGCCGCATGATAGAGAATTCGTCGTTCTTACTCGAGTCGCATCGTGCACATACTCAGGCGTCCTTGAAATATATGCATGTCAGCCGAATCTCGTGAGGGGTTTTCCTATATTCGTGATTCATACTATCCATTCATACCAATCCTCAAGATCAATCTTTCGATTGATAACTCTTGAAACAGGGCATCTTGCCTAACCGCTAGGCTATCTTTTCGAGGCTAAGTCAATGTCAGGATTGGAATCATAGTTCCCCAACAATGATGCCAACACTGACCCCAATCCTAGGGTCGAACCAAGTCAGAAACACGGGATTTTCTACCCAAGCTCGTGTCACTCAAATTTCTAAACATCGAGCACGATCACCTAGTTCGCATCCAGACAATCGTTGTGCGTATTCGAATCCATTCAAATCACCAATTCTAACCAATTTATGTATTCGATCGCGAGGTCGTCTAGCTTTGACAATATGTTGCAACCTAATCTCACGTGAGTCCGATTATCCACGATGGTTTATGAATCACCATGCAACAGTCCCGCGGAATAATCATTCTCATCGGGACATAACTCTTGCTTGCGTCTAGACTAATTCATTCTCGATACGCGGATTGGACCTACGCAATCCTCAAATTCGACCGTCACGCACGCTAAGTCATTCTCGAGTCCACCTTCATATCAAACCACAAGTCGAAGCATACGAATTGCCACGCCATGTAAGTTCGATCACCCCCGCTGTATGAATCACCATACCAGCGCTCACGCGGAGTAATCGCCCTAATCGGCATGACGCATGTGCGAGGCTGGAGTTGCGCTCGCATAAGACAAAGACGTCAATATTGTGGTTGTCAACGAAGCAAATCCAAACTTTTCATTTTCATCCAAGCTAAGATCCGAGTTCGATAGTCTGACTGTCATTCGTTCAACTAGAAAATTCTCAAGCCAAGTTTATCTTTTCCTCGACACATTTCAACATCTCGAGTATAGCATCCATCGGAACAATGACATGTGCACGATCATCATTCGCCGAGTCAGAGTACCCCCAAGTTATCGTATATCGATCTTTGATATGCATCAATACCATCGACGATATGCGTAACCTGACGATCTTCCTTTGCAACCAATTTCGAGTCGTACGACTGATGCTATTGTCCGAACTGGATATACCATAATTCTTCGATATTCAAGATCAAGTTCGATCGCTATTCCTCAAGCTAGTTTCAATATCGTTGTCCAAAACTCAAGTCACATTTCATTTGACTCAATCCGAAATCGCACGTGTGATTTACTAGATTTTTTCGATCAAGACATTCATTTTTATTCATCGTTTCCGAATCGTTTTCTAACTCGTGTTGACCATTCATAAGTTTTCCGAACGACATCTCATTCAGGACATACGAAGTCACGATCAATTAAGCTGACACGTTCTAAGGCTTTGCGCGATCGCATCGCCTCGTCGACATACTCGTTGTTACTCGTAGTCCTCCATTTTTGCTCGAATGATTTCCAAGACAAACCATACACCACTCAGATTCGAGCCATCCGATCTAGTCCTCAATCAAGTTCGTATCATTCGCTAATACATCCTTTAGATTCGTTCAACGAATCCCTAGCGTAATCGCTCACGTTGTCTCGACGTACTAAGTCGTTTGCACTATTCCTCAAAATCCAACTCAATCTTTCGTGTACGCCTAAGCGTTAGTTCAATAGCGTTCCTATCGATATACAATCTAAGTGTAACTCCATTTTTGACCGAGCGATACTTAATATTACTCGCGACTCGTTTGCACCATAAGGTCGAGGTGCACAATACGCGACACAACTTAGCCAAAAGGCCGTATGCATAGCTATCCCGTGCAGACTATATTTAAGCTTGCCTGCTCATTCGCTAATGTCGACGTAGGACTATTCGGGCACGCACGCGACTTTGCTAACTTTAGCACATGTTTTTAATCAAGACAAGTTTGACACATTTCGGCACAAAGGCCTACCGATGCGTTTCAACGATGGCCTACCGATGCGTTCGATTAAATGCATGCACGAGCTTTTAAAAATATTTAGACTTATTGTATGGACATGCCGAGGGACATTCGAGAGAGAGCGCACACTTATTTTCCAAAGACGAGCTTTCAAAACTGAGAAATTTGACGTGAAGTCCAAGGACGTAAAGCCGTGCTCTGATACCATTACGTCCCGCCCCGCTCACGTAGGAGCGATCATCCTCGCTAAGGCATAATGCCGCACGAGCCTAGATTGCGCTCATGCAAGGCAGTTTTATAACGGCCGATTACATCGGCGGCGACGGGGTCGTCGCACAGACGTACCAAGTAGAAATATTGAACATACAGCAGAAATTTAAAGACAATACACACGTTATTCAAAAGAAGTCTTTATCGATATTGAACAATAATATTACAATGGGCGCAAGGCCATGATTACAAGTCTCTCGTGCTCACTTTTCTCTCATTTTATAAGTCACTCTGCTCTCTCTCATCTCTCGATTACAATGCTTGAGCCAGCGAAAGCTTCGGAAGGCAACGTCCATACATTATGTCCTATATAAGTCTTTGACTCCACGCGGCCGCACGCTTCGAATCGCCAAGGAACTCCATGCCTCGACGCATCCAAGCGAGCTCCACGCCACGAACTTCTACCTGTACCTGCACATAAAAACTGTGTGGGTGTCAGTACTCAACTGTACTGATGGAGTGAGCTCCTCGCCCACCCATACAAAAACCAATACGTTTATTTACTTTTGTGCAATACAAATCCCTTTATGATTGTCTTTCTAGTCTTGCCTTAGGATCAGTTTTAAGACTTGACGTCTAACCAACTTATTATGCGACGACATAGCCGTACAATCGTGTTAACGTGTATTTCGATCGAGGCAGTGCCTCATCGCTTATGTACTTGACCGAACTACAACTCGGGACGGCAGGGTCGTGCCATACTCTATTCGTGACTTCAACTTATTCGAGATAGCGCTTCGCCGAGGAGCAACTCATGCGAAATCGGCCGTGCCAAAACTTCCACTTGTTCTATGTGCCTCCAGACCATTCTCGTGCCAACGATTCTCGTGTACAAGGACGGCAAGGGGACGACTCGTGCTGGTCGTGCCGCTACTCGATTTGTGCCTTAAGACCTTGCTTATACTTGTTCGTGCTTCAAGATTGAGGCAGTGCCTCGCTATCAAGACTTATCCATGCTACCGCCTTGCGGTCTTCCTATTTGACTCACAAACCAACTTAGACAAGACCTATCAAACCTAGTGTCGATTTCATGAACATCCCAAAGCCATCTATCGTGCCTAGCACGGTGCCTATGCTGCAGCCCAATCTTAGGCCCAGACCTTGTGCTACCGACTGGACATGATTCAAGTCCTAGACTCAATCCAAAGGCATACACACGGTTTGCCGCTATTCTTTCGACCCATCTACATGAGTGGTCACTAGCAATGTGAAGCTATCTTAAACCCGGCTCGGGGTGTCACCCCCATTTCCTGTATTTCGTATTTGTACTCGTGATTTGATTTCGGCACGTATTTTATTTTCTCGACTTGTGGATTTGGGTTCGCGTAAATGGGTTTTGGACCATGGCTTGGTTTTATTTTGTGGAGTTGCACTACTAAAATATGCTTAAATAGCGACGTATATTAGCGACGGCGGAAATACGCGTCGTTGATAATTGCATATAGCGACGTCGTGTGCTACACGTTGCTGTACGTCGCTGAGTAGCGACGTTCAGCAACGTAGTATAATTTACGTCGCTGGCTTGCGACGTTTAGCGACGTATCATGTAGGCGTCGCTGTTTTATTTCATATAGGGTTCTTGGCCCGATCGAAATCCCAAAATTTTCACCCAAAAATTTATTCTCGCTCTCCCCTCTCTCCCTGGCGAACCCTCCCCCTCCGGCGACCACTCCCTCCGGCGAGACGCTCCCCCTTCTCCCCCCGGAGACCCCGCTCGCCCGTTGACCCCTCCCTCCGGCGACCAGCCTCCCTCCTCCGACGAAGGAGCCTTCCTCGCCGCTTCCTCCTCCGACGAAGCCACCCTCCTTGCCGCCTCCATCCTCCGACGAAGCCACCCTCCTCAGGTAAACCCTAACCCTAGCCCTAGCTATCTAGACACAGACACGGACACGAGAACTCTAACCCTAGCTGCTGGGGTGGTCTTTCTGTCGAGGAGGGAGAGAGGGGTGGGGTTGGGTGCAGGGGGTGGGGGGGTCTTACTGTCAGGGGGTGGAGGGAGGGGTGGGGGTACCCGGAGGGTGCAGGGGTAGGGGGAGGGGGGCATGGTTGGGGTGGGTACAGGGGGAGGGGGGCAGGGGAGGGAAGGCAGGGGAGGGTTGGGGTGGGTGCAGGGGTATGGGGAGGGGGGGCAGGGGAGGGGGGAGGGGGGCAGGGGAGGGTTGGGGTGGGTGCAGGGGTAGGGGGAGGGGGACAGGGGTGAAGTGTATATTTTGGTTGGGGTAGGTGCAGGGGTATGGGGAGGGGGGGCAGGGGAGGGGGGAGGGGGGAGGGAAGGCAGGGGAGGGTTGGGGTGGGTACAGTCTGCCACTTTTCTTTATCGAGTACGATTTTGTTGCTTCTCTCGCTCTTCCTCTTGGTCTCCATTGAATGCTGGTCTACTGCCATTAATATCGGTCGATAGATTTCTCTGTCACATATTGCAAGTGGTACTAAGAAAAAAGAAAAAAGAAAGAAAGAAGATAATAGATGTGACTCAAATGGACAGAAGTAGGTGTAGTAGTAGCAGTAAGAGCGGGACATGAACCGGGCTCATGACATTTTGAACTTTGGAAGACAATGCCATGTTAACTACTTCCTTTCCTTGCTTATGTTTGTGATTTATTATGATATATAATGGTGATGTTAATTCTTTCCAAATGTTAGGATCGTTACAAATCTTGTTGGCTCGAAAAGAAATTTTCTTCGTGCATGCCTACTTCACATTATAGGATTTTATTTTTTGTTCAAGGGATTCGCAAAATGTAGGGATATATACCATTTGAAATTCATTTGAAATTCATTTGAAATCCATTTGAAATTCATTTTAAGAATCTGAAATGTTGACGATATATACCCAAGGTTCACAATATCGGTATCGGAATCGGTATCGGACTATTCCTCTGAATATTGGTATCGACGATACCGGTAGTATCGGCGGTATCGTATCGGAGTATCGAACTTTGGTATCGGAAAACAAATAATTATTATTAAATTATTTACATTTAAAAACATATATTTTATACATTTAGGCATAATTTTAAGTATTTCAGCGTTATTTCTTAGTAGTTTTGAAATTATATGAAATAGTAGTCACCCTTACCGATTGGTTTTGCCGAATTGATCGGAACAAAGACCCCCATTATCGGTATCGGTCAATATTTGGTATCGGTCTGTATCGGATCGAAACATGCCAAACCGTATCGGTATCGGCCTGTTGGATAATATCATTGTTATTAGTAACTGTCCAATGTCGGTATAGTATCGGAACATGCCAATGTCGGTATCGGTCTGTATAGTATCAGTATCGGAACATGCCAATGTCGGTATCGGTCAATATTTGGTATCGGTATCGGTCTGTATAGTATCGGAACATGCCAATGTCGGTATCGGTCAATATTTGGTATCGGTCTGTATCGGATCGGAACATGCCAAACCGTATCGGTATCGGTCAATATCATTGTGTATTTTTGTTATGATGTGTGTCTGTGTTTACAGTGAATGTGAAATACAGTGTTCAAAACCATCGACAGTTTCGATTACTGTTGTATATTTTATCTTGGATAGAAATAGCAACAGTTCAGGGTGCACTTCTGAGAGCGTCATTTTCACGTCCTTCACTTTCTCGGACGTCGTAAGAGAAGGTGAAGGACGTGAAGAGGAAGCTCTGAGAAGTGCACCCTGAACTGTTGCACTTTCTATCAAAGATAAAACATACAACAGTAAGCGAAACTGTCAATGGTTCGAACACTGCACTTCACACACACTGTAAACACAGACACACAGCATAACAAAAATATCAATTATATTTTTTTAAAATTTTTTTTTATATTAGCGACGTATAGCGACGTTCTGCGACGTACTGCGACGTCACACAGACGTCGCTATACGTCGCTAACTAGCGACGTTACGTCGCTCGACGTCGCTAATATACGTCGCTACGTTACCCACGTGGCCACGTGGATGCCATGTCTCGTCATCATTTATAAACTTTTGAAGTGTCGCCACTTGTCGCTTTACGTCGCAATGTTGGTGACGTACTTATACGTCGCTATCTGTCGCTCATTTAGCGACGTCTAGCGACAATTACCTACGCGTCGCAAATAGCGACGTTTTGCGACTAAATTGCCATCTGCGACTTGCCTATAAGCGACGTAGGTTTTTCGTCGCTAATTACGTCGTAAATCATTGTTAGCGACGTATTTCCTATATTTAGCGACGTCTCCTGACGTCGCTAATCTGGGTTATTTTAGTAGTGTTGGTTTGGTTTGGTTTGGTTCATCATGAGTGGAACACCTTAGCCTATTCTCCACCTCCATTCCATCACAACCACCCTCATTAAAACCCACCAACTTCTTCTCTCTCCTCCATAACTCCATTAATTTCTTTCAACTTCTTCTTCTTCCTTCTTCCACACAACTCCCCAACCCATAGGCAAGTGCACCTTGCCATGCCATCAAATAAGCACCACTTTTTATTTGTTCATTAGCTAGATTAGGCCATGGTGATCAATATTAGAACTTGATATTTTGTGATTTGGAGTCTCCATTGTTCTAGATCTAGGTTTTGACTATTTTCGGATTTACATGATTTTGATCTATTTTGGTTGGATTTTTGTGGGTTTTGATGCTTCCATGTGGAAGAGAATTCAATTTTACTCAAGTTAGACCTTTGAAAATCTAAATTTGGTTTTGATTTTACCAAGATATGAAGTTTTGAACCTTAGAGTTCTTGGAGTCTTCTTCTCGGCCTGGAGAAGAAGACAGCAGCCTGCGCTCTTTAGCGCAGGGCTGGATTGCATATTCCCCCTCGGCCAGCGCTCCTTAGCGCAGCGCCGACCGCGCAGCTTGCCCCTTGGTGAACTGCGCTCAACCCGAGTGCGCATGGATTTATGCGCAGACTGCTCATGCGCAGTCTGCTCATGCGCAGTTCGCTCATGCGCAGTCTGCCCATGCGCCATCTATCCCTGCACACTCCACTCATGCGCAATCTGACCCTGCGCACTCCACTCATGCGCAATCTGGCCCTGCACATTCCACTCATGCGCAATCTGACCCTGCGCCATCCACTCATGCGCAATCTGACCCCTACGCCAACCAGTTCAGCGCAAGCCGACTCCTGCGCAGCTCACTCCTGCGCAGTTGGCCCCTGGCGTACTTGACTCCTGCGTAACCCGACCCCAGGGACCCTTGTGCAATCTGTCCAATCATGGAGATTTGGTTTATTTTTTCTTAATCTTGGCTCTTCTATAGCCCTGTATATTGGTATTTTATTAGATATTTTACGCCCATTTTATATCCTTACGCCTTTTGTCGTGAACTTGATTTACTTAATATGTTTGGAATGACTATTGTACATGGCATGGCATGACAAGGAACTAGCATAACATGACAGTGACCCATAGTGGTGCACTCCTGACATGACCAACCTGACTTGATAGTGGTCCGTGGCGGCGCACTCTTGACATGTACTTGACTTGACCTGTACTTGACCTGACTTGACTTGACTTGTAACTTGTAACTTGACTCGTATAATCAACTTGACACCGTGGGTGCTCCTGCTTGCTTGCTTGTACAATCCACTTGTCTTGTCTTGCATCATGTCTAGGACGTGACTTCCTGGGTACCACGGCCAGGGACTCGCGCTAAATTGGATTAGGCTAATTATTAGATCAAACTAGAACATGGAGAATTCCCAGTCACAGGCAATCTCGTTATCTGGGCGCTTTAATGGACTTGTAGCTTGCCGACGAGTAGAGCACATTTCCAGCACACTGTCATGTATTGCACCCTCTAAGTCACCTAAGGGTACATTTGTCTCCCGGGCAATGTACCCACCTATAACTCTCAACCCGCGGAAGGATAACTGGATAGTCTGCAGGGCTTGGGACTGGAAATTCTCACTTGCATCTTGTTAGTAATTAAGCTTGTGATAACCCTAGTTAGTTAAAGTAGTAAGCCGAAGTACTTGCTTGGCCGATTGTGAATGAATGGTGTCCAGCTCTGTCTAAGTCTTGTCTAGCCCCCGTACCTGGAACTCTTGATCATGATTGTTTTACTTATCTCTAACGATAAATGGGTAGAGACAGTGAGCTATTCAGGCGAAGGGGTACAATCCCGGTCCTTGTTTGGTTTAAGGATTGTAACTTGGCTCCTCGAATGGTTCCACGTCCCTAGTCGTTTATCGCCCTGTACACTTTACTACTTCTACTTTCTTTTATTCTTTATGTTCTGATATGCTGACTTTTGTTCTTATTTGTGGCCTCCTTGTGGCACTTGCTCTTTCTGGGGTTTGACCCAGCTGGTTTTGTGTGACCAGATTTCGGAGCAGCTCCCGAGGATCTACCAAGCTTCCAGTCCAATGGTGAACACTAGAAGGAACCAGGGCTACGAGTGGGTTTTCCCTTTTTGATTCTCCCACTTATATGTAAATTTATTCTTTTGAGGCGTTTGCCGACGAGCACCTGTTAGCTCGATGCATATTTACTTACTGTCTGTCTACGGGCTGTAAACATGATTAACAAATCCTAGGGTTGATCATATATGACTGAACTCTTGCTAGTCCTATCATTTTGTACGACTAGCTTCATGATCATCCAATATGTAATATTTGGGACGCCTTATATATATATATATATTTGATGCTCTAATATCTTGTAACTCTGTTAATTGCTTGAGATTGAGACAATAGGATTGACCTTAAGAGACTGTTGGCTTGTAGTAAACCCTCATATCTAGACAGCCGTGACCGTATAGTTGAGATGTATTCTATTTCAATATACGTAGCTGGCTATGTCTGCCCCCGCTCTCCAGTACTCTGGTTCTGGGGCGTGACACGATTTAAGTGGTAGCCCATGCAGGTCTTGTCAATCAAGAAATGTGAGGGTTTACCGAATAGATGCCTCAATCAATATTCGCCCTTGATCTCTGCTCGTATCTTCAAATCCCTGAGATTCTTGACCTGATCACATGCTTGTATCATTGATCTGTCCTGGTCCTTTCCTTACTGTTTCCTATGTCGTCTTCTTCAGCGGTATTTCTCCCGGACCGCCAACCAGCCAGAGGAAGCTCCACAAGCACCCCAGCGCCAGGAAGATCAAGCTCAGCACTCTGGAGTAGCCTCCCGAGTTATGCTTTCCGGATGCTCAGAACCTCCAGTTCAGGTAGCTCCGCCCGTTCAACCAGCTAGACAGGATGAGGGACCTTTGGTAGGGCTTATTAGAGAACTGCTTGCATCCCAAGATCGTCGAGGCAACGCCTTGCACCAGGAAGTTCATGATGCACTAAATCGAGGAGGCCCCCAAGGGAATCAGGCGGCCAACAGTTTCAAGCGCTTGAACCCTCCCTTCTTTGATGGCAGTAAAGATACGATTGCCGCGGACGCTTAGCTTCAGGATACCGAGGTGGTTCTAGAAGCAGCTAGGACACCTGAAAATGAGAAGGTGGTGGTGGTATGCCTACAGTTGTTAGACTTGGCTCGCGATTGGTGGGCAGCTCAGGCCATGGGGTTAGCGGCACCAGTCTCTTGGGCGACGTTCAGAGAGAGGTTTCAGACAAAGTACTTCGATGCGGTGGCACGGTACGACCTGCAGACCAGATTCACCAACTTGAAGCAAGGAGGCAGGACGGTCGATGGCTATGCGACCGAGTTTTCCAGGCTGAGTAGGTTCGCCCCCACTTTGGTGGCGACCGAGTTCGATAGGGCTCAGCGGTTCCAACAAGGGCTGCACTTAGAGATATTATTGGCTGTGGAGCAGTTCGAGCACCAGACGTTCGATGCAGTGTTGAAGGCAGCAAGGAGGCATGAGTATACCTCCCAGAGAATTGTGGACAGGATCGGAGACAGGAAGCGGTCCCACAACCAGATGCACCAATCTTCAGCTCCAGCCCCGGCAGCTAGGGGTATAACCATTGGAACTCCGAGGCGGGCGGCCTCAGTGACGTCGGTTCAGCATTCGACCCCGACATACCCGCAGAAGCAGAAGCAGAAGTAGTCTTCCGCGGTGGGATGTTCTCATTGCGGAAAGCCGGGCCATGTAGTGGCAGAGTGTCGTAGGGCACAGGGATTATGCCTGGCTTGTGGAGGAGCAGACCACCAGATAGGGACCTGCCCGAATAGGGGAGGTCCATCATCATCCAACCTTTCTAGTTCTTCGGTGAGAGGACCAGCCCTAGTTCCAGTCCAGCAGCAGTAGCAGTACCCGAGGCCATTGTTGCCTCAGGCCCTGGCCTTTCAGCAGCAGAACCAGCAGCAGTTCACCCAGGCTCCAGCACAGAACCAACAGAGGGGTTTCCAGCAGAGGGGACTCGCAGCTAGAGGTCAGGCTATGATGATGACCATGGAAGAAGAAGTTGCACCAGGTGAGGTAGTGGCAGGTACTATTCTCGTCAACACTTTTCCAGCATCTGTATTATTTGATTCTGGTGCATCGCATTCATTCATGTCTGTACGATTCGCGACACGGATAGATTGGAGCCTGAGTCATTATCAATGAGGCTCAATATACTTACTGGTAATGGTCTTGTGGGAGTAGATCGAGTGTTTTCCTCGTGTCGGATCGTAGTTAGCGGTAGAGAGTTCCCCGCTAGGCTCATAGAGTTCCCTATGGCAGACTATGATGTAGTCCTAGGCATAGATTGGTTGAGGAACCATTATGCTAGGATAGACTGCCATGTTGGCAGAGTTGTCTTTAGTATTCCCGGAGAGCCAGAGTTTTCATTTTCCAGAGGCACAGTAGAGCCTTCTCCCCCAGTATTACGGATGGCAGTAGCAGCAGTACAGTTGCCCCGGATAGTTGAAGAGTTTTCAGACGTCTTCCCAGAGGAACTTCCAGGGATGCCACCAGAGCGGGAGATCGAGTTCACCATCGACTTGATTCCCGAGACAGCACCAGTATCAGAGCGAGTCTACAGAATGGCGCCTTCAGAGTTGGAGATTTTGTACAAGATGATTGAAGAACTCAGGACCAAGGGATTCATTCGTGCAAGTAGATCGCCTTGGGGAGCCCCGATGCTTCTTGTAAAAAAGAAGGATGGTACGTCTAGGCTATGTGTAGATTATCGTACCTTGAACTCAGTAACAATCAAGAACAGATACCCTCTCCCGAGGATAGATGACTTGTTTGATCAACTCAAGGGGGCTTCAGTTTTCTCGAAGATAGACTTGCGATCAGGATACCACCAGATCAGAGTCAGAGAGCAGGACATCCCGAAGACGGCGTTCAGATCTAGGTACGGGCATTGGGAGTTTCTAGTTATGCCCTTTGGAGCGACCAATGCGCCGGCAGTGTTCATGGACCTCATGAACCGTATTTTCATGCCTTACTTGGATCAGTTTGTGATAGTGTTCCTTGATGACATCCTGGTCTACAGCAAGAGTGAAGCAGAGCACGAGCAGCATCTCAGAGTTGTCCTTCAGATTCTCAGAGAGCACCAGTTGTACGCCAAGTTCAGTAAATACGAGTTCTGGCTCGATCGCATTTCGTACTTGGGTCACATCATTACCCGAGGAGGAGTGGAAGCAGATCGCCAGAAGATTGTGGCCATCGAGTCTTGGCCAGTACCCAGCTCAGTGGCAGAAGCTCGCAGCTTTCTTGGATTGGCCGGCTACTACCGGCGGTTCGTCTCTGATTTTGCAAGGATTTCAGCACCGATGACCCAGTTGACCTGCAAGGATGTGCCGTTCATTTGGACAGCAGAATGTCAGGAATCATTTGAGAAGTTAAAGCGAGGTTTGATAACGGCTCCCATTCTCACCCTTCCAGATGGGACCGGAGGATACACAGTTTATTGCGACGCTTCAGGCAGAGGATTGGGATGTGTTTTGATGCAGCATGGGAAGGTAATTACTTATGCATCACGTCAACTCCGTGATCATGAGAAGAATTATCCGACCCACGACTTGGAGCTAGCAGCAGTAGTGTTTGCACTTAAGTTGTGGAGGCACTACTTGTACGGAGACAGAGTGGAGATATTTACTGATCATAAGAGCCTGAAGTATGTTTTCACCCAGAAGGATCTTAATATGGGGCAGAGAAGATGGCTCAAGCTACTGGTGGACTACGATGTAGATTTACAGTATCATCCAGGGAAGGCCAATGTTGTAGCAGATGCGTTGAGCCGGAGAGCCGGAGTTTATTTCCTGACGGTGCAACCAGAGCTATTGGCAGATCTTCAGAAGATGGGTATAGAAGTTGTCCTCCCTTCCAATGTGGCCTTGATGGCCAGCCTACAGATTCAGTCCACCATAGTTGAGAGGATCCGGACAGCACAGTTAACAGATTCCAAGATTCAGCGGCTCAGAACAGAGTGCGAGGCAGAGAGAAGGCCAGAGTTATGTATTCATGAGGATGGTACACTTCGACACGGCACGCGTCTTTGTGTACCTAGTGGAGATATCAGACAGAAAGTCATGGTAGAGGCTCACAGTTTACAGTATTCCATCCACCCAGGCAGCACGAAGATGTACCGAGATATTCGTCAACACTTTTGGTGGAATGGTATGAAGAGAGAGATAGCCCGGTATGTCTCTCGATGTTTGGTTTGCCAACAGGTCAAGGCTGAACATCAGAGGCCAGCTGGACTTCTTCAACCCTTGCCGATCCCAGAATGGAAATGGAAGCACCTTACCATGGATTTCGTGACTGGGTTACCCAGATCTCCGGCAGGCAGAGATGCTATTTAGGTCATTGTGGACAGGCTTACCAAGGTGGCACACTTTCTTCCATTTAGAGTTGGACAGTCGACGACGCAGCTAGCAGAGATGTATCTCAGGCAGATCGTCCGACTTCACGGAGTGCCAGTCAGCATAGTATCAGACAGGGATACGAGATTCACATCGCACTTCTGGCGCAGTCTTCATCAAAGTTTGGGGACTCGTCTCAAGTTCAGCTCAGCGTATCATCCGCAGACAGATGGGCAGTCAGAGCGTACTATACAAACTCTCGAAGATATGTTGCGGTCGTGTACCCTTGACTTCGGTGGTTCATGGGAGGATCACCTCCACCGGGTAGAATTCTCGTACAATAATAGTTTCCAGGCCAGTATCCAGATGGCACCCTTCGAGGCTCTGTATGGTAGGAAGTACAGATCCCCATTAGCATGGGACGATGTCGGAGAGAGGCAGATGCTCGGTCCAGAACTGATTTCTCAGACGGTTGAAGTGGTCAGGAAAGTCAGAGATCACCTCCGAGTTGCTCAGGATCGCCAGCGCCATTGGGCCGATGCTCATCGGCGTCCCTTAGAATTTGCCGTCGGCGACCATGTATTCCTTAGGATCTCGTCTACCCGCGGCGTCATTCGTTTTGGCGTGCGGGAAAAGCTTAGTCCTAGGTATATAGGGCCGTTCGATATTCTGGAGCGAGTAGGCGATGTGTCCTATCGTCTCGCTCTTCCGCCGTCGCTAAGTGAGGTACATGATGTATTCTATATATCCCAATTAAGACGGTACATCCCGGACCCGAGCCATATCCTAGATCATTCGGAATTGGTTGTTGGTACCAACCTTTCGTATGAGGAGAGGCCCGTGTCTATATTGGACCGGAGAGAAAAGACGCTCAAGAACAAGACTATTAACTTAGTCCGTGTTGCTTGGGGTCATTACTCTCTAGGTGAGTCAACGTGGGAGCGTGAGGACGACATCCGATCGCGATATCCCTACATGTTTGACTCGTGAGGTATAATATCTTTCTTATGCCTTACGCTTTCCCTTTCCTTGCGTGCATTGTATGATTGTATGATTGAACTGCTTAGTGTAGCTTGTCTGTGCTTAGTATAGCTTGTCGTGGCAATCTCTAGCTCCTTGATTAAATTCCGAGGACGGAATTCTTTGAAGGTGGGTAGAGTTGTCACCCCCATTTCCTGTATTTCGTATTTGTACTCGTGATTTGATTTCGGCACGTATTTTATTTTCTCGACTTGTGGATTCGGGTTCTCGTAAATGGGTTTTGGACCATGGCTTGGTTTTATTTTGTGGAGTTGGTTTGGTTTGGTTCATCATGAGTGGAACACCTTAGCCTATTCTCCACCTCCATTCTATCACAACCACCCTCATTAAAACCCACCAACTTCTTCTCTCTCCTCCATAACTCCATTAATTTCTTTCAACTTCTTCTTCTTCCTTCTTCCACACAACTCCCCAACCCATAGGCAAGTGCACCTTGCCATCAAATAAGCACCACTTTTTATTTGTTCATTAGCTAGATTAGGCCATGGTGATCAATATTAGAACTTGATATTTTGTGATTTGGAGTCTCCATTGTTCTAGATCTAGGTTTTGACTATTTTCGGATTTACATGGCTTTGATCTATTTTGGTTGGATTTTTGTGGGTTTTGATGCTTCCATGTGGAAGAGAGTTCAATTTTACTCAAGTTAGACCTTTGAAAATCTAAATTTGGTTTTGATTTTACCAAGATATGAAGTTTTGAACCTTAGAGTTCTTGGAGTCTTCTTCTCGGCCTGGAGAAGAAGACAGCAGCCTGCGCTCTTTAGCACAGGGCTGGATTGCGCATTCCCCCTCGGCCAGCGCTCCTTAGCGCAGTGCCGACCGCGCAGCTTGCCCCTTGGCGAATTGCGCTCAACCCGAGTGCACATGGATTCATGCGCAGACTGCTCATGCGCAGTCTGCTCATGCGCAGTCCGCTCATGCGCAGTCTGCCCACGCGCCATCTATCCCTGCGCACTCCACTCATACGCAATCTGACCCTGCACACTCCACTCATGCGCAATCTGACCCTGCGCATTCCACTCATGCGCAATCTGACCCTGCGCCATCCACTTATGCGCAATCTGACCCCTGCGCCAACCAGTTCAGCGCAAGCCGACTCCTGTGCAGCTCACTCCTGCGCAGTTGGCCCCTGGTGCACTTGACTCCTGCGCAACCCGACCCCAGGGACCCTTGCGCAATCTGTCCAATCATGGAGATTTGGTTTATTTTTCCTTAATCTTGGCTCTTCTATAGCCCTGTATATTGGTATTTTATTAGATATTTTACGCCCATTTTATATTCTTACGCCTTTTGTCATGAACTTGATTTACTTAATATGTTTGGAATGACTATTGTACAAGGCATGGCATGACAAGGAACTAGCATAACATGACAGTGACCCGTAGTGGTGCACTCCTGACATGACCAACCTGACTTGATAGTGGCCCGTGGCGGCGCACTCTTGACATGTACTTGACTTGTCCTGTACTTGACCTAACTTGACTTGACTTGTAACTTGTAACTTGACTCGTATAATCAACTTGACACCGTGGGTGCTCCTGCTTGCTTGCTTATACAATCCACTTGTCTTGTCTTGCATCATGTCTAGGACGTGACTTCCTGGGTACCACGGCCAGGGACTCGCGCTAAATTGGATTAGGCTAATTATTAGATCAAACTAGAACATGGAGAATTTCCAGTCACAGGCAATCTTGTTATCTGGGCGCTTTAATGGACTTATAGCTTGCCGACGAGTATAGCACATTTCTAGCATACTGTCATGTGTTGCACCCTCTAAGTCACCTAAGGGTACATTTGTCTCCCGGACAATGTACCCACCTATAACTCTCAACCCGCGGAAGGATAACTGGATAGTCTGCAGGGCTTGGGACTGGAAATTCTCACTTGCATCTTGTTAGAAATTAGGCTTGTGATAACCCTAGTTAGTTAAAGTAGTAAGCCGTAGTACTTGCTTGGCCGATTGTGAATGAATGGTGTCCAGCTCTGTCTAAGTCTTGTCTAGCCCCCGTACCTGGAACTCTTGATCATGATTGTTTTACTTATCTCTAACGATAAATGGGTAGAGACAGTGAGCTATTCAGGCGAAGGGGTACAATTCTGGTCCTTGTTTGGTTTAAGGATTGTAACCTGGCTCCCGGAATGGTTCCACGTCCCTAGTCGTTTATCGCCCTGTGTACTTTACTACTTGTACTTTCTTTTATTCTTTATGTTCTGATATGCTGGCTTTTGTTCTTATTTGTGGCCTCCTTGGGGCACTTGCTCTTTCTGGGGTTTAACCCAGCTGGTTTTGTGTGGCCAGATTTCGGAGCAGCTCCCGAGGATCTACCAAGCTTCCAGCCCAATGGTGAACACTAGAAGGAACCAGGGCTACGAGTGGGTTTTCCCTTTTTGATTCACCCACTTATATATAAATTTATTCTTTTGAGGCGTTTCCTACGAGCACCTGTTAGCTCGATGCACATTTACTTACTGTCTGCCTACGGGCTGTAAACATGATTAACAAATCCTAGGGTTGATCATGTATGACTGAACTCTTGCTAGTCCTATCATTTTGTACGACTAGCTTCATGATCATCCAATATATAATATTTGGGACGCCTTATATATATATTTGATGCTCTAATATCTTGTAACTCTGTTAATTGCTTGAGATTGAGACAATAGGCTTGACCTTAAGAGACTGCTGGCTTGTAGTAAACCCTCATATCTAGACAGCCGTGATCGTATAGTTGAGATGTATTCTATTTCAATATACGTAGCTGGCTATGTCTGCCCCCGCTCTCCAGTATTCTGGTTCTGGGGCGTGACACGGGGATATCGGACCGTCCCTATACGGGTAGCTAGCCCGGAGGTACCGAATCTCCCATGCGGTTATCCAGCATCGTACTTTGAGTCGTCTCGCTTCTCCCGGGCTGACATGATCCCGGTGCCCCGGCGGTCATTCGAGAAGACTACACCTTGTCGACAAGTTGTCCAATGACCATGCAAGACTCAACTCGATCAATCAAATCCTTCCTTAACATGACCATTCTTTCCTCCTTTTTATCGAGACTCTCAAGTAGCGTGATCGATCTCGTGTGATTCCTTGCCAAGACTTATCGAGACTTAATAATACTCCAAAGTAGCGGGACCGATCTCGTGTACAAGACTTATCAAGACTTAGCGAGACTCCCAAGTAGCGGGACCGATCTGGGCGACAACCAGTCGCGTGGACTTCCTTTGATCGTGGCATACTCTTTACTAAATCCACCGTAGCTCGTGCCTTAGACAGACCTGGTTCTATAGGCGACGCTATCGCTCAAGTTATTTACTTTATACGACGAGCCTTGTTCTCAAGGGACTACGCGACTTGACAACCGCAGATAGAGCAGGACAGTGCTAGAAATGGCTTCGATAGCCCAACATAACTCTTGTCTAACTTATTCGGGCAGCGACTCGACGAGCAAAGGCTACGCCGAGCTCCACGTCGAGGGAACATGCTATGTACGGGGTCGACTTAAACAACCAAGTTCTCGGGTACCTAGACTTAAGCCAACAAGCCGTGCAAGACGACTTAACTCGCGGGACGTGCGAAGGCTATGCCAAGCCTTGGACGACGGGACCGTGCATGTATTTTCAAGCATTCACGCGGACGACGCCTATGACTTAGGCCAATACAAGCGTTGGGGCAAAACGACGGGAGAGTGCATGCTTTATCAAGCATTCAAGCGGACGACGCCTATGACTTAGGCTTATTCGAGTGTCGGGGCAACTTAGCAACTTAGGCTAATTTCCTTCTCCCAAGCCACGGAAACGAAGGATCGAGTGTCATTTGAAAGCACGCTAAGCCGAATTCTAAGCAGACCGTGGGACCATTTTCCATATTCTAAGATATTCTGACGGGTCGGGATTATTCCCTTAGCTATGTGGATGTGTCTCTTTTATTAACCATCCTAACTTGTGCAAGTTGAAAACATGCAAGTTATTAAGTGAAGGCTAAGATGAGGCGAGTTCACCGAAACTACCCCACCTGAGCGAGGAGTCGCCTCGACCGAGCGAGCCTTCGAGCAACCGTTGCAAGGCTAAGTCCGAACGCCGTCGGCGTTTCGATTCCTCCGATTGACTTTGCGGGACGGTATACTACAGTCTGTCCCAGGAGTGCTGCCATATACCGTCGACGCCGACGGAGATCCGAGTAGCTGGTACACTGGAGTACTATGAGACGAGGTACCGGAACCGTCATCCACTAACGGAGTACCACTCCGTCCAACGGTGGAACATCTACCTCCGTGGGATACTCCTCTACTGCCAAGGGGGTGCGATCCTTGGCGTCCTGCCATACCTGATAGAAATAGATATCTAAAGGATAATAATCATGTATTTAATATATCATGGGTTATAAAGATAGACCCGGAACAACTCTCTGTTGAATTTGTAGATAATAAACATGCATTTAACATATCACAGTTTACAAAAATAGATCCTGAGCAACCCTCCGTTGAATTTCTAGATAATAACCAAGTCTAGATAATAGACCCCAGAAACATCAAGAAAGTAAAATAAACATCCAAAAACATCCAAAAAGTAAAATAAACACCCAAGTCTAGATAATAACATCCAGAAACATCCAAGTCTAACCCCGAAATAAGTCTACCGGAAACAAAGTCGGTCAAAAATCATATCATATATATCTACTATCCTCTACGCAGGCGCAGAGAGATCACCCTCCTCAACCACTACACATAAATAGGATCCACGCCAGCAAGATCAATATCCATAGGAGATGGATGACTGGAACTTCTGGTGCAACTGCCTTCTGGTGCCACCGCCTCCTTCACAGCAATCTTAGCTTTAGGAATCACTTCCTCCATAATAGTAGGAAAAAGTTTTTTCTTGACCGTCATCTCTGCAGTAGGTACCACTATCGACTCAGCAGCAGGAGGAAGCACTACCTCCTCAGCAGCAGGAGGTGCCACTACCTCCTCAGCAGCCATCTGTGCCTCTCTCAAGCGACGTTCTCGGATCATGGGTGCCATCTGGTAAGATTGATGGAAACATAGAGATCAATTAAGGATTAAACAAAATGACAATATTAGACGTGTAATGTGGAAGATATTATACACTTTATTTTACTTTCAATCATCTTCTGAAAAATCATCTTCTTCGTACTCCGCGTCCTCATCTTCCTTTTTCTCCTCATCTTCGCTTTCATCTACTTTGTTATCTTCTTCGAATTCTTCTACCTTTTCTATACGATTAGACGTGTAAAATGAAACTTCCGTCCTCCTGATAAGCTATTTTGTCAACATCGTAGGTATTTCTGGCTTTAGTCTTGCATACTGTCCACCAGTCCAACCTAGTTGTTTCCCGTCTAGGATAAGCAGTGACGTAAACTAGTTGAGCCGGACTTGCTAGGACAAATGGTTCGTATCCTTGATATCGACGGCGGAAGTTAATATCCACAAGACCATGCTTGTCAATTTTTCAACCTTGATCTTGGATCGGATCGAACCAATCACACAGCTCTACGCAGTAGTTATATGTCAACTCCACAATCTCCCGTAAGATGCCATAGAAATTATTGCCCGGATCTACATCTTTGTAGTTTGTAGATCGTATACACAAACAACTATTTTTGGTCGAATCAAGATCTAGAAAATTCTCTCTGATCGGAGCGTTTGTTGACTTGAACCTAAACCCATTCACACAATAGCTTGGCCATATTTTAACGGAATAAATAGGCCCCTTGGCTAGAGTTCTAATAGACATATTCTCTAGTATTGCGTCCGGACAATCGACCTAAATACCACAAAATAAGAAATTAAATTCAGCGTTCCCTTAATTATTGTGCAAAGTGCATATACGAGAAGTAATTGCTGCGTAATCTTACATATGCAATCAACCATGAAGGAAAATGATGTCTCATTTCAGGTTCCAGTTCTTCATCCGTTATGTACTGTCTACTCGACCTTACCTCATCATTAAATGTGCTAAAACTAACAACACATATACCAATTAGTGTAATAATAATATTGGATACTGTTACATGCATAGATGACGTAAATGTGGACGTATTAGTTACTTACCCCTCGAGCTTCTCCACTTCAACCTCGTCGCATTTGAGCAATATATATAACTGAGTAGCCCTTAGTTCCTCGTCATTCAGATATCTTTTTGTCATTTTTTCGGAAGGCTTTCCGAAAGCATTGAAGACTTTCAGTATTGCATCATTAGATTCAAGATATCTATCGTCGTTTCTGGAAGCTCTTATTTTATTAGTAGCAACATGTGGATTGAAATATATCGAACTGAAGTTTGTAATCACCTCGAGAACATAGGCTTCACAAATAGAACCCTCGACCCGAGCCTTGTTTTTCACCTTTCTCTTTAGGTGGTTCGAATGTCGCTCAAACGGGTACATCCACCGATAACCGACAAGCCCACCAACACGTGCCTCATAGAAAAGATGAATTGGCAAATGTTCCATAGAGTCTAAGAACCCAGGAGGGAATGCCCTCTCAAGCTTGCACAGCGTTACTCCAATATCCTTCTCTTGCTTTTCAAGTCGATCGACAAGCAACTTAGTAGAACAAAGATCTCTGAAGAATATGCTCAACTCTATCAACGGATCCCAAACGACCGACGGTAATAATTTCTGAAATACTATCGAAATTAACCTCTCTATAAATACATGATAGTCGTGGCTCTTCATACCCGTCAGTTTGTTCTCCTTCGGGTCGGCTCATCTTCTTAAATTCAACATGTATCTGTCAGAAAATTTTAGGCCCTGAATCCACCTACAAAGTCTCACTTTATCCTCCCTGTCTACTGAGAAAATTGCCTTAGGCTGCTTATACTTCCCATTGCCTTTCTTTATCAAATGCAACGCAGGACGTCTACATATATCTTCCAAGTCCAACCTGATCTTGGGATTGTCTTTCGTCTTTCCCTTTACGTCCATCATAGTATTGATTATGTTGTCAAACACATTCTTCTCGATATGCATGATATCAAGGTTATGTCTGATCATATTGGTGCCCCAATAAGGCTGGTCCCAGAATATACTTCTTTTCGTCCAATTATAAGTGTGGCCAAATTCATCACGCTTGTATCCCTTTGTAGGCTCTTCGATAGCACTTGAAAAATCCTTGACCTCCTCCCATATCGTGCCTCCGGTCCACCTTGGCAGTGGATTGGCCTTCTCTACAACGCCGGCACGAAATGCATTCATGTTCCTCCAGAACGGATGATCCTTCGGCAAGAACTGTCGATGACAATCGAAGAAGCACGATTTTCCTCCGTGTTTTAAACGGAAAGCCTACGTGCGGTCGATGCAATACGGACATGAGCGACGACCATGAGTGCTCCATCCAGATAACATTCCATATGTCTGAAAATTCTGCTTTCTAGAAACATCGTACGTGTTGGCACCAACTTCTCACAACTGATTTAACTCATCTATCTGTCATGACCCGCTTTCGAATAATCGGACACGAGTCGGACACGCCCAGCCTTCATTGTTAGACACAATGAAGTAAGCTGTACCAATATCTAGGGAGAAACTATGAATCAAGATAAGAATGAAAGTAATCACAGCATCTAATATATCAATCCCAGAATCTCAATTACAATCTAAATGTATTTACATTCCAGCAAATGTAAACTATAGTGATATCTCTAATACAAGTCCAGATAAAGCTAAAATGGAAAAGACTAGGGTTCCTCAGCCTCTAGGTCCTGGGCCACGTCCACTGGCTCATAGGTGCCTCCAGCCTCCTACCCATAGTAGGTATCACAGATTGCCTCCAGCTCACCTGTAACATATCCTAGTCAGGAGCGGAGCTAAGTATATCCAAGGAAATGAACATGAACATCATGGTATGAATAGGAAATATATGTAAAGTACGAGAAACGAGAACGAGACATAAAACTGAACAGGAAATACTGAAAGTAAATACAGGGAACATGATAAGAGTCCTGAACATGAAATACAGCCTGAACATGAAATACAACCTAAATCCTGAAATGTGCAATATTGAAATACATCCAGAGTGTGTGATCGGATTGGGTAGATTCAATGAACATGAAATGGTACGACTTTTGTCCCGCGTACATGATGCGGGGCCTAAGCTATTCATATGAATAGTAACAGGGTTTGACCACACATCTGTAGTATTTCTCCTCCCAGACACAAGTAAATTTAAGAAACATGAAACAAGACAATCCCGTGATACATCGTGTCAACAAGGTGATACAGGAATGAATATACAAGACATGAGAAATAAACAAGTCCGAGGAGTATACTTGCCTTGCTCAGGGTGATCAAGTGGGAGATGTACAGCTGGAAATCCTCATGTTATATGGTGACAATTTGATAAGTCAACAATTTAAAGTTGATTTTTAAATCTAAAAGATCACTAAAACATTCCTAAGTTCTAACTTGATAACACAATTTTACCCTATAAATGATTATCTACCTAAATTAGTATTACTCTAATATGAGGTAACTAATAGACTAGTTACCCTAGAGTTCCACTTGTAATCATTGGATACTTACCTAAAACCATAGGCCAACTTATTAGGATAACCCACATGTTGTTTTGAACAGCTTAGTCCATTAGTTCATAGGCTACTGCATTCCCAACTTATTTACCTATAAAGAGACTGAACTGGCTCCTACATACCATTCGAATTTGTCTAATCAGTCAGTCCTCAATATTAGGACTGACATGAACAGTTCAAGTGTGGAAGGGTATTCCTATTCCAGTCCACACCATTAATGGACACTCATCTCAGTTTAAAAACGCCCAGTCCTGAATTATTTCAATATTCAGTCCTGAGTCAGGGCACTATCAGTCTTGGTACATACTAATCATATCAGTCCCTTGCTGATACACACCAGTCCAAAAACCATGACTTCTGAGGTGATATTCAGTCTTGAAAATAGGACTGAACAACCAATCTCAGCCAGGGTAAAATAATCTGTCTTGCTCATGGCATAAAACAGTCTTGAAGAGGACTGTCCTTGATCTTAGTCCTACAGCTAATGTAAAACTCAAACTCAGGCTGATTCATATTTCAAAATCTAACTCCCAAGCACAGGTATTAGTCTTAGTTTTTGAAATCCTGAATTTCCTTAATTCACCAGTACTTCAATTGGTTTCAGTCCTAAAATAGGACTGATACAAGTTCAGTTCCTGATATAATTGATATACACCAATCCTAAAATTATGACTTCTCAGTTTACTGAGATGATAAGTCCTGATAGAACTAACATTGCTCTCAGTCCTAAGGCTAATATCAAGTTCAGTCTTAGGACTGATATCAGTTCACTTCACTTAGACATCTGCATCAGTTCAACTACATTAAATCCATTTCCATTCAACTGAAACAATATGCATAAACTTCTAAAGACAAAATACCCAGCTCAATTTCACCAATATCAATCCAAAGATGCTGAATTTATTAATATGGACCAACCCAACCTGAAAACAAGTTGAAAATTAAATTCTCAGGTAACATTCAGGCTCAACTAGGATACACCATCCTTCTCTAGACTTAATGTACTGGGATTGAATCTCAGTTCCAAAAAATGAATCAGTCTCTTAACAGGGTATTTAATAAGGTTCAGTCAGTCCTAAAGTCAGAGAACATATAAAGCTATTGTTCTGAACCCATGTTAACAATCTAAACACTCGACTTCATCAAGCTAAAGTCTCAGACTGATACATCAATCTCCAAATACGAATGATGCATATCAATCTAAACCAAATGGCTGTTACATACCTATCTACTAGTTCCTAACTTATGACTAATACATCAGTCTAATGCAACTGCCATAGACTCTCAACTTATGACTGATACATTCAGTCTTAAATTAATACTCCAATCAGTCCACAGTCAGTCCTGATGATAACACATTTTACAAACTCACATGTTCCCAATGTTCCAAAGTACTAAGATTTACCTAAAACCTAAACTCTTCACATTACAATATTACTGGTTTAATAAAAATTAGAATAAGATACCACACCAATGTAATATGTATGAATCTAATACTTACAATTTGATGGCAAATGCTGAATTGTGAGGTGAACACTGGTCCTCTACTGATCTGTAGTTCAAACAGATTTCCAACTGAAGATCCACACATGAAAGAAGCAAGGATGGGTCAATCGAATGATCGAACAACCACATCAGAATTCGAAGTACTTAAAATATGATTCTAACAAACTCTAAGGATTCTCAGAGTGATACTTACTAATGATCGATCCAGAACTCAATCACCACAACAGTTAACCTGTTCAAGGAGAGATGAATCGCTCAGATCCTGATACGATCTCATCACAAGGAATTTAGGAATTTTGAATAAAACTGATCTAAACTTACATATAATGAATTCCTCACCTCTATGATTGCTGAAACCTAATGTCAGCACCATCATCCAGATCAGTTGATCGATCGAATAATTAGATCAACAGATCAATTGCTCAAAGAGGCATTAGGAAGAACACAGCTCAGATCGATCAGTTCTCTAAGGACAATCATCAAGGAAGGAATCGATCCTTAGAAATCAACAGTGACTAAACAAAATCAATTCAAAATTTATAAAAGAACATTCGATCGATGATCATAAATTCTTACACGAATTTGCTAAATTGGAAAGCACAAATCGATCAGACGAGTGATCGAAGGAGGATTTGCTACAACTCAAGAGCCCAGCGTCATCTAGCCATGGCCAATCTCTTCAAATTAAGCTCGAGAACTTTGAATTGAGGAAGGAAGGGAATGAACAATTTGGCAGTACTGACCTTGAAGGAAGGGTTAAATAGATTGATCGGCTTGAGACTCACGCAAGGTTTGGCGCCAAAAATTTGCCAGCTCATGCTTCAGTGAGGAAGGAATCGTTAGGATTTGAAAAATTGGTTACGAGCTCTGCCAGTAAGCTCAAAGAGAAAAAGAAGTGAACTGCTAGCACATGCTCTCCTCCCCTTCTTAAATGAGACAACCAAAATTGATTTAAAGTTAAGTAGTTAGCTGAACAAAGAAATGAAATGGTGGGCTGAACAAATAAAATCAATAATTTAAATTAGATGGAAGCCCACTGGCTAAAACACAAAGAGAATAATTATATACATTAATAACTTCATATAATTACTAAAATATATAAAAAGAATTCTAATTTGCTTAATAAATTTTTAAAATTCTCAATTATTAGAAAGGTGGAGTTACAAATCTCTCTCCCTTAAAAAATTTTGTCCTCAAAATTCGAAGGACATCAAAATTAATCCTCAAAAATCATTACGAATATTCAAACACAACCCATTTTATTTAATTTAAAAAATTTCAAAAACAAAAGTACAATCATGCAAACATACTGGGATAGCGCTCCCGTATCTCGTCCTCGCAATCCCATGTGGACTCTCCCGGGGAGTGGTGTCTCCACATGACGCGGACAAGTGGAATAGTCTGGTTCCGCAGGCGCTTCTCCTTCCGATCAAGGATCTCCACTGGCTGTTCCTCATAGGTCAAACTCGGGCCCACCTCTAACTCTGAGTAGTCCACTACATGGCTCGGATCTGGAATGTAGCGTTGAAGCTGGAATATGTGGAAAACGTCATGCACTCCCTCCAAGCTAGCTGGAAGCACTAGTCGATACGCTACCTCGCCAATCTGTGCCGTCACATAGAAGGGCCCGATGTACCTCGGACTGAGCTTCCTGTCTCTGCCAAAACGAATGACGCCTCTGGTCGGCGAGATCTTCAGGAATAATCTATCTCCAACGGTGAACTCCAGTGGCCATCTGCTGCTGTCCGCCCAGTGCTTCTGTCGATCCCATGACGTTCTGAGCCTTGAGACCAAGTACACACAAGAAGTTTGAGATATCACGCTTTGACAAGGATCGAGGATGAAACAGTCACGAAGTGGAATGAATTTCAATTACAACTTAGAGGATAAGTCGTGAGGGCACTATCTTCCAGGCATGATTGAAAGTTTAGCACGATAGGAGAATCACTGTTAGATAGATATGATCAGATCAAGTTTAGACAAAACATGATTAAAATATAGAATTGGTAAAATCTGATGGAATGGAATCTAAGTCTAGGCAGTCAAATAATCCGACAATAAACTATAGGAAGAGAATTTGCAACGGTTGATTTGAAAAATCAGATAGAACTACCCAAGAAGTATTAGTATCAAATCAAGAAAAACATACAAGGGTTTGCGATTTTTGAAATATCAATAATCATACGAAAAAATATATAGTCTCCAGGGTGTCCAAAAACATATAGCCATTTGAAATCACTGTACTTAGAATCCTGCCTTGCCAGTGTACATCTGGCTGCAGTGATCATTCAGCTCCATGACTCAAACAACGATATGTTACCGAATACTCTATCAAATTTATCAATTGAAACAAGTGTTAACGAAGCAACTCAAGAGATCAATTATGAAAGTTTTTGGACAAAGTCTCGATAATACTCGAAAACCGACAAATACCTAAAATTATTTCAATTTAAAGTTCCTAGCTCGCCAGTGCGCTGCTGGCTGCAGTGAACCCTTAGTCTCCATAATCCAGATAATGGTTGCAGTGTGCAACTGCCATGCCCTAGTAGGTCATTGAGTAGTCTCTCGACCTTATCCATAGGAATTTCAAAAAGAATTCAAGGAATTCAAAATGGGTTCTCATAGTCCAAGTCATAAAAATGGTATTATTTGCCTGTTAGAATACATGGGTTTATTAGGCACTAAGAAACAGCAACGGCTCCAATCAAGGAATAGTGAGTACAAAGGCAACAAGGAAATTTCTAAACCACAACAGTGAATAAAGTTTCAAATGGTAACTGAAATCTCAAATGAAACCTGGAATGGTAACAAGATTCCATATGTGGGACGTTATCCCGTAGGAATAACAGAGTCTCGAAGGATGAATAGAAACAAAGTATTAGATAGGAGAAAATTTTAAAATAAGGAATAAAATCTCATATCGGAAACAAGTTTCAATAAAATTTTGAATAACAATGAAATCTTGAGCAAATCCCGAATAGAAAACTAAATCTCAAGTAGGGTACACAGTCAAAAATAGAAAATCAAGTATCAACAAAGTCATGAATAAGAAACAAAATCTCGAATAGAAATTTCAACGAGGAAACAAATTATTGTATAGTGACTAAAAACAGGTTCCAATAGGAAACAAGATTTTGGATCGTAAATATGAAACAAGCGAATCTCAATAGTAAACAAAGTCGTAAATAGAGGGCCAGTCCCAAATAAAATCTCAAACAAGCATTAATAGAAGCGAAGGTTCAAACACGATTTCAGAATGATATTTCAAGTAGGAATAAATCTCGAATAGTATAAATTTGATTAGCGAACAGAATATCAATAACAAGTAGGAACAAGTATCCCGAAAAATAATGAAATCTTGGATAGAAGACAAGGTCGAAACAAGTAGTGAACAACAACTTTCAAATAGAAAATCGAAATCATCAAAGGAAATAGGCAAACAGTATCGAGTAGTGGATTTCAAACTATATCGAATTATGGATATGAAACATGTTTACTGAATAGGAATAATATCTCGAATAAGTTTCGAATATCATCCCAGGTTTCAAAAATAGAAAACGAGTAGTTGCAAGAAATGATCTAAGTGCTAAGAGAAATTTTAAGGGAAGACTGGATTGCGAATCAAGATACATGGTTTTTCCAACCATGCATAAGAAATCTTCTGTCTTCAGTCTATCTTCAGTATTCTTTCGGGACGAAAATCTCTCCAACCTTCTTCAACTGTCCTGACGTAGACTGGTCCTTGCGGTAATGCTCCATGTGATTACAGAATCTAGAGAGGTGGGTCCCCTTGCTGTAGTCCTGATGCTCCTCGTGCTTGTCCTTGGGCAGTATGATCAACAGTCTCCGGCAATCCTTGACTTGATGGGCAGGCAATTCGTAGTACAAGCATAGCCTCCGTCTTTTGCGGCACTCTTCATAGTAGTGTCCTGAGAGGTGGCAGAACTGCAAATGATCGTCGACTGGATCTGACTCTGAATCTTCGCTAGACTGAAGAAGCGCTGTCTGAGTGTGGTGACGCTTTGCGGATCCACAGTAGTTGCTGTTTCTGTCATAAGTCTTCATGTCTCTATGGAATTTCAGCACCCCATCTTGTTCTACAGTCCGTGCTACGTTCAAGATCTGCTGACTGGTGGCTCCAATCTTCAGATGAGTCAGGTCCTCAGAGACTTGATGATCTTCAGAAGAGGCGGCTTCAGGTTCCCGATCTGCTTTTTGGTACGAAGAATGTGCTCGGCGTCGGGAAATCCAAAGATCCGAGAGTCTAGAAATCAAAAGTCCTTCTTGGCTCGGAGAGTGCATCCACAAGTCTAGCTTGAAAAAGGATGGCGAGCTCCCTCTGGGTGTCAAGGAACTCTTCGAACATCTCCATTAACTGCGTACTACCCATGGGGATAGTAGGGTGGTAGAAGGTAGTGGAAGCTCGGAAGCATCAAGTGCAGGTGAATCGACGGTTCCTATATTTGTGTGTCTGAATCATCTGAAAAATAGAAAACTGTTAATGTCCTAAACCTAGAAACAACAGGTGTTTATATAATATCCATTTATCTGATGTACCCAATTTCCTATGTTGTGATCAAGTTTCCCTAGTTTAATCAAGTCCCCAATAGTACTCTAATATCTAGGTACAATTAGGATTGACATGTATGGGCCACCACTAAAAATATGTCACGATCCGCTCCCGAATAATCAGACACGAGTCTTACACGCCCAGCCTTCATTGTTAGACACAATGAAGTAAGTTGTACCAATATCTAGGGAGAAACTATGAATCAAGATAAGAATGAAAGTAATCACAGCATCTAATATATCAATCCCAGAATCTCAATTACAATCTAAATGTTATTACATTCCAGCAAATGTAAACTATAGTGATATCTCTAATACAAGTCCAGATAAAGCTAAAATGGAAAAGACTAGGCTTCCTCATCCTCTAGGTCCTGGGCTACATCCACTGTTTCATAGGTGCCTCCAGGCTCCTGCCCATAGTAGGTATCACAGATAGCCTCCAGCTTACCTGCAACATATCCTAGTCAGGAGCAGAGCTAAGTATATCCAAGAAAATGAACATGAACATCATGGTATGAATAGAAAATATATGTAAAGTATGAGAAACGAGAACAAGACATGAAAATGAACAGAAAATACTGAAAGTAAATACAGAAAACATGATAAGAGTCCTGAACATGAAATACAGCCTGAACATGAAATACAACCTGAATCCTGAAATGTGCAATAATGAAATACATCCAGAGTGTATGATCGGCTTCGTTAGATTCATAGAACATGAAATGGTACGGCTTTGGTCCCGCGTGCACGATACGGGGCCTACGCGATTCACATAAATAGTAACAGGGTTTGATCACACATCTATAGTATTTTCCCTCCCAGACACAAGTAAATTCAAGAAACATGAAACAAGACAATCCCGTGATACATCGTGTCAATAAGGTGATACATGAATGAATATACAAGACATGAGAAATGAACAAGTCCGAGGAGTATACTTGCCTTGCTCAGGGTGATCAAGTGGGAGATGTACAGCTGGAAATCCTCCTGTTATATGGTTACAATTTGATAAGTCAACAATTTAAAGTTGATTTTTAAATCTAAAAGATCACTAAAACATTCCTAAGTTCTAACTTGATAACACAATTTTACCCTATAAATGATTATCTACCTAAATTAGTATTACTCTAATATGAGGTAACTAATAGACTAGTTACCCTAGGGTTCCACTTGTAATCATTGGATACTTACCTAAACCATAGGCCAACTTATTAGGATAACCCACATGTTGTTTTGAACAGCTTAGCCCATTAGTTCATAGGCAACTACATTCCCAACTTATTTACCTATAAAGGGACTGAACTGGCTCCTACATACCATTCGAATTTGTCTAATCAGTCAGTCCTCAATATTAGGACTGACATGAACAGTTCAAGTGTGGAAGGGTATTCCTATTCCAGTCCACACCATTAATGGACACTCATCTCAGTTTAAAAACACCCAGTCCTAAATCAGTTCAATATTCAGTCCTGAGTCAGGGCACTATCAGTCTTGGTACATACTAATCATATCAGTCTCTTACTGATACACACCAGTCCAAAAACTATGACTTCTCAGGTGATATTCAGTCTTGAAAATAGGACTGAACAACCAATCTCAGCCAGGGTAATACAATTTGTCTTGCTCATGGCATAAAACAGTCTTGAGGAGGACTGACCTTGATCTTAGTCCTACAGCTAATGTAAAACTCAAACTCAGGCTGATTCACATTTCAAAATCTAACTCCCAAGCACAGGTATTAGTCTTAGTGTTTAAAATCCTGAATTTCCTTAATTCACCAGTACTTCAATTGGGTTCAGTCCTAAAATAGGACTGATACAAGTTCAGTTCCTGATATATTGATATACACCAATCCTAAAATCATGACTTATCAGTTTACTGAGATGATAAGTCCTGATAGAACTAACATTGCTCTCAGTCCTAAGGCTGATATCAAGCTCAGCCTTAGGACTGATATCAGTTCACTTCACTTAGACATCTGCATCAGTTCAACCACATTAAATCCATTTCCATTCAACTGAAACAATATGCATATACTTCTAAAGACAAGATACCCAGCTCAGTTTCCCCAATATCAATCCAAAGATGCTGAATTTATTAATATGGACCAACCCAACCTGAAAATAAGTTGACAATTAAATTCCCAGGTAACATTCAGACTCAACTAGGATACACCATCCTTCTCTAGACTTAATGTACTGGGATTGAATCTCAGTTCCAACAAATGAATCAGTCTCTTAACAGGGTATTTAATAAGGTTCAGTCAGTCATAAAGTCAGAGAACATATAAAGCTATTGTTCTGAACCCATGTTAACATCTCAAAATCTAAATTCACATCATCAAACACTCGACTTCATCAAGCTAAAGTCTCAGACCGATACACCAATCTCCAAATACGAATGATGCATATCAATCTAAACTAAATGGCTGTTACAGACCTATCTACTAGTTCTTAACTTATGACTAATACATCAGTCTAATGCAACTTCCATAGACTCTCAACTTATGACTGATACATTCAGTCTTAAAGTAATACTCCAATCAGTCCTCAATCAGTCCTGATGATAACACAGTTTACAGACTCGCATGTTCCCAATGTTCCAAAGTACTAAGATTTACCTAAAACCTAAACTCTTCACATTGCAATATTACTGGTTTAATAAAAATCAGAATAAGATACCACACCAATGTAATATGTATGAATCTAATACTTACAATTTGATGGCAAAAGCTGAATTATGAGGTAAATACTGGTCCTCTACTGATCTGTAGTTCTAACAGATTTCCAACTGAAGATCCACACATGAAAGGAGCAAGGATGGGTCAATCGAATGATCGAACAACCACAACAGAATTCGAAGTACTTAAAACATGATTCTAACAAACTCTAAGGATTCTCAGAGTGATACTTACTAATGATCGATCCAGAACTCAATCACCACAACAGTTAACCTGTTCAAGGAGAGATGAATCGCTCAGATCCTGACACGATCTTATCACAAGGAATTTAGGAATTTCGAATAAAACCGATCTAAACTTACATATAATGAATTCCTCACCTCTATGATTGCTGAAACCTAACGTCAGCACCATCATCCAGAGCAGTTGATCGATGGAATAATTAGGTCAACAGATCAATTACTCAAAGAGTCATTGGGAAGAACACTGCTCAGATCGATCAGTTCTCTAAGGACAATCATCAAGGAAGGAATCGATCCTTAGAAATCAACAGTGACTAAACAAAATCAGTTCAAAATTTATAAAAGAACATTCGATCGATGATCATAAATTCTTACACAAATTTGCTCAATTGGAAAGCACGAATCGATCATATGAGTGATCGAAGGAGGATTTGCTACAACTCAAGAGCCCAGTGTCATCTCGCCATGGCCAATCTCTTCAAATTAAGCTCGAGAACTTTGAATTGAGGAAGGAAGGGGATGAACAATTTGGCAGTACTGACCTTGAAGGAAGGGTTAAATAGATTGATCGACTTGAGACTCATGCAAGGTTTGGCACCAAAAATTTGCCAGCGCATGCTTCAGTGAGGAAGGAATCGTTAGGATTTCAAAAATTGGTTACGAGCTCTACCAGTAAGCTCAAAGAGAAAAAGAAGTGAACTGCTAGCACATGCTCTCCTCTCCTTCTTAAATGAGACAACCGAAATTGATTTAAAGTTAAGTGGTGGGCTGAACAATAAAATGAAATGGTGGGCTGAACAAAAAAATAAAATGGTAGACTGAACAAAGAAATGAAATAGTGGGCTGAACAAATAAAATCAATAATTTAAATTGGATGGAAGCCCATTGGCTAAAACACAAAGAGAATAATTATATACATTAATAACTTCATATAATTACTAAAATATATAAAAAGAATTCTAATTTGCTTAATAAATTTTTAAAATTCTTAATTATTAGAAAGGTGGAGTTACACTATCAATGGCTTTAAATACACATCGATGTTCCTCTTCGGATTGTTCGGACCCGGGATAATAACGGTAAGAAACATATACGGAGTCTCCATACACATCTAAGGCGGTAGATTGTACGGAGTGACGATCACAGGCCAACACGAATAGTGGGAGCCCAAAAGTCTGAATGGGGTAAAACCGTCGGAGGAGAGACTTAATCTGACGTTACGTAGATTCGAATCAAAATCTGGATACTCTCGATCAAAGTACTTCCATGCTTCTCCATCAGATGGGTGATCCAACACTCCTTCGATCTGTTTTCGTCTGTGCCAGCTCATATTTTTTGTAGTCTTCTTCACCATAAATAACCTCTGCAACCGTGGCATCAACGACAAGTAGTGCATCGAATCGGTAGGCTTCCTTGCACCGGAAATCCTACTTGAACTTGTTGCCTTATGGCGATCAGCACCACAAAATCTGCACATGTCTTCATCCTTGTCATCTTTGTAGTACAACATGCACCCGTTGCGACATGCATCAATTTTTTCGTATCCCATCCAGAAAGATCTCACCATCCTCTTAGACCGGTAGAAGTCTGTAGGTAACTTTGCACCTACCGGCAAGATCTCTATAATCAACTCGATGATTCGGTTGTAACATTCTTGAGACATGTTAAAATTGGACTTGATGCTCAGCAGTCTTGTAACCACCTCCAAAGATGAATGATCCTCACAACTAGGATACAAAGGAGTCCTTTCATTCTCCAGCAACTCTATGAACTTCGTAGCATCGGCATTCGGTGCCTCCTCTGTCGTATTATGATTGTCTGGATCGAAACTAGGCCCCGCAGCGTCAAAAACCATGTTCATGCACCCTTCGTCGTAACCAGCGTGGTCATGGACATCCATATACGGAAAATTAGGCTCCAGCTCCGATGCTAAAGGCACAAGTTCTCTGTGTGACGTCCACTGATAGTAATTCAGCATTAAATCTCTCAAGTACAAATGATATGTCACATCCAATTCTGGATGATATTTTATGTTACGATATCTCACACATAGATACTTAATTTTGGTACGGTTCATGTACTAAGGGAACGTCTTGGCGAACTGCAAGAATTTCTCTACCCCATGTATAAATTCATCCTGCACACCGCACATGTCATCAGAATGATGATTATACATCTACGAACGATATCGCAGATAGTAATTCATATCCATTTGACAATAATTATGTAAAGATAGATACACATTATTCGAGTATATTCTAAATTGATGCATATAGACACATGAGTATCAAACGAATGTTGTCACATGTTCAACAAGAAGGCCCCCTCTCTGAGCCCCCCTCTCTATAACCCCCCTCAATTTCCCTGCTTCTCATTCGACTCTCTCAGCATCCTAATGAGTATTGTCACACGAGTATCAAATGAGTGTTGTCACACGTCTTCATCTTTGTCGTCTCTGAGTATCAACATTGTGCTCTGCTAGCAGACGCTATAAGATTCATGATATTAACTATAATGATACCGATCGATACCGATACCAAAATCGATATTGTGAACCTTTGTTAATATTAATATTTTCACACTTCTCTAGGGTGAGGTTGAGGTAGATATCCTATGATGCGGAATAGTCGGCTCAATGGCCCAAATGAGAAGAAAGGAAGTAGGGAAGCTCACTCTGTACACTCTAGGATACTATGATATACTACTAGTATACTCACTCTATACACTCTTACTTATGTAAGCCTTTTGAGGCAATCAGCGTTATACTAGATTTTCGAAAAAATCTATAACTCTGACAGGCCCAAAAGCCTCGGCATAAGTAAATTTAATTTCTCGAGAATGGCTCAAAATACTGTACCAATCATACCTACACTTCTAGGATACTCTATACACTCTAGGTACTAGGACTGAACTAACTCTCTAACACTCTAATGACACTCACTCATATATACCCACTCTTACTTAGGAATACTAAGATCTGACACATACTGATAATCACATACACTAACACTCTTAGATAGGATACTCGCATTCACTTCTAAATATCCTAATTGATCCTAAACTACATTCACTCACTAGTACCAACACTAACTCAAATAGGCACTTTCATCTCCCAGATACTATACTGATACCAACTGATACCAATGCTCACACTCGCACTCGACACATACACACTTAACTCAGTCATTTGCCTGTACTCGAGCTCCCAAATAGGATTCCTGCTATCTTCTAAAGCCCCTGACTTCTCTAACCCCTGGCCACGTGGCTTGTAGCTTGAGCTAAGGCAAGTTGCTGCTGCTGCTGCAATGCCATATGGCATATGCCAATGTGGAACTTGCCAACATGCTCACTGCCCTATATCGTGTCTGTGTCTGTGCGTGTCGTATGTGTCGTATCGTATCGTGTCAGCGTGTATGCATATGTGTGTGAGTATGTGTGTACGTATGTGCCGTGTCTGTGTGTGTACGTGTCGTGTGTGTCGTATTTGTGTGTCGTATCTGCGTGTGTGCATGTCATATCATGTCTGTGTCAGCACGTCAGGAGGAGGAAGATAGGGTTTGGGTTTACCTGCCTTGGTCGGAGTCGGGTCGGGGTCGTCGGGGCCGGAGCAGCGGCGGAGGGGACTGGTCAAGTCGGCGTCGACGAGGGGAATCGACGGTGGAGGAGTGGCGGAGGGACGGGGGTTGCCGGTAGTGGTGGGACGTCGGAGGAACGGGGTTCGCCGCAGGGAAGGGGGTCACCGCGTGGAGGGGATCGCCGGAGGGAGGGGGAATCCGGAGGGATGGGAGGGGAAGGGAAATTTGGGGACGAGAGAGCGGGAAAAATTTAGGGTAAAAAAATAAAAAGTCGATCGGCACTTGAACCCTATATGAAACTTTTTAGCGACGTCTAAAAAAGGACGTCGCTTAAAGATACGGCAACGTACAGAAGTATGAGTCGAAAAACGTTGCTAAATAAAACAAAACAACGACATTTTACGATGAGACTGCGACATCTGCTTTCCAAACAATAATGCTTATCGCTACTCGTCGCTCTACGTCGCTAATAGTGACGTTCAACGACGACTTTTATAGACGTCGCTAAATACACAAAAAGTAGAGATGTTATTACTCGAAGCCGCTAAATTCGTTGCCAATATGACTTATTTTGGTAGTGTTAGTAAGTACCTTAGACATTAGCAACAACGATATAGACATTGGACAGTAAATATTATGCATATCGAGATGCATACCTTTCAAGGATGAGTTTGTTAGGCTACGTGAGTGTTCGAGTGCTAGTGTACCTGCAGAGGGAGTCATTTGTACTTCTTTCCAACCCTCTCGGCCTTAGTGGGAGAACGAGCACTGGATGACCATCGTTGGTAGTTTTCAGAGGGGTATGTACTACGATAAGGAATCCTACAGCGCCTTTGTGGCTATGCAGTCATCAAGGGCCCCCGTTGGCAGTGTGCATTATAGTGCCCCACTCCACGAAGGCACTATATAAACAGAGAGATCGGATTGCTGGATCTGCAACAGAAGACGATTAATCTATGTGAGTGGGCGAAAACTTATTTTCTGATTCGCTTACGACTAATAAGAATCTGAGTTTTTTTGAATGAATGTTGTTTTTAATAACAAGATGATAAATCATTGAGAATTCTAGTACAAATCAGTATGCTCATCTCAAATGTTGTAAGATCAAGAAGTGAGAGATAATATGTATGCTAAAAAAAGGATTTTTGCCTAATAATAAGAAATAAACTGTTGCTATGTTAAATCAAATGAGATGAGGCCATGCTAAACATAGACCTTGTTCTGAATATGACTCCTTGTCGTGTTTAATAAGAAAAGAAAGAAGTGTTGGCTATGTGATCCAAAATGAAGAAAGGTACGAAATGAACGTGTCGTACATCTGCTAAGGCACGGAATGAACGTGTCACATATCTGCTAAGGCACGAAATGAATATGTCACATATCTAGAAGATCTGATCAAAGTCTGTTTCATCTGATAGAAATGTGAAGGCATGTGTATTGGTCTCAGACAACTTGTGCACAAGTATCGTCTCTCGGGTGGATTCTTGGGGCACCTCGAACTACTCGGCCTAGGAGAGATTAGAGCACCATGAGGTAAAAGAGACCTCGTGATCAAGGGGGTGTTAAGTCCTTAGCGATGAGCTGAACCAAAAAGTCACAGCGGCTAATCATGGAAATACCCATGGAACATCATATAGATAAGTATTGATTGGTGCATAGCTGAGCCAGAGAGTCACAACTGCCAATAGAGTCCACATGTATCAAAAATATTTTGCTAAGAGCTAACAATGCAGAGACGAACATAGAACAATGTTGTTTATATCATATTTATGCTAATCCTTGTCTTATGCAGGGATGGACCGTCGGCTATGGTAAGAATCACTGAAAAAGTGATACATGTATTGCTTAAGTAAAAGAATAGTCAGTGCCAATGAATTGCTAATGTCCCGATAACAGAACAAGAAGTATGACACTTGGAATATGATTTGTATCAAAGAATAATATGTTGCAAGGAATATACTATGTCCCATGAGAAGAAAATATCTGATATTGTGCTTGTAATCTGACTCTGTACTGCATGAAATGAACATAGGTAAAAGTAGCAACATCCCATTACAAGAAATATTTTCTCACTAAATGAATTAGTGATCATTTCTGGTGATGTAGCCTTTGTTCACAATCACCAGTATTGTCACTACCACTTTTCTAGATTATGGAAATTTTGGTAATTGTGTGATTTTAAATTTTTGATAATATTTTAATTGGTACTTTTGTGTTAGTAGTTGGTTTAACCTTAGCTAACCATGATTAGAGGCTAACCATGACTTTAAAAACTTAATTATCAAGTTAGATTTGAATTTTAAGTTTTAGTTCTAATTAGGAAACTTTTGGATTCATTTTAGGTTCTTCTAATATATTGCTTTTGGATTTTTTGCTAAAAGGCTTTCTATTAAACTTAAGTGGAGTTTTTGGCCCATACCTAAACCCTAACCCTAACCCTAGCAGCATCATGTGGCCGGCCAAACAGCCCCCCCTTATATATTCATAACTTGTAGCCACCAAGCCTCTTTTATAAACCCTAATTTTTCACTTTCCTCAAAGTAACCTATTTTTCTCATCTCTCATCCGATTTGGACCAAATAAATTGTGTTGCGATCCTTGGGAGGAGAAGAACTTCCTAGAGGCTGGCTAGCAAAAAGTTGGAGGCGTTTGACCGTAGGATTTGGGTGTCGAGGCATTTTGGAGTGCTTTTGTATCAAAATTCCAACTCTCAATAGGTAAATGCTTTTAAACACTTTAATATCCTGATTTTTCTTCATAGAAGCATGCATCTAGGTACCCTAGACCTGTAGATGTAGTTTGGTAAGATTTTGTGTCTGTTTGATATGTGTATCGGAGGCGTGTCAGTGTATTGTAACATGTGTTTAATGAAATACCTCATAGAATTAAAAGTTATTTTTTTTCAAAACTAATTTCATATATTTGTAGCCCTATATGAGGGGATTCCAAAATTCTATTTTTGAGTCTATTTTGGCACAATTTTTGTGTCCAAATCAAACATGAGGACGTAGCACGAGCCCCCATGCACTGTCCTACCTCTCGAGTGCCATAACTCGATGGACACCACACGATTTGGGAAGAAATTTGGTGGACACATGGGGGCAACCTATGCCTACGTGCTCATAAAATTTCACGAAGTTTCGTTGAGTGTGCACAAAGTTATCAAGCCCACATGGATCTCGATCGGCTATGCACACGCGTGTATTTTGGCTTTGACACGGGTTTATAACTCGGACACGGGTTTATAACTCGGACACGAGGACACGTGGACTCGAGGTAGGGTGTCCAACACCTAGCCCTATGCCTAGAATACCCATGGACACGAGTACGTGACACGTGGTGGCGTGTGTCGTGTCCTATTAGGGCAAATACCTCCCCATGAGGCCGTACGCACACGCGTGTGCAGCCCCCCCCCCCCAATAAGCGTATGGACACACAATATGGCGACTTGTGGACACGACTCAGGGTCCTAGACGCGTACCCTAGCACCCTAGCTAACCCCTGGCACGAGTACGAGGCTTCTCGTTTGACACGGCGAGTCCTACAGTGCTCGACACACCCCGCACACAAGTGCACGAGCACTGTTTGGACACAACTTGGACACAATTTTGGTTTGGTATGGACACGAGCATGACACACACACTCATCCCTTCCTATTTTCCAGTTCTCTGGGTATTGGGTCCTCGAATTCCAGTTTTGAGTTTGTGTTTGGGTTTGTGTAGAGTTGGGTTCTTTTGTTTTGAGATGAGTCAAGTTTTGATTGGTTTCTACTTTCAAATTCCTGAGATAGATGTTAGGATATATATATATATATATATATATATATATATATATATATATATATATATATATATATATATATATATATATATATATATATATCTTCAGTGTCAGAAGATCAGATCCGTCTGCTCGCATGGCCAGATGAGCTTTTGGAACTCTCTTCTCCTCTAGTCCTCGGTTTTATGGGTTTTTTGGGTTTTGTATACTTGTATAGGCATCGACATTTTGGGCCTAGTGGTATACTTGTAAAGGCTTCGACTTTTTGAGCCTCACTGAATAAAATGGGGGGTGTCCTGAAAAAAGAATATATATATATATATATATATATATATATATATATATATATATATATATATAATATTTTTTTTCTTTTTTTCAAAACACTCCCCATTTTATTCCAGAAAAGAAATCAGAAGCTATACAAGTATACCAAAAAGGTAGAAGATGCCTATACATGTATACTAACAAAAAAACGGGGAAAGGAGGGGAGACCAAAGCCTAGGCCCTGGAAAGAAGGGTGTTCCAAAAGGCCGTCTGGCCGTGGTTGCAGTGGGATGTCCGCTTGCAGCACTGTCTGAAAGTCTCCGCAATAAGCTGGTCCGCAGTGAACTGTTGGCCCTCGTATCTAGCCTTGTTGCGGTTCTTCCAGAGAACCCAGATGGTGGCAGCTGTCACGATCTGGTGACCGTGCGACGCCGCCCCCCAAGCTGCAGCTAGATCGTTGAGGCCTCTGCTTTCCAGGTACAGCCTGCAAATCTGGGAGATGGCATTCCAAACACTAACCGAAAGCTCGCCCGTGCAGAGCATGTGGTCGATCGATTCCTGATGGTGTTCTTTACAGCAGGTACATCCTGAGGCAAGACTGAACTCGATAGAGTTGAGAGTGTCGTCGGTAGGGAGGATCTTCCTCAGGGCTCTCCAGATGATGAATGACCACTTTTTGGGAATACATGCCTGACAGAATGGAGCGGTAATTGTGGAGGTTGGGGTAGTCGCGCTGGTGCCCTGCACAATTCTCTTGGCCGATTTGACCGAGAAGGTACCCGAGCTGTCGACATTCCACCGGATCTCATCAGCGTCGATTCCGAGCGTTACACCGTACTGGCGAATGCGGTCCACAGCCTCCTAACCAGCTCACTCAAGTACCGCATCCCATCTTCAGGTATTACCGATGTGGTCACATGTCCTTTATCTTACAATGCTCGTATCTCTCCGAGGAGGTAAGGAGAGTATCACCGATCCGTCATTCCTGGAAAGCCAACGACTCACCGTTGCCCACATATAGGCGCATTTTGGGTTCGGCCAGAGAGCGCCCGTTCAGCATGCGTCTCCACGCCGCGGAGGATCTACAATTGGAGATAGACAACGACGAGTGGTGTCACGACCCGCCCCCTTATGAGGGGCACGAGCACGTGGGTACATCCAGCCTACGCCGCAGTATCGGTGGTAGAACGCTGAATATAACGTATGAAATTACTATGACTAACAATATAAAGGTACCTATACAGTATATACTCTCCGAATGGAGGTGACATAGTAATACAGTCTCAATCACATGATAAAACTAAGGTAGATAGCACAGAAGGAAAACATATGATAGATGAAATAGGAGATAAGTCCAGTGTCCAACACAAGCCCAGATATATACAACATCACAGGGTCTCAAAATATAACATAGAAAGCTACAGTCTGATAAAACTAGCTGGATCGCAGTCCAGACAAACCTAGCTAATCTACACTACTCTGGGAGTACAAAGTCTAGTGGCTCTACTATAAGGCCACGGTCCTGGACTACTCCATCTAGCTCGAGACCATAATAGGTCGAGCAGTCCGACTCAGAATCATCTGTAATATATATCAACGGTATCCTGTCAGGAAAATGAGCAAGTACAAGCACTAACAGCAGTTCCATGTGAATTGACAAATTCTATAAGAGACAGTATAATGAACTACAAGACAAAGATATATGAAGACTTGCGAACCGTTCGGAAGCTGAGTAACAACCTTTAAACCAAACAAGGACCGGGGTTGTAACTCTTCTCCCGAGCAGAGCTTAGTCTCCAATCAAGGTACAATATAAAGACATGTAGAACATGTGAGTAACTGGATATCATAGCATGTTGAGAAAGTACTGAATGTAGAACTGAACAGGATATATGATAAGATAAGTAAATATAAAATATACCTTGAATTATTAGAGCGTTATGTGATCGGCTTGGGATAAGTGACAGGACAGGCTATCCACTTGGCCCGACAATCTGCGGTGACCTCAACGGAAAGTCATGCCGGCCAACCTGGATAACGAGCACAAGGTAAATGGGATCTCGCTACACCCTACGTGAGGGGAGAGTGGCACGAGCACAAGAATAGTGATAGGGTGGCTCTGATCGCATAACCCCTAATAATTCCCCATCCCCGAATAGTACAATGGATGTGGACATGACACGTCATGGCACGTGATTCCATAAGAGGGTAGCAAATCCCCTTAGAAATTGGTGTCTATACAAGTACAGGAAACAAGACAGGAAATGTACCAATATACCCAAAAATCTAGGAACAATATCTCATGTCATGATCCAACGTATACTAGTCCGTGTACTATCGTGACTGGGAATCGAGTAAGACACTACGACTGAATCGGATATAGCAGATATCAAGACAATGAAAACTATCAGTGAATATACTCACCTGCTGTCCTGAGCTGTAGGGTATATCAAAGCTCAGAGTGGTAATCAGAAACCTAAAGATGAGATATTTCATTTTAATTTAGGTTTAACAAAGTTAAGAATGATTTATGATAAATAATATGAAATTTAGGTCAAACTAGGTCTCACTGAGTCACACTAAGTCCTGTCAAGTCAATCTAGGTCAAATTAAGTTATATCAAGTCAATCTAAGTCAGACTAAGTCAACTCTAGGTCATACCAGTCAAAGCAAGTCAAAACAAGTCGAAGCAAGTCAAACGGGATCAAGAGTTGACTTACAGTTGACTTTTAGTCAACTGGTCAACCCTGGTCAACTCTAGTCAACTCTAGGTCAACCCTAGGTCAACATGGTCAAATGTTGACCAACATTTGACTTTTAGTCAACTGGTCAACTCTAGTTTGGATTTGGTCAAATTTAGACAAAGTGTTGACTCATCGTTGACTTTTGGGTAAAAATTCAACTCTGGGTCAATCGAGCCAAAATTGGTTCAAAAATGACATTTGTAGGGTGTACCTAACAAGTCACCTAAGTTTCAAGTCAATCCGAATACCCGAACCCCGTATCTTGAAATTTTCGATTACCCTTTATACATTACCCTTAAACCACTCTAACCTTGAAGCCAAGTGGCCTTCCCTTAGGAATTTCACTCCCGGCTTCCTAGGGTAGTAGGTTAGTAGCCTATACAACCATTACCTACCAAGTTCTCTAGGTAGAGTGGACATCCAGTCCATCTTACGGTCCATATTGGTCGTTTACCCGTTATCTCGAGTACCGTAGGATACTCAACGGTATCGCGTGATACCACTCTCCTAATCCCAAACGAAGTCCCGAATTCCACCTAGGAGCCTACCCACAAACTCTATTTTATACTAACTAAGTCCCCTCCAAGTTTGGATGCGTTCCGACGCTCCTAACTCAAAATCACCCTCTCACTTCTCTCTCACACAACCACTCACACACACTCTCAAACACTCACTTTTCACTCCCACTTAGGACTAGTTTTAGGGGCTAGTTAGAGGGTACATATAGGTGTATATATAGCTATATATGGGTATATATATGTATATATATAGGTATATAGGTGGGTGAATTGGGGGTCAAATGGGGGGGGAATGGTGCTTTTGCTGCTGCTACTGCTGCTGATTTTGCAGCAGCTGCTGCTGCTGCTGTGTTGGGGGGTGCAGCAGCCCCTTGGCCCCCCCTAGCTGCTGCTGCTTGCTCTCCTTTCCCTTCTCCTTTCCTCCTCCATTCACTCCCGAATTAAGTCGGAATGCGATAAAATTCGAACCCGACTCCTATAATCATTAAATATTAATATTCATGAAATAAAATTCCCAAAAATATTCTAAAATAGAAAATTACCATTTTACCCCTATATTGAAAAAGTGAGGGTGATAAGTCTATCCACCTTAAAAAAATTCGTCCTCAAAATTGAAGACAACAAGTACAGGAAATCACAAGCAAAAAAATAAAAGAAATAGACTTATACCTCAGGGCGCGAAAAGATAAGGGAAACGCTCCCGCATGTTGTCCTCCCTCTCCCAGGTAGACTCACCTGGGGAGTGATGTCTCCATGCAACCCTAACCAAGGGTATGACCTGGTTCCGGAGCACCTTCTCCCTGCGATCCAGAATCTCCACCGGCTGTTCTGGATAGCTGAGAGTAGGTCCCACCTGTATCGCTGAATGGTCCAATACATGGCTAGGATCTGCCACGTACCGTCTCAGCTGAGATACATGAAACTCGTTGTGCACTCCCTCAAGTCTAGTCGACAAGTCCAGTCGGTAGGCTACTGCACCGATCCTCTATATGATGGTGAAAGGTCCGATGTAGCGCGTACTGAGCTTCCCACCGCTGCCAAAGCGAATCATGCCACGTGTCAGGGATATCCTCAAAAACACCATGTCACCAACCTAGACATAAGACAAAACTCAGCACAAAACTAATCTAACAATCACAAACAACATGACAGGAAACTGAAACTAACCTCGAACTCTAACGGTCTCCGGTGACTATCGGCCTAATGCCGCTGCCTATCCTGAGCCATCCGAAGTCTGTCTCTAATCATCCTGACCTTCTCGGCCGCATCCACAACCAACTGTAGGTCCTAAAAATCAAGTTGCACCCATCAACAAAGTCATCAAAATTAAAATATACACCCTTCAAGTGAACTGCGCAGAAGACAGATTGCACAACAATTCGATTGCGCAGGCTGAACTGCTCACTCATCCAAGTGCACATGCTGACGTGGCCTCGTCATCATTACCTGACAGAGAATCAGATTTTCTGACAACTGACAGCACGGAGAACGAGAAAACTGTTCGTTTATCGTACAGCACAGCGCTCGAGGACAGCTGTACATGCAGCACAATCTGCCTGCAGCGCAGTCCATCTCAGTGCGGTCCATCCCAGCGCGGTCCATTCTAGCACAATCTGAAGCAAGCGCAATTCAGTTGGCGCACTCCATCAACTGACAAAGTACACGTGGCCTTCATGCCATCAATGACTCATTACGTGGTAACCATCTGTACACGATCATGCGCATTTCAATCAAATAATGCCATGTGTCCTATACAGTTAGCCACGATTAAGTAACTACCAGCGCAGTCTGATGTCTGTGCGGTCCAATGCAGCACAATCCAACCTGCGCAGTCCAGAATAACTAAAAGTAGTTATTTCCAGAACTCTATAAATAGAGTTTCAAGTCCTTCCTAGAGGGGATCACACACATATACATCAGAAATCATCACCAGAGATCAGGAGTTCTTGCCAAAGTGCTGCTGCAATCTTCAGAGGCTGCCGTCTTCAAAGTTTACATCGTCCAAGGGATAAAGCGATCGTCATTCAGATCGGATTCCTATAGTTGTACTTTCCCAGAATTCTTGTAATCTTCTTCACAAAGTTTGTTGAAATAAAGATCAACTTTTGTTTTTGCAAACAAAATGGCGACTCTGCTGGGGACGACTTTCTCCTCCGACGAGGAAGTGACAACTCAATGTGACGTTGCGTCTATCTGAAAGGCGCAGAAGACGCTGGTTGTAAAGGTCAACCAGACGGCCTACGAGGCGATGATCAACTCCAGGACTACCCCTCGCACTGCAACAACTTCTGCCATGAGCAAAGTGCGCCCAGTATGGGTCCCCGAGACTGCTGCGCAGTCCACTACTTCTGCTGCTCAGCATACTGCGCAGACTATTTGTCACGACCCGCACCCTAGAGTTAGGGCACGAGAACGTAACGACGCCCAGCCTACGCCGTAGTGTCGGCGGTAGAACGTTGTCCTAGGTCACAACATCTAACAATATAAAGCTAAGCAGTTTATACTCCCCGAATGGGGGTGACATAGCAGATACAAATTCAATCACATCTAAGGTAGAGCATGATAAGGATAGATAAAACATTAAATCCAAACTAAATACAGGAGATAGAAGTCTAAGTGTCTAAGATACATGAACCCAGAAGTACATCTCAAAACTCAAATAAAGATACAGTAATCCCCAAAGTAAATACAACTCCAGACAAAAATGAAATAACTACCTAAACAAACCCTACTGTGTCTCCTCTAGGCTAGCAGGCACCTCCAGGCTATCTGTAAAATTTATCAACAGGTCCAGTCAGGACTGGAGCGAGCACAGTACATCTCAACATATCATAGCAGGTTAGAAAACATATAACATGCAGTAAAGTAAGATACAGGTACTGAGGAAAAAGCAGTATGTAAACAGGAGAGCTGTAATAGAAATATCTACTATACATAAAGAGCTAGCATGTGACTAGTGAGTCAGAGTAAAACATGAACATGTAAATGGCCTGGGATGATTCAATGAAGACACTACGGAATGATTCAATGAAGAAACTACTGGTGTATTATTCACATGTCCACTTCTACTCCCCCGTACCCCCAATCAATACACAAGGATCCAGCCAGGTTATGTTATATGATTCCATACAAAGTCCGTGAAGGGTGATACATGGATGTCCCATAAATGGGGAGTCTGGGGGTTACCCAACTGTGTAAGATTCAAGAGACTCTGTGATCATGAGGGTACATGTCACAAGTAATCAAGTGAACCAAGAAGCATAGTGATACGCCATGTAAGTGAAACGCACAGAACACGTAGTACCCGATGCTCCATAAGGATAACATCTCAAGAAAGGATCCATATAGTACCAATCCGTGTGACCGTCGTGACAGTACAAGTAAAGTAATCTACTGCAGGAAATAATTCTAAGCAGGATATGAAATGATCAGAGAATGTACTCGCCTCGATAACCTGAACAGCTGATAAGTATAGGAGGTCCCACTGAAGCCACAGAGTCCTATTTAAAGCAACACAGGTTACAAGGTGTTTAAGTTAAAATAAATGAATCCCTACAGGCAATCTATATTATTCTAGGTTCTTCTAAGTCAAATTAACTCTAGGTCGACTCCGGTCAATAATCTAGTCAAACTAGGTCAAGTGTTGACTTACAGTTGACTTTGGGTCAACTGGTCAACTCTGGTCAAACATGGTCAATTCTAGTCTATTATAAAGTGTACTTCGTTATTTGTACGTTGAAACTTACGACACGTAAATCGAGATAAAAAGATTATCGGTAAGGTTGATAATCTTATTATAGTGATCCACGTATCCAACTTGTCAATTTCAGCGATATGAGATCACTGGAATTGGCTGATCTCAGTTTCGTTGTACTAATCCCGAAATACGAACATTATATGAATTAATTATTAATTATAAAAAGGTTAAACTCAAAGAAATTATCAACAAACATTGTCGGACGATGAAATAAACATCTCCAACGTGTCCAGAATGCTCAAATTAGCTAGGATAGCCTACTCAACGGTCCAATTTGGACACAAGGGCAAAAAGGTAATTTTTGGTCAAAACGGTGTCCGTGTCAGAGCCGTTTTGCACCGAAAAACGTGCAAGAAAACAAGTCCATAAAATATAACAAATTATATGTCCACGCAACCAGAATGTCGATACGAACCCAACGGTATCTCCAGAATTAGATTCTGTTGACCCGATCTCAATATGGCCCGTTGACCAGAACTTGGAATTTCGGTTTGCACGGAAATACGTGCCGGAGCCAAAGTTCTCAAAACACAGCAAACTACCTGCCAACGAATCCAGAATGATGATACGAACTCAACGGTATCTTCGAAATTGGATTTCGATGAGCCGATCTCAAAATGATCCGTTGGCCCGGATATTGGTATCCGACTTGCACCAAAATGCGTGTCAGACCCAATGTCCACCAAAACCTAGCAAATTATATGTCAACGAGTCCAGAATGACGATACGAACTCAACGGTATATCCGGAATTGGATTCCGATGAGCCGGTGTCAAAAAGTCCCGTTGACCCAGAAAGTGGGACCCGCTTTGCACCAAAAAATGTGCCCGCGCCCACGTTCTCCAAATCTAACAAATTTTATATGAAAACATGCCAGAACGACGCCACAAGTCGAATGGTGGTGTCAGAAATGAAATCTGGAGTCCCGTGTTCAAAAATGAAATTTTACAAGTTGGAAATTACGAATTCGGACGGCCAACTTTGGCGTCGAATTCAACCAATCAAACAAGCTCAAACTGAAATGAAATCTAAAGGGGACAGGAAGAGGGTTATACCAGCTTCGCACCGGAACTGGTAGCACGCCAAATGGAGCTGCGGTGGAGAAGATACAAGCTGACGAAGTTGGCCCCGCAAAACTGTCCAAATTTAATACAATTTAAACGGTCAACTTGGTGGCCGGTTTTCATGTATCAAACGATAAAATTAACGGACGAAAATTGACATGAGCGAAGGTGGATATACCGAGATTGCGACGGAGTGAAGAAATTGCCGATCCAACGGTCGGATCTCCAGAAAAATGCGTGCGAAGTTGCTGCGATGGAGCGCCAATTCTGAGTTCCAAACTCGCGCGCGTCGACGGGATCTCGTTCAAAACGCAGAAATCGCCTCGACGGCGCGTCCCGGAGGACGTTGGCCGCCAGGGGAAGAGAGGCCTGAGTTCGCCCAGTGGGGGGGGCCACCACGGTGGGGAGTCGCCGGCCACGGCGGCGCGTGGCGGCGCCAGCGCTCGCGCGTGCGCTACAGCGTGCGCTGTGCACTGTGCGCTGGTGCGCGCGGGATGCTCGCTGTTGCGACGGGGCAGCCTGGCCGACGGGCATGGTGGCGCATGGTCGAGCCTGGCCCGACGAGGCCAGGGACGGCGTGGCCTGGACGGTGGTTGCGGTTGAGTTTGATGGTGGTGATGGTGATGAAGGAGGAGATGAGGAGGAGAAGTTGATGTGGAGTTGGCCGATGGTGGAGGCCGACGGCCAGGCCAGGGGGTGGTCGGCCGTCGGGAAGGAAAGTGTGGTCGGGGTCAGTGAGTTATATGAGGGAAAAAATGGTTGCTAGTGCATGGTTGAGTTGTTGGTTGCTGTAGTTGAATAATAGAAAGAGAGAGGGAAAAGAGATATAGTGATAAAGAAGAGAGAGAGAGTGGAAGTGTTATCCTAGAAATTAGGGCCGGCAGTACCAAGTGTTGGCTGTAGGAATGGTTAGGTAGAAAATGAATGGAGGAGATTAGATTAGATAATCCAAGGGCTAGGAATTAAATGGGAAAGAATTGGTCATTCCAAAGGGATTTTAATTCAACAGAAATTTTATTAAATATAGAAAAAATGGGTAGAAGGGTACTCGATATTTTCGGGCAAAAAAAATACGAGGGTGCTACGATAGAGGAAATCATGGAGCTGGACTGGACTCGGTGGAGCCAGATTGGGTGAAAATTGGACATCGAGCAATAATGAATTAAAATATAGACGTTGATGATCATGAGCGAATAAGTAGCACATGGGAATTCCAATAAATGGGACGCAAGTGGCGGACGGATAGTAGGCTCAAAGTGGGCCATGTCCATAGTTGGGGCTGACAGGTTTTGGTCGACAGGGGACCCACAAATCAAGTTGGAAAATGAATGTGACGCCGTGGCGTGAAATAAAATCGGGTCACGTCTCGGGAAAGTTGTGCGAATCAAATGGAGCTCAAAATGACGTGTCTGAGTGGGACACAAAGGTCATGGGTGACGAGCGTCTCGAGTAGATCATCAATGAGGAGTTGGTTTCAAGAAACTGACTGGTCTTGCGCTCCCAATTTAAATGTCATGGTAACGCGCTGAAAATGATCAAGAAAAAGAGTGGGAAAATAAATAACAATCAATTGGTCTAAACCGACCCAAAGTTCAGCGAAGCAGAAAGAGCACAAGGGAACAAGTTTGGGTGGGACACCATATACCGTCATGAAGGTAATCGTGTCCACTCCAAAACTCGTGAAGAAGATTTCCAGAGTTGAACATCCCTGATACTCCAAATATCAATGGCATGAAAGAGTACACTTACAGATAAATAAATAAGATAAAATATTTATCAAAACCAAATATTCAGGAAAATAAAATAAAATGAAAATTTTATTCAACCCGAAATTCAGGGTGCTCACATCCTACCCACCTTATAAAAATTTTGTCCTCGAAATTAAAATGTCCATAGTCCCTCTAGGTCAAACCCCCACAATCAAAGTCCCAGATTAAAACAAAGCATACCATCAAAAGGACGACATACAGGGTCATGGCATACGGTGACAATGAAGTCTCATCTAGGTATACTAGTCATGCTAACCGGAAGGGTCATAGGGTATTAAACACACAAGCAGTCTAGGGTGCTAGACAAAAGTTACAAAAACAACAAACCATCAAAACTGTAAGGCAGTCTACCATCCTATATGAAAACTCGTACTTATCATAAAAATAAAGAAAAGTAACTACCAATTATCTTTAAAGGGTTCAGAAAAATCAAAATCAAAGTTAAGAATGAAAGTCACTTGCATGAAAAATCCAATCACAATATATATTAAAAATATTTATTCTCGATACGATCTAAGTTGATCGAATTGGGAAAATCAAAATTTAGGCAATGTGGAGGACAGGTTCAACAAAGCCTGAGAACGAGCATACAAGGATGGAGATTCAGGTCGTAATCAAATTTAATTCAATTAAGTACAATCCAAGATATAATTATGATAAGAAGATAGTCGAAATCGATTTAGTCGTGATTTAGGAACTAGGATTCAATGATGTTGAAAATCCTTTTAGAGAAAAACACGAAAGGATTTTATACGAAGGTCAGTTAATCATCTCTCTCTAACATTATCAGTTTACCATTTGCTAATCATATTTTCTCACAAATCCTAATATAAAATCAACCGTTATATGTCTACCCTCAAAAATTATAATCTTCAGTCATCTAAACTTTTACCATGATCACCATAGACAAAATTTCAAACTCCTAAAATATTTTCCATGAGACATACCCCTCCTTTTTAGGAATCACTACTTATTCATTTAATCAAATTTCAAATTCCTTTGCTTCGTTCTAAATTAGATCTGAAACATTTAAATCCAGTTTATAAAATCCTTGTACTTGTTTAAGTTAAGCCTCGTATTTATTCAACCCTAATACCACCAAGTCATACAAAATTTATTCTCGTTTTATAAATCAACCTTCATATTTCCTTCACGTTTATCTTCAAATATTATCTTTTTTTTAAATTCCACAATTTCTCCTAATCATCAAAATAATTTCTGTAACGTAAAATCCTTGTGTTCTCTTTGTCTCTAGTCACCCTCTCAAAATATCTGGTTCAACTTCGCATAATCATAGAATACAATCAAATTCTCATTTCCATCTCTAAATTTCTACATAGCCTCGTAATAGTTCCCAAGAATCAATAACCAAGATTTTCTAAGTCCTCAAAACTTGGTTGACCTCTGATATCCTCATTAGTCTTGAAATACATCCATGAATTATCCATAACCAACTTTCTGCAATTGTTTCTAAATTGATAACATTTATCACTCAATTCCATTCTAAACCTTTACTACATTTCTATCTCAAATTTTTTTTTGACGTCCAATATTTTATTTCCTACAAAATTTATCACATGATAACCAATTACGTCATTTCCATATTAGATGATTTACGTCACTTCCTTAACATTTCTCAGATAAAAACGATATACAGATTCAAGAGTTCAAGTACAGCTGACAGAACGAGATACGAGACGAAATTGATGTAATCATGATAGTTGTATATGACAAGGAATGATGGAAATAAAATATTGGCAGGGAGAAATGGTAATAAAATCTGATCTACTTATCCGTTTTAAAAGAGGAAACTATTTTAAAATCCAGAGTTAAAATATCAAATTTAAGATAAAGTCTAGCAGAATCATTGATTTGTTGAATTAAGAAAAAATTCATGGAAGAAGTTACCCAAAGGTTTATGAAAATAACTAAAGTTATATCCTAAGCAAAATGAGAAGCAAAACAAAACAAATCAATAATAATTAATTTTGTTTTTTTTTTTTTGAAGGACTGCAACAAAAGTAGAGAAAACATGTTTGAAAACATTTAAAGTACAACCTGATGGTTATATGCGTCTATCCAAAATAATGGTACCCTAATCCTCGTCATACTAGTAAGCAAGGCTACGATAATCACAGAGTCCTCGACTTAGGCACATACGTCTAGAATCGTGGTATTTAACATTTTTGCGGTGCCGCTAGCTTGGCTGCGAAAACCTTAAATTCCCACACCCGAGAAATATATCCAAGTCAACTATATGTCCTCACCATGCTGGCTAATATGACTGTAGAAGACTAGATTCCAAATCTTAGATGACCTAGCCCATATAATTTCATCTTGACAAAAATTAAATTTAAATCAACAACGATTACTACTAAAAAAAATCAAATTTATCAACGAATCATCAAGATTCAAAAATGAACAAAAATCCTTCAAATCACATAACTACAAACTCGGATGCTATAGCTAACATCAAGATTCAAAATTCAACAATCTTCATCAAAATCAATAAATACTAACTTAATTTCAATAATAATCCCTCAAAATCAAATTCAATAACAGAAAATAAAGATAAATCAAATCAAGGAAAGAGAGTTTTCAAATCGAAGTTTAAATAAGATTCTCAAGGGTCGTCCCAGGAATCTCTCAAGGGATCCTAGTTGTGATTAAGTATCTTCAAAAATATATCCTATTCCTACTGCAGGCTGTAGTGGTACTCTAGTTCGAATACCACTACACTTTTAGTCTCGACCTACATGGGCCACCACTAAAAACGTGTCACGACCCGCACCCTAGAGTTAGGGCACGAGAACGTAACGACGCCCAGCCTACGCCGCAGTGTCGGCGGTAGAACGCTGTCCTAGGTCACAACATCTAACAATATAAAGCTAAGCAGTTTATACTCCCCGAATGGGGGTGACATAGCAGATACAAATTCAATCACATCTAAGGTAGAGCATGATAAGGATAGATAAAACATTAAATCCAAACTAAATACAGGAGATAGAAGTCTAAGTGTCTAAGATACATGAACCCAGAAGTACATCTCAAAACTCAAATAAAGATACAGTAATCCCTAAAGTAAATGCAACTCCAGACAAAAATGAAATAACTACCTAAACAAACCCTACTGTGTCTCCTCTAGGCTAGCAGGCACCTCCAGGCTATCTGTAAAATTTATCAACAGGTCCAGTCAGGACTGGAGCGAGCACAGTACATCTCAACATATCATAGCAGGTTAGAAAACATATAACATGCAGTAAAGTAAGATACAGGTACTGAGGAAAAAGCAGTATGTAAACAGGAGAGCTGTAATAGAAATATCTACTATACATAAAGAGCTAGCATGTGACTAGTGAGTCAGAGTAAAACATGAACATGTAAATGGCCTGGGATGATTCAATGAAGACACTACGGAATGATTCAATGAAGAAACTACTAGTGTATTATTCACATGTCCACTTCTACTCCCCCGTACCCCCAATCAATACACAAGGATCCAGCCAGGTTATGTTATATGATTCCATGCAAGGCCCGTGAAGGGTGATACATGGATGTCCCATAAATGGGGAGTCTGGAGGTTACCCAACTGTGTAAGATTCAAGAGACTCTGTGATCATGAGGGTACATGTCACAAGTAATCAAGTGAACCAAGAAGCATAGTGATACGTCATGTAAGTGAAACGCACAGAACACGTAGTACCCGATGCTCCATAAGGATAACATCTCAAGAAAGGATCCATATAGTACCAATTCGTGTGACCGTCGTGACAGTACAAGTAAAGTAATCTACTGCAGGAAATAATTCTAAGCAGGATATGAAATGATCAGAGAATGTACTCGCCTCGATAACCTGAACAGCTGATAAGTATAGGAGGTCCCACTGAAGCCACAGAGTCCTATTTAAAGCAACACAGGTTACAAGGTGTTCAAGTTAAAATAAATGAATCCCTACAGGCAATCTATATTATTCTAGGTTCTTCTAAGTCAAATTAACTCTAGGTCGACTCCGGTCAATAATCTAGTCAAACTAGGTCAAGTGTTGACTTACAGTTGACTTTGGGTCAACTGGTCAACTCTGGTCAAACATGGTCAATTCTAGTCTATTATAAAGTGTACTTCGTTATTTGTACGTTGAAACTTACGACACGTAAATCGAGATAAGAAGATTATCGGTAAGGTTGATAATCTTATTATAGTGATCCATGTATCCAACTTATCAATTTTAGCGATATGAGATCACTGGAATTGGCTGATCTCAGTTTCGTTGTACTAATCCCGAAATACGAACATTATATGAATTAATTATTAATTATAAAAAGGTTAAACTCAAAGAAATTATCAACAAACATTGTCGGACGATGAAATAAACATCGCCAACGTGTCCAGAATGCTCAAATTAGCTAGGATAGCCTACCCAACGGTCCAATTTGGACACAAAGGCAAAAAGGTAATTTCGGGTCAAAACGGTGTCCGTGTCGGAGCCGTTTTGCACCGAAAAACGTGCAAGAAAACAAGTCCATAAAATATAACAAATTATATGTCCACGCAACCAGAATGTCGATACGAACCCAACGGTATCTCCAGAATTGGATTCCGTTGACCCGATCTCAATATGGCCCGTTGACCAGAACTTGGAATTCTGATTTGCACGAAAATGCGTGCCGGAGCCAAAGTTCTCAAAACTCAGCAAACTACCTGCCAACGAGTCTAGAATGATGATACGAACTCAACGGTATCTTCGAAATTGGATTCCGATGAGCCGATCTCAAAATGACCCGTTGGCCCGGATATTGGTATCCGACTTACATCGAAATGCGTGCCAGATCCAATGTCCACCAAAATCTAGCAAATTATATGTCAACGAGTCCAGAATGACGATACGAACTCAACGGTATATCCGGAATTGGATTCCGATGAGCCGGTGTCAAAAAGTCCCGTTGACCCAGAAAGTGGGACCCGCTTTGCACCAAAAAACGTGTCCGGGCCCACGTTCTCCAAATCTAACAAATTTTATATGAAAACATGCCAGAACGACGCCACAAGTCTAATGGTGGTGTCAAAAATGAAATCTGGAGTCCCGTGTTCAAAAATAGAATTTTACAAGTTGGAAATTACGAATTCGGACGGCCAACTTTGGCGTCGAATTCAACCAATCAAACAAGCTCAAACTGAAATGAAATCTAAAGGGGGCAGGAAGAGGGTTATACCAGCTTCGCATCGGAACTAGTAGCATGCCAAACGGAGCTGCGGTGGAGGAGATACAAGCTGACGAAATTGGCCCCGCAAAACTGTCCAAATTTAATATAATTTAAACGGTCAACTTGGTGGCCGGTTTTCATGTATCAAACGATAAAATTAACGGACGAAAATTGACATGAGCGAAGGTGGATATACCGAGATTGCGACGGAGCAAAGAAATCACCGATCCAACGGTCGGATCTTTGGAAAAATGCGCACGAAGTTGCTGCGACGGAGCGCCAATTCTGAGTTCCAAACTCGCGCGCGTCGACGGGATCTCGTTCAAAACGCAGAAATCGCCTCGACGGCGCGTCCCGGAGGACGTTGGCCGCCAGGGGAAGAGAGGCCTGAGTTCGCCCAGTGGGGGGGGCCACCACGGTGGGGAGTCGCCGGCCACGGCGGCACGGGGCGGTGCCAGCGCTCGCGCGCGCGCTACAGCATGCGCTGTGCACTGTGCGCTGGTGCGCGCAGGATGCTCGCTGTTGCGACGGGGCAGGCTGGCCGACGGGCATGGTGGCGCATGGTCGAGCCTGGCCCGGCGAGGCCAGGGATGGCGTGGCCTGGACGGTGGTTACGGTTGAGTTTGATGGTGGTGATGGTGATGAAGGAGGAGATGAGGAGGAGAAGTTGATGTGGAGTTGGCCGATGGTGGAGGCCGACGGCCAGGCCAGGGGGTGGTCGGCCGTCGGGGAGGAAAGTGTGGTCGGGGTCAGTGAGTTGCATGAGGGAAAAAATGGTTGCTGGTGCATGGTTGAGTTGTTGGTTGCTGTAGTTGAATAATAGAAAGAGAGAGGAAAAAGAGATGTAGTGATAAAGAAGAGAGAGGGTAGAAGTGTTATCCTAGAAATTAGGGCCGGCAGTACCAAGTGTTGGCTGTAGGAATGGTTAGGTAGAAAATGAATGGAGGAGATTAGATTAGATAATCCAAGGGCTAGGAATTAAATGGGAAAGAATTGGTCATTCCAAAGGGATTTTAATTCAACAGAAATTTTATTAAATATAGGAAAAATGGGTAGAAGGGTACTCGATATTTTCGGGCAAAAAAAATACGAGGGTGCTACGATGAAGGAAATCATGGAGCTGGACTGGACTCGGTGGAGCCAGATTGGGTAAAAATTGGACATCGAGCAATAATGAATTAAAATATAGACGTTGATGATCATGAGCGAATAAGTAGCACATGGGAATTCTAATAAATGGGACGCAAGTGGCGGACGGATAGTAGGCTCAAAGTGGGCCATGTCCATAGTTGGGGCTGACAGGTTTTGGTCGACAGGGGACCCACAAATCAAGTTGGAAAATGAATGTGACGCCGTGGCGTAAAATAAAATCGGGTCACGTCTCGGGAAAGTTGTGTGAATCAAATGGAGCTCAAACTGACGTGTCTGAGTGGGACATAAAGGTCATGGGTGACGAGCGTCTCGAGTAGATCATCAATGAGGAGTTGGTTTCAAGAAACTGACTGGTCTTGCGCTCCCAATTTAAATGTCATGGTAACGCGCTGAAAATGATCAAGAAAAAGAGTGGGAAAATAAATAACAATCAATTGGTCTAAACCGACCCAAAGTTCAGCGAAGCAGAAAGAGCACAAGGGAATAAGTTTGGGTGGGACACCATATACCGTCATGAAGGTAATCGTGTCCACTCCAAAACTCGTGAAGAAGATTTCCAGAGTTGAACATCCCTGATACTCCAAATATCAATGGCATGAAAGAGTACACTTACAGATAAATAAATAAGATAAAATATTTATCAAAACCAAATATTCAGGAAAATAAAATAAAATGAAAATTTTATTCAACCCGAAATTCAGGGTGCTCACACTATTGCCTCTGTTCCCAAGGCTGCTGCCTCTGTTGCGCAGTCTACTGCTACTGCTCATGCGCAGTATGCTGCCTCCCTTGCCAGTGCACAAACCACTTCATATGCTGTCCTATCAAAGTGCAAGACTCATGTTCCTCTGGCGCAGTTGGCTGCCACTCTACCTGCGCAATCCACTAATCCAGCAACCAGAGTGCAACTCAAACACTCTGGCAACAAGACTTCTGCTGCGCAAGCTACTGTGACTGAGACCAGAAGACTTTCTGCCAGAGTCACCCATGCGCAACCTGCCAGTGCGTAACCTGCCAGTGCGCCAACAACCCATGCGCAAGCTACGCCAGCGCAGTCTAAGAGAGACAGCCCTTTGGCTAATCTCTCATCTTCCCACAGCAAGGATAAAACCTCTGCTCCTCTGTCCAAGCATCATGTTGCTCCTACGCAATCCACTGGGGGTAGTCCTTTGGCTATTCCTCCTCCTTCCCAGAACAAAGGAAAAGGCCCGTTGGTCTTTTCTCAAACTTTCTCGTCCCATGACTTGGAAGACAACAGAGGGAAACGCTCTTTAGCTAACCCTTCTTCACAAAACAAAGGAAAAGGCCCTTTGGTATTTTCTCAGTCTTCCTCGGTTTTTAGCGTAGAAGATCAATCTGAACGTGCTCCGGCACCAATCAGTACAAGAACTCTCTCTAACAAGGGTTCTTCTTCCCTTCTTGCCAAAGGGAAGTATACTGATCAGAGAGGTATTCTGCCTACTCCGGTAGCAGAGTTCCAAGATCTTCCAACTCTCAAGATATCCCGTTCAAGATAGGGAAAATTACTGGTGTCTCAGACTGAAACCCCTGGGGGTGAGTTTGCTGATCTAAGAACTTATCTCAATCGACCAACTTCGGTGAAACGCAAACAGCCAATGCTGAAGACTAACCAGCATCAGAAACAAACTTCCAGGATCAAAAATCCGGACACCTATGCCATGAAGTGAGTACTTCCCTGTACACTCAAGGGACAAAACATTTGAGGAACCGGAACCATGTTCCGAATATTGTCAAAGAACACATCCCTCGAACTTCTTCTCGTCCCGTTGCTGTTCTCGATCTCCGAGAACACCTCAAGCAAAAACGGGACAACATCTCAACATCTCCAGTGCAACCACTTGGACACCATTGTAACCACAAGGTTGTTATCAAGTGTTGTTGTCAGACAACAAGACGATCTGTCTTCGATCGTCTGAACTTTACAACCTCTGAACCTATGTCGGAAGATGAAGACGAAGTTCTGTACGCTTCTGTCAATATGACTTCCAGAGACACTGGGGGTAGGAAGTGCTCCAAGCACGACAAGCCTCGCCAGCTAAGCCAGCGATATTTGGATTTACTCCAAGCATCCTCTGAAGGAGTATTCCAACATACCCGATCCCGAAGCCGAGACACAATCAGTCAAAGGAATCTTCAAGATCCTTCTGGTCATCTTCTTCTTTCTCATTCAGGAGATGATTCTTTCTCCGACTACGATGTATACAGCGAAAGTTCGGAACAGACTGTATCCTCCACTGTACCTAGAGAAGTGACTGCTTATGTTGTTACTGAAGACCCAGATGCTTCTAGTTCAACAAGTCAAGAACAACAGATTGCTGCACTAGAAGACAAGCTGAAGACTATGGCTGAAATGGTCGCAAGTATGCATTCTATTATTGTGGCCCAGCATACAGTACCACCGACCGTACCTCCTACAAATCCTGAAATCATAGCATCGTCGGTGCCTGTCAATACGGGACTGGAGGTAACATCTACTCAAGTACCTCCTGTACAGATTCAACCCACTCCTAGTCAGTCAGGTGCTGGGGGTAGTGCTTATCATGCTGTTCCTCCCCCTAACACGGTGATTCAGCCTGCTCCTTCTACATCAGTGGAAGATGCCAATGAAGCTGTCAAGCTCCTGCGTACTCAGTTTGAGGCCTTCAAAGAGAAGGACAACTTGCAGAGGTTGGGGATCAAGCAACCTTACCCAGTTGAATGGAAGGAAGTTTCGTTTCCTCCGAAGTTCAAAATCCCAACAATCTCGCTGTTTGATGGCAGCACCTCTCCCAGTCAGTTCATTAACCACTTTAAGGTTATGACTGTCCAACTTCAACCAAATGACGCTCTTCTTACCAGAGTATTCGTCGGCTGTTTAGCTGGCGTAGCATACGATTGGTACAGAAGCTTGCCCGATGGTTGTATCACCTCCTTCTCTGGCCTAAAACAGATCTTCTTAGAATGATTCTATGAGGGGATCAACGACATGACTATGTCAGCCCTCAATAAAATCAAACAAAGACATAATGAAACTGCTGAGAGTTTCATTGAAAGGTTCCGTCGGGAAGCTTTGAAGATGCCTCCTAGAACTCCAGCTGCTGTCACTATAGACACCTGTAAAGCAAATCTTTTATCTATCATCAGCATGTGGACAGGGTCTACTCAGTTCCAAGACTGGTCATCTTTCATTGTCAATGCTAAAGCAGCTGAAGTTAGCGCTGACAAATTCAAGCAGCTAGGGGTACAAATGTCTAACCCTGATCAGGATGAACACCAAACATCGGGTGGTGGTAATCGCCAGAACAACCGCAAAGGAAAAGAAACTTTGAATATCAATTTGAATAAGAACAAAGAATCTCTGGCAGTCAACGTAGCTCCCCCTAAGTCCACTTCTACTCTTTCAGCACCTCCACCAAGGGAACCTCGTCCGAAAGTAGAGTACTCTTTTGACGAGAATGACACTGTGAGCATCTTTGATTGCTTGATCAAAATCAATAAGCTCCAGCTTCCAGATCCAAAGAAGCCTGATGAGGTCGGTAAGACTGATCATCCTAAGTACTGTGTTTATCACAGGTTCATTGGACATCCCACTCGAGCATGTTATGTGCTCAAAGGCAAAATTCAAGAGCTGGTCAACGCCAGTATTGTCACTCTGCAACAAGACGAGAAGACTATTACCACAAACATGGTCTCAGTTCAATTCGGTGACTTTCTGCCCCAGATGGTACAGCATGGTATCATTCCTATCCCTAAAGCTACTCTTGAGATTGAGAATCTCGTGAAGGTCTCGTCCCCTTGTCTCTTGACAATGGCGAGATTATGTGGATTCATCCGGATCTTGCTTCAGAGTTCGAACTTCTTTCTTCCTCCAAGAAGAAGGACCGCTCCAAGGGCAAGACAAAGACTTGCAATATGGTGTCTTTTGACCCCATAGTTGACGAAGAAATCCTGTTGGGCACCAGATCAGGGAAAGCGTATCTAAAAGATTACCCCGAAGCTCAAAAGAATCCTGCTTCTTCTTCTGAGCCTGCTCCAGTGCAGCCTACTTCTACTGAGGATATTCCTACTGCATTTTCACCGGTTGTAGAGTCTACTCCTCCCAAGCCAACAGTTGCTGATAAAGGTAAACAACAAGTCCGCTTCGACAAACCTTTGAAGAAGTCATCTCCTTCCGGACTTGAGAAGCCTTACAACTTTGATATCTTGGCACAGTTAGCCAATGCGCCGGCCCGGCTGTCCATCTTCGAGCTCTTGCGCCTCTCTAAAGAGACTCGGGAAACTCTGTGTGAGGCTCTCATGCAAGCTGAAACTTGTCTTGCCCTACTGAAGAAGCCGAAAGCAGAGCCAGTCTCTTGCCTCCATTGTCATAGTGTGTTAGAGTTAATTTCAAACATAACTTTCACACAGGATGACATGCTAATGGAAGACAACAGGCACGACCGTCCTCTCTACTATACAGGATATGTCGACTCGATGAAAGTCGATCATATTCTGATAGATCTAGGGTCTGCTCTCAGTATTATGCCGAAGACAATGTTGGATGCATTGAAGATTCCAGTGCATAGTCTTTCCAATACAATCACTACCATCCTCGGGTTCAATCAAGGAAGGAGTGAGCCTCTGGGCAAGATTCGCCTAAAACTCCAAATAGGCAATCTTCGCACAAAGGTGACCTTCTATATCATTGACAACCATGGTTGTTCTTACAATACTTTGTTGGGAAGACCATTTCTGCATGAGCATAACATTGTTCCTTCGACTCTCCATCAATATTTTAAATATGTTGATGACAATGGAGAGGTACAAAAGGAGGTTGCTGATCTTTATCCTTTCAAAGGTGTCGAAGCATACTGCAACGATGCTCGTATGTACAAGAATAAATTCATGAAGGTTGTCCTGTCTCTGGACACTGAAGAAAAACAAGAAACAGTGCCTAATGACACCCTTATCATTCCTGTCAAAGGGCGTGTTTCTCGTCCTCAGTCCTCTAAGCCACTGGCTATTCACTTGCCAGTCCAGAAGCAATCAATTGATGATGATCAGGATCAAAGGAAGCTCACCTTTTCTAAGCTACTTGTTATAGACTTACGTCGTAACAAGGAAAAAAGGCAGCTCACCTCTTCTGAGCCACTTGTTATTGATTTATCTCATAACAAGGATAAAAGGGAGCTCACCTCCTTTGAGCCGCTTGTTATCGACCTCCGTCGTAACAAGGTCAATCCTCCTCCACGTTCTTCTTCTCCCCCTCTTGTAATCAATCTGACCAAGTCTGCTAAGGCTAAAGGTCCTGCTGTAAATACAAATATACAAATCAATGAAAAAGTATCTACTTTCCAGTATACTGATGTCATTTATCATGCTAAGTGCTATTTGGATATATTAGATAGCTTTCAATCATTTACAATGGGAGTTGTGCAATCTCTTCAAACAGAGGTCTCATTTGAACACCCAAAGGATTCATATCGTATTATTCCCGCTCGAAAGAAAGACGAAAGTCCAATACTTGTTAGTAAAGGACCGGAACAACAATTCTGCTATACGGATGATAGCAAAAGTAACGACACGGGTCATCTTCAACTCCGTCGTTACAGTCAACAATCAAAAGACATCATCCGAAAGATAGGTTATGACTTCAAGAATGGCCTCAACTACGGTAAAGGTAGAAGAACTCCTATCCGTACAACTGTTCCAAAAGGAAAGTCAGAGATGTATTATAGCAGGACTAAAAGAGGCCTCGGATATGCTTCACCTCCGGTATTATCTCCAGCAGCCTCTGAATCTGATAGTGAGGAGCGCTCTAACTCTTCTGATTCCAGATCATGGGATTCTGACACCAGCATCGGTCAAGTTCATCGATTGACTGTATCTTCTAACATGGTCTCCGTCGAACTTCCAGAAGGCTATGACGAGGATATTGAAGAAAATCTCGAAACAGATCCTTGGGCTCAACGAATGGATACCCAATGGGAACTCCGATTCGAACAAAGGGAACCTCCCACTGAAGATCAATTAGTTCAAATTGATGTCGGAGAAAGTGGGTCACCTCGTCCAATATTCATCAGCAAGAACCTCCCAGAGGCAGATAAGCAAGAATTAATCCTTCTGATTAAAGAATACATTGATGTCTTTGCCTGGAGCTATGAAAATATGCCAGGTCTAGATCCCAAAGTCGCTACTCACAAATTGAACATCTTGCTGAATGCAAAACCGGTCAAGCAACAACAACGGCGCTTCAAGCCAGAAATGATAGATACAATTGACGATGAAGTCAAGAAGCTCATTGCTTGTGGCTTTATCCGAGAAGAACAACATCCTGATTGGGTAGCCAATGTCGTTCCAGTTCTGAAGAAAATCGACAAAGTTCGAGTCTGCATTGACTTTCGAGATCTTAATAAAGCATGTCCAAAAGATGAATTTCTGCTCCCTATCACGGACGTTATGATCGACAACACCTGTGGGTTTGAACGAATATCTTTCATGGACGGATTCTCCGGATATAATCAGATTCAGATGAATCCTGAAGATGAAAAGTATACTTCTTTTCGCACTCCTCGCGGAGTCTACTGCTATACTGTCATGCCATTTGGTCTCAAGAACGCTGGTGCAACGTACCAACGAGCCATGAGTACCATCTTTCGAGATCATCTGTACAAGACTGTCGAATGCTACGTCGACGATATTGCGGTCAAAAGTCGTCTAAAGGAAGATCACACACATATACATCAGAAATCATCACCAGAGATCAGGAGTTCTTGCCAAAGTGCTGCTGCAATCTTCAGAGGCTACAGTCTTCAAAGTTCACATCGTCCAATGGATAAAGCGATCGTCATTCAGATCGGATTCCTATAGTTGTACTTTTCCAGAATTCTTGTAATCTTCTTTACAAAGTTTGTTGAAATAAAGATCAACTTTTGTTTTTGCAAACACCAACTCCGGCCCAAGAAGCGCCCTCTCGCCGACATCATCCCAAGACAAAGGAGTACGGCATCTTCGTCCATATAGAGCCTCAAATGGCGACATCTCTATACTGGCCTGGTAGCTGTTGTTGTAAGCAAACTCTACCAGGTAAAGATGGTCCTCCCAAGAACCCCTGAGATCAAGTACACATGTGCGAAGCATATCCTCCAAGGTCTGGATAGTCCTCTCTGACTGCCCGTCTGTCTGAGGATGATAAGCGGTACTAAACTTGAGAGAGGTGCCCAAGCTAGCCCGCAACTCCTCCAGAAGTGGGAAGTGAATCGGCTATTCCGGTCTGAAACTATGCTCATCGGAACTCCGTGCAATCTCACGATCTGACGAACATACAGCTCAGCCAGCCTCTCCGTAGACAAACCCACTTTGAAAGGCAAAAAGTGGGCCAATTTGGTCAATCTATCAACGATGACCCAAACCGCGTCTTTCCTTCCTGGCGATCGTGGAAGTCCAGATACAAAGTCCATGGTGATGTGCTCCCACTTCCACTCGGGAATGGGTAGCGGCTGTAGCAATCCACCTGGTCTCTGTCTTTCGGCCTTCACCTGCTGACACACAAGGCAACGAGATACAAACTGAGCTACCTAGCGCTTCATGCCATACCACCACACGTGCTCTCTCAGGTCCCTATACATCTTATTGGCTCCAGGATGTATAGAATACTAAGAGCGATGTGCCTCCTGAAGAACCTCCTCCCGAAGCTCTCCACGTGGAACGCACAGCCTAGTACCATGCCACAACGACCCATCTTCGGCTAAAGAGAAATCGTCGAGCAAGCCCGTCTGCACCTGCTCCCTGATGCTCCTCAGGGCAACATCATCATAGTGCACTGACCTGACTCTATCCATCAGCTCAAACTGAATCTGTAAACCCCATATCTGGATCTCCACGACCGGAATGATGACCTCGATACCCAAACTATCCAGGTCGGCCAAAAGATGACGATCTGTCGTCAAGAGCATAGCCACTAGATACCTGCTCAAGGTATCTACAACTACGTTGGCCTTACCCGGATGGTACTGCAGTGATATATCGAAGTCCTTCATCAGCTCTAACCACCGCCTCTGCCGCATATTCAACTCCTTCTGAGTGAACACGTACTTCAAGCTCTTGTGATCTGTGAAGATCTCAACTCGCTCTCCGTACAGATAATGCTTCCATAACTTCAAAGCAAAAATAACCACGGCCAACTCCTAATCATGAGTAGGATAGTTCTTCTCATGAGGACGTAACTGTCTGGATGCATAGGCAATCACCTTCCCGTGCTACTGAAGAACACAACCCAAATCCTTCCCTGAAGCATCGCTGTAGATCGAGAACCCACCTGACCCAGATGGCAAAGTCAAGATCGGAGCTGAAGTCAACCTACTCTTCAATGCATCGAATGCAGCCTGACACTCAACAGTCCAGACGAACTCCACGTCCTTCCTGGTGAGTCTAGTCATCGGCTCTGTCATCGACTCTGCAATTCTCATCATCTGTTCAGGTTATCAGGCGAGTACATTCTCTGACCGTTTCATATTTGTTAGGATTTATATTCTTGTTATAGACTACTTTACTTGATGTTGTCACGATGTTATCACAGATTAGTACTATATAGATCTTTTCATAAGATTTTATCCCCCTCGGGTGCATCACGAACATGTATTCCTTGGACTCTTATTATTCATGTACACTCATGTGCTCTCATGTACTCTCATGATCTCATAAGCTTCATGTATAAACTTTTATATACAATAACATAACCTGTATAGATCCTTGTGTATTGATTGGGATACGGGAGAGTAGAAGTGGTCATATAAACAATTCCAAAGTAGGTAATCATGTGCAAACTCTGTAGCTTAGTCATGTGTAATTTAAGCCGTTCACATAACCATCTTGTGCTCTAAATCACTTAGTCGCTTACAGTCTTTACTTACCATATTTGTATTTCAGTTTATCAAATATTCCTTTAGTCTTCATGTTCATTTCTTACAGCGTTTCATGTATTTTATTCTATAGCTTGCTTTACATTTTCTGTCATGATATAAACTGTGTGAGAGATATGTATTCGTTCCTGTCCTGATTGGACCTGTTGAAATATTACAGAGGATGGGAAGGAATTCTGCCCCACATATTATGGTACTGGCTTAGATGACACAGGTGGCTTGGACCCCTAGGAGGATCCAGCAGTTGCTGAGAATTTGTCCATTGTCTAGATTAGACTGCTAGACTAGTTATCATATTTTAGTTGTTTTGCCTTGATATATTTTAGATATTTAGATTTTTGTGCTTTTTAAACACCTAGACTTATATCTTTCTGTTTGTAGTTTCTTGTCGAGATTATCTATCTTATATTTCTATTTTCTATCTTAGACATTGTGATTGAGTTGAACCTTCTGTATTGTCCTCCTTTTTGGAGAGTATATTATTGTACAGGTACAGTTATATATTTTTAGATGTTGTGACATATGACAGCGTTCTACCGTCGACACTGCGGCGTAGACTGGACGTACCCACTTCTCGTACCCCTACACTGGGTGTGGGTCGTGACAAGTATATTGATATACTGACCCACCAACAGTCTACATGCAGGTGCAGAGGCAACGAGAGGGATTGTAACCCCAATTTCTCAATTTTTGGATTTTAAAAGTTTTCTACTAAATCGAGTTAGATTAAATAAATAGATTTTAATTAAAGTTGCTATGTGAGATTTAAATTATTTTAGTAAGAGTGTTGATTTAAGAATTAGTTATAACCAACTAAGGTGGTCCCACTATTCTAACAACCTAACAAGCTTCTAACAGAATTAGGGATATTATGTAAATAAATTCTAGTTGAGGGGTATAATTGTAAATTAGCCATCCATTTCCTAACACTATAAAGTTACTGGTGGAAAGAGAAATCCCACACTCTTCTCGAGCTCCACAAGCCAGAGCTCAAATTCCCCCACCCCTAAATTTCTTGAATCTAGCTCTAAACCTAATCCCGAGCGGAGCACCAAGTCGGCGGCGGCACACTCTTCTGGCGATTAGCCACTTCCTTCCGGTGGCTTGAAGGCGACGGCAGGGGCCATGACGAGGTCGACGGTTTCTATACCGAGCGACGTTTGATCTGCACTTGTCGGGCGCCACCCTCCATCGACGGTTCTTTTCGGTGGTGCGGCTATCGCGGTGAAATACCTGGTTCTTCTCCCCACGGCGGGTAGCCTACGAGCCTCCGACGCGGCTCGCTACTTATCCCCGACGACTCGATGTGCCTCCTCTTCTCGACATCATTGTTGCGGCTAGCCGGTTTGTTCTGCTATGAAAACCTAGTACGTCGGCAAGAGTTTGGAATGGGAGTGACCGGTCCCGTTTCCTTCTATGGCGAACTATACTGTTTCGACGACCGAACAATTAGATCCCCGACGAACGACGACGACAATACAGTGAGTTTCCTTTGACCTTCCTTTCCTTTGATAGCTTCTTGGATTGGTCATTCTGGATCAAGATCGATCCGTCGAATGAATGATCGATGGTTCTTTCAATTATTGATTCAATTTTATAGAGTTTGATACATTTTGTTCTTGATTCGCTCTGGGTTCAGGAATCAATTCCTCATTTGAATCTGTTTCTGTTCAGAATGCCAAGTGTTTGAAGAATTTCCTCTAAGAGTTCGGATCGTGTCCGATTCAGTTGGACGTGTCCTTGATTCCGTCGAATTCTTCTTCAGGTATTATGCTATCACCTTCTTGATTGTAATTTTTGTATCGAATTTGATGAGTAGTTTGTCCAGCTGTGTGTGTTCGATGCCAGGATTGATAGAATTGGGTGTGGCGTGTCGTTTATGTTGCGTGTCCGAGGCTGATATGTGTGCCAGACCGGTAGCCTTGTCCAGCGTGTCATATTCTGCGTGGGCGTGTCTGGGCCGAGAACC
>JANAVB010003000.1:7231346-7383376 GCA_029216955.1 Iris pallida
GTGATTTTTTTTATTGTGCCTGTATAAGCTACATGTCTCGTCTTGCATCATGTCTAGGACATGAATTCCTGATTTCCTACGGTCAGGGATTTATGCTGAATCTGAGTAAGTTAATGACTAGATTGATCAAATAGTTCATATAGGAAGATATTTCCAGTTACAGGCGATCCCGTTATCCGGCCACACCTGAGGGACTTGTAGCCTGCCGTCGAGTAGGACACATTTCCAGCCCACTGTCATGTGGAACACTTCATGAAACAAGTTCTATGCATACTGTCATATGTTGCACACCAAGCCACCTAATAATTCTTGATAACTCTTAAATAAACCTCGCCTGGATAACCTGGATAGCTGCAGGGCTTGTGACTGCAAAAACATCTCTTTGCATATTGCTAGTAACTAGGCTTGTGATAACCCTAGCTAGTTAAAGTATCAAGCCTTACTCTTTGATTGGCCGTGATTGATGGATGTAGTCCAGTCTAGTCTTGTCTAAGCAATGCCAGTCTATGATTATTTCATCACATGTTTGTTCATGCTGTACTCTTGTCGATAATTGGTTAGAGACTAAGTTCTGTTCAGGCGAAGGGTTACAACCCCGGTCCTTGTTTGGTTTACGGGTTGTAACTTGGCTACCAGAATAGTTTCTTAGTTATCTTATCGTTTATCACCCTACTATCCTATTTTTGGTTTTCTTGTTATTATTATGCCTTGTTTTCTAACTTGCTGGTTTTAGTTCCTAAGTGAAGCCTCCCTTGTGGCACTTGCTCTTTCTGGGGTCTGACCCAGCTGGTTTTGTATGGCCAGATTTTGGAGTATGACTCGAGGATCCTCCAGCCTTCCTGCCAGATGGTGACCACTAGGCGCAATACTGGCAACGAGTAGGTTCTTATTTTGCTCTCCCACTCTCTTGTAAAAATATTCTTTTGAGGTGTTTAGCTGCCGAGCAAGTATTAGCTCGTTTGCAACTTTACTTATTATCTGCCTACAGGCTGTAACATGATTGACAAATCCTAGGGTTGATCATGTATGACTGGAACTCTTGCTAGTCTTCTTATTTTGTATGACTAGCATCATGATCATCTGAATATATAATGTTTGGGATGCCTTACCTTGTATGTCTGATGATCTAACATCTTGTAACATTTACTTACTTGCTTGAGATTGAGACACTAGGCTTGTTCATGACCATAAGAGACTATTGGCTTGTAGATAAACCCTCATACATCTAGACAGCCATGACCGTATATCGAGGTAGATTATACTTCAATGTACGTAGCTGGCTGTGTCTGTCCTCCGCTCTCCAGTATTCTGATTCTGGGGCATGACAATGAAGATTCATTTTCTGATTCACTTACGTGTAATAAGAATCTGAGTTTTTTGAATGAATGTTGTTTTTAATAACAAGATGGTAAATTATTGAGAATGCTGGTACAAATCAGTATGCTCATATCACATGTTGCTATGCTAAGATCTAGAAGTGAGATAACCTGTATGCTAAGGAAAAGACTATTGCCTGATAATAAGAAATAAATTTTTGCCATATTAAATCAAATAAGATGATGCCATGCTAAAGATAGACCTTGTTCCAAATATGACTACTTATCGTGTTTAATAAGAAAAGTAAGAAGTATCAGTTATGTGATCCAAAATGAAGAAAGACACGAAATAAACGTGTCGTACATCTGCTAAGGCACGAAATAAACGGGTCGTATATCTGTTATGGCCAGAAATGAACGTGTCGCATATTTGGAAGATCTGATCAAAGTCAGTTTCATCTGATAGAAATGCTAAAGCATATGCATTGGTCTCGGACAACTTGTATATAAGTATCGTCTCTCGAGTGGATTCTTGGGGCGCCTTGAACTACTCAACCTAGGAGAGATTAGGGCACCCTGAGGTAAAAAAGACCTCACGATCAGGGGGGTGTTGAGTCCTTATCGACGAGCTGAACCAAAGAGTCACAACGGCTAATCATGGAAATACCCAGGGACCATCATATAGATAAGTGTTGATTGGTGTAGAGCTGAATCGAAGAGTCACAGCTGCCAATCGAGTCTGCATGTGTCAAGAATGTTTTGCTAAGTGCTAACAATGCAAAGAAGAATAGAGAACAATATCGGTTATATCATATTTATGCTAATATTTGTCTTATGCAGGGATGGACCGCCCGCTATGGTAAGAATCACTGAAAAATGATACATGTATTGCTTAAGTTTCTGAATATGAATATGCATAGAGCTTATCCAACTTGTACTTATTACCAGGTGGACATTGAGATTAACATCTCTCTACTCTGATCTCTCCGAGCAAGGCAAGTACATTCTATGGTCTTTTGCATTTACATTTCATATCTTGTACTTCTCTTGATGACACGATGTGACACGATATCTTGTACTCTTGTATTTACTTGTAGTCGGGGAGGGGAAATACACTAGCTATGTGACCAAATCCATGTTCTAATATTCATGTAGATAGCTTAGGCCTCGCACCGTGCACGCGGGTCCTAAGCCGTACGATATTCATGTACTCCTGTACTTATTCTTGTACTTACCTCAGCTGGTCACATATGCTAGTTGTATTTCAAACATTGTGCACATGTCATGTCTTGTACTTCAGGTTCATGGTTTACATTTTTGTACTTTATTTTCTGTATTTCCTGTACTTTACATTCCTGTACTTTTATGTTCTTTTCCTATACTTTATATTTCATGTTCTCCTGTAATCATTTTCATATCATGATGTTCTTGTTTATTACCTATAATTGTACTTTGCTCCACTCTTGAATGGATATGTTGCAGGTGTACTTGCAGGTTATCATTCTACCTTATGGGCCAAAGCCCGGGATCTTAGCCGAGCAAGATGGAGCCATAACTTAGCTAGAAGTTTTCAGGTTTAGATTGTTAGATTTGCTTATAGATATTGTACATTGAGAGTCATAGCTGTATTTTATTTTGGTTACAAGGTTTGTGTCTTGTACTTATATATATATATATATATATATATATCAGATTATGGTGATTGTTCTGGGATCGTTGTAGTTGCTGTGATGGATTGTATTACTTTTATATTCCGACTTATTAGATTTCCCTAGTACGGGTACAGCTTACTTCGTCGTGTCTAACGACGAAGGCTGGGTGTCCGACTCGTGTCGGATTATTCGGGAGCGGGTCGTGACATATTTTTAATGGTGTCCCATGCAGGTCATCCTAATAGTACCTAGGTATTAGAGTACTAATGGGGGACTTGATTTAAACTAGGAAAACTTGATCACAGCATAGGAAATCGGGTACATCGGGTATATTGATATTTTATAAACACTTGTTGTTTTTAGGTTTAGAACATTTTAACAGTTTTCTGTTTTTCAGATAATTCAAGTATGCGACACCAGAACGGTTGATCCACCTACACTTGAGGATTTTGAGCTTCTACTACTTTCTATCGCCCTACTATCTCCATGGGCAGTACGCAGTTGACGGAGGTATTTCAAGAGATCCTCGACACCCAAAGAGAGCAAGCCGTACTTTTTCAAGCTAGACTTGTTGATGCACTCTCCGAGCTAAGGACTTCTGACTTCCAAACTCTCAGACCTTTGGACTTCTCCGACACCAAGCGCATTCCTTGCATCGAGGAGCAGATCGAGAACTTGGTGCCGCCACTTCTAAAGATCACCCAAGTATTTGAGAGTCTGACCCCTCTGATTGAAGTCACCAACCAGGAGATCCAGAACGTAGCACGAACAATAGAACAAGACGAAAAGTTGAAGGCCAAGAGAGACATGAAGATTTACGACGGAGGTAGCGACTACTCTGGACCCGCAAAGCATTGCAATACTCAAACAATGCTTCTTCAGTCACATCACCAACCGCATCATCAGAAGCAGATTCAGACCCATTTTTCTTGTGTGTTTTGCAAGAAGACGAGACATCATGTTGAAAAGTGTCATAAGAAGCCCAGACTCTGCCTGTTATGTGGATCTTCTGCCCACCGAGTGAAGGATTGTCAGCAGGTCATTGATCGCAATGGCCGAGGAGCGTCAAGATCTGAGCAGCCTTTTTTTTTGCCAGAGCTCATGTACTTCAGCCATAGTGAAAGATTAAGACTCAGATCCTGACGGCGATCACTTGCAATTTCTGTCGCCGCCCGAGACACCATTACAACGAGTGCTGCGAGAGACGGAGGCTATGCTTGTACTATGAATCGCCTGTCCATCAAGTCAAGGATTGTCCGGAGACCATTGATCACACTGCCCAAGGACAAGCACGAGGAGCATCAGGACTGCAGCAAGGGGACCCACCTCTTCAGATTCAACAATCACATGGAGCACTACCGCATGGACCAGTCTACATCAGGATAGTTGAAGAAGATTCAAGAGATTCCAGACCCGAAGAAATACTGAAGATAGACTGAAGGCAGAAGGCTTTTTTTCCATGGTTGAAGAAAACTACGTATCTTGATTCGTAATCCAGTCTTCCCTTAAATTTCTCTTAGCACCTAGGTCCTTTCTTGAAACTTCTTGTTTTCTATTTTGAAACCTTGGTTGATATTCGAAACTTATTTCGAGATATTATTTTCTATTCAGTAAACATGTTTCATATCCATAATTCGATATTTGTTTGAAATCCACTACTCGATACTGTTTGCATATTCCCCTTTCATGATTTGATTTTCTATTCGAGAGTTGTTTGTCCACTACTTGTTTTGACCTTGTCTCCTATCCAAGATTTTGCTTGTTTCATGGATACTTGTTCCTACTTGCTTATTGATATTCTGTTCGCTAATCGAACTTGTACTAATCGAGATTTATTCCTACTCGAAATATCATTCTGAAACCTTATTTGAACCTTCGCTTCTATTGATGCTTGTTTTAGATTCTATTTCCTATTCTTGACTTTATTCAGTACTCTTTCTCTATTTACGACTTTGTTTACTATTGAGATTCGCTTGTTTCATATTTGCGATCCAATACCTTGTTTCCTATTGGAACCTATTTTCTAGTCACCATTTGAAATCTTGTTTCCCTCGTTGAGATTTTCTATTCGAGATTTTGTTTCTTATTCACGACTTTGTTGATACTTGATTTTCTATTCTTTTTTACTGTGTACCCTATTAGAGATTTCATTGTTATTCGAGATTTTATTGAAACTTGTTTTCGGTACGAGATTTTATTTCTTATTTTGAAACTTTGCCACCTATCTGATACTTTGCTTCTGTTCATCCTTCGAGACTCTGTTATCCCTTCGGGATAATGTCCCATATATGGAATCTTGTTGACCATTCCAGATTTTATTTGAGATTCCAGTTACTGTTCGAAACTTCGTTCCCTGTTCGAGATTTAAAATCTCCTTGTTTGTCCCTTTTAGTAACCACTACTCCTTGTTGGATTATTTATTGCTTCTTGGTACCTAGTAAAACTCCTTATTTTCTAAAGGACAGATAACCTCACCAACAATCCTAATTTGGATCATTAGAACACATTTTGAATTCTCATAAACTTCATTGGAATTCCTATGGATAAAATTGAGAGAATATTCGACTACCTATTATGATGTAGCAGTTGTGTGCTGCAATTATCATCTGGATTATGGAGACTGAGAGTTCACTGCAACCAGTAGCGCACTGGCGAGGCATGAACTCCAAGTTGACATGATTTCAGACATTCATAGGTTTTTGGGTATTATTGAGACTTTGACCTAAATTATTCATATTTTGATCTCTTGGATTGCTTCGTTGATAATTGTTGAAATATGGATAAAGTTGATATAGTATTCGGTAACATATCGTTATTTGAGTCACGAAACCGAAAGTTCACTGCAGCCACATAAACACTAGCGAGGCAGGGATTATAGGTAAAGTGACTTCAAATATCTATATGTCCTCGGATACCATAGAGACTATATTCCCTTTTTATATGATTATTGATTTTCGTGAGTCACAAATCCTTGCATGTTCGCCTTGATTTGATACTAATACCTTCTGGGTAGCTTTCATACGTTTTCTCAATCAACCCTTGCAAATTTCCTTCTTGCGTTTTATCGTTGGATCATTTGATTTTCTCAATAAATCTGTATTTTGATCTCGTTCCACCCGATCTTTCCATTAATCGTACTTAAATCTTTATCGTGTTTTGTCTAAACTTCGATCTTAAACATGTCTATCTAACCGTGATTTTTGTTTTGTTCTATTTTCGATCGTGCTAAACTTTCGATCTAGATCGTGCTTTCATGATTTTATTTCTCTAAGTCGCAATTAAAATTCATGTCACCTCGTGCCTATTTAAATTCTTGATCATTGTTAGATCGTGTTAATTCAACTCCCTGTATGGAATTATTGAACTTGGTCTTAATTAAACCTTGTTTTATTTCGTGCTTGACCAGTTTTAATCATTATTGATCATGCCATTTTACCTGTTTATTTTGTCATGCTAAGCCATTCCAAATCCTATCTCTGATCATATCTAGATAAACCTGATCATGCTTATACGCTATAATGACTAGACTTTTATACCTATCAATCATGTCGATGGTTTGAATTCCGTTTTGATCACGGCTAAGTGGTGTTGATCGTGATCATTTTTGTTCTATTTATATCGCGTTTCAACTTTGATTTGGATCTTGCTTAGTTGATCGTGCCAAATAAATTACCCTACTAGTCATGACTAGATTCGGTTCTATGGCATGTCTAACTCAGTTGCTCAGTCTCAAAATTTTATTTTTGCTTAACCATGTCTTCTATAACCCTTTGAATTTTGAAGGATTTGTAACCCCACTTTCTCAATTTTTGGATTTTAAAAGTTTTCTACTAAATCGAGTTAGATTAAATAAATAGATTTTAATTAAAGTTGCTATGTGAGATTTAAATTATTTTAGCAAGAGTGTTTATTTAAGAATTAGTTATAACCAACTAAGGTGGTCCCACTTTTCTAACAACCTAATAAACTTCTAAAAGAATTAGGGATATTATGTAAATAATTTCTAGTAGAGGGGTATAATTGCAAATTAGCCATCCATTTCCCAACACTAAAAAGTTACTGGTGGAGAGAGAAATCCTACACTCTTCTCGAGCTCCACAAGCCAGAGCTCAAATTCCTCTACCCCCAAATTTCTTGAATCTAGCCCTAACCCTAATCCCAAGCGGAGCACCATGTCGGCGGCGGCACACTCTTCTGGCGATTAGCCACTTCTTTTCGGCGGCTTGATGGCGACGGTAGGGGCCATGGCGAGGTCGACGGTTTCTACATCGAGCGACGATTGACCTGCACTTGTCGAGCGCCACCCTCCACCGACGGTTCTTCTCGGCGGTGTGGCTATCGCGGTGACATACCTGTTCTTCTCCCCACGGCGGGTAGACAACTAGCCTCCGACGTGGCTCGCTACTTATCTCCGACGTCTCGACGCGCCTCCTCTTCTCGACATCATTGCTGCGGCTAGCTGTTCTGTTCTACTATGACGACCTAGGACGTGGACGCGAGTTTGGATCGAGAGTGACCGGTCCCGTTTCCTTCTACGGCGAACTGTACTGTTTAGACGACTGAACAATTGGATCCCCGGCGAACGACGACGACAATACAGTGAGTTTCCTTTGACCTTCCTTTCCTTTGACAGCTTCTTTGATTGGTCGTTCTGGATCAAGATCGATCCGTCGAATGAATGATCGGTGGTTCTTTCAATTATTGATTCGATTTTATAGAGTTTGATACATTATGTTCTTGATTCGCTCTGGGTTCAGGAATAAATCCCTCATTTTAATCTGTTTCTGTTCAGAATGCCAAGTGTTCGAAGAATTGCCTCTAAGAGTTCAGATCGTGTCCGGTTCAGTTGGACGTGTCTTTGATTCCATCGAATTCTTCTTCAGGTATTATGCTATAACCTTCTTGATTGTAATTTTCGTATCGAATTTGATATGAGTAGTTTGTCCGGCTGTGTGTGTTTGATGCCAGGATTGATAGAATTGGGTGTGGCATGTCATTTGTGTTGCATGTCCGGGGCTGATATGTGTGCCAGACCGGTAGCCATGTCCAGCGTGTCATATTTTGCGTGTGTGTGTCCGGGCCGAGAACCAACAGGACCGGCTTTTCCTATTCAAATTATTAGTTAATATGTAATCCTTATTCATTTAATACAAACCTGGTTGTATAATTTTCCCATTCTCATAATTATTGTAAAAGTCTTATTCTGCATCCTTCTTATTCTATTGAAGTTAGCTCTGTATATTTTCTTTATGTAATTTGGTTTTGTGCTGGAGTCTAGTGGTGGGTATTTGGATGGAAAGGGAAATTAGTCGTTGGTTTTTAAATCTAGATTTGAGTTGATGAGGCTTTGTATGGTATTTGTTGGATCTGAGTGTAAAAAGGCTTAGCTTATGTGTGATTGTATAATGCATTTTGCTGGGTTTAGGGGCTCTGGATATTGTATATAGTTGCTAGGCTTGCTACTTATATTCTTTTCTTGGGTTTAGATTGATGAGTTCTGGGTTGTGAGTTTTGAGGAACTTTAGTTATACTTTATGTGCTCAGTTCAGATGTTAGTAAATTTGAGATGCATTCAATATATAGGCTGTGGGCTAACAGGTTGATTGAAGTTGAGTTCCATTACATTTGGCTTGGTAATGGAATATGGAGTTGGATCTGCCAATCAGTTGTAAGATCTTGGTGTCTGACTGGTCCAGGAGTGTTTTGGAAGTTAACTTATAGATTTTGTGCTGAGCATATTTTTGGCTTGGGAATTTTGTAGTGAAGATTATGTATAGCCAAATTAAATTAATCTTAAGTATGTTTCAGTAGATAGATTTAGATTGTTTGACCAACAAAATAATTGGTCTATGAGCTGAAGGAATTAGGATTTGGACTATTGATGGGCTTATTATAATTTTAGGAATACTTGGTAAGCGGGACAAGGTTAATTAGTGTGGATGTAATTGGCAATTGTCCCTTACCAATAATTTTATTTGTAGGAAGTTTGTTGCTAAATAATGTTTGATAAATTCCTAGAATAATTGTTCATCTAATAAATATTTTACTAGTGAGTTATTAGATTCCTAATTACTTTCAACTAAAGTTTTCTCTTACCAATTTATATATATAATTAACTTAAGATATCCTAACTAGTATTTTTGATAAGATATTTTAGACCACTTATTATCTGGATATTACTTCTTAGCTATTAGAATATATATATATATATATATATATATATATATATATATATATATATATATATATATATATATATATATATATATATATATATATATAGTTAGTTAGTTAGTTAGTTAGCAAATAGTAAATTAATTATTGCCATTTTTAGAGCTTATCCAACTTGTACTTATTACCAGGTGGACATTGAGATTATCATCTCTCTACTCTGATCTCTCCGAGCAAGGCAAGTACATTCTATAGTCTTGTGCATTTATATTTCATATCTTGTACTTCTCTTGATAACACGATATGACACGATATCTTGTACTCTTGTACTTTCATGTTCTTGTACTTACTTGTAGTCGGGGAGGAGAAATACACTTGCTATGTGACCAAATCCATGTTCTGATATTCATGTAGATAGCTTTGGCCTCGCACCGTGCACGCGGATCGTAAGTCGTACTGATATTCATGTACTCCTGTACTTATTCCTGTACTTACCCCAGCCGGTCATATATGCTAGTTGTATTTCAAACATTGTGCACATGTCATGTCTTGTACTTTAGGTTCATGGTTTACATTTTTGTACTTTATTTCCTGTATTTTCTGTACTTTACATTCCTGTACTTTCATGTTCTTTTTCTGTACTTTATATTTCATGTTCTCCTGTACTCATTTCCATATCATGATGTTCTTGTTCATTATCTAGAATTGTACTTTGCTCCGCTCCTGACAGGATATGTTGCATGTGTACTTGCAGGATATCATTCTACCTTATGGGCCAGAGCCCGGGATCTTAGTCGAGAAGGATGGAGCCATGACTTAGCTAGAGGTTTTCAGGTTTAGATTGTTAGCTTTGCTTATAGATATTGTACATTGAGAGTCATAGCTGTATTTCATTTTGGTTACAGGGTTTGTCTCTTGTAATATATATATATATATATATATATATATATATATATATATATATATATATATATATATATATATATATATATATATATTTGAATTGTATATTGACTTGCGGATTATTGTGATTGTTCTGCGATCGTTGTAGATGCTGTGATGGATTGTATTACTTTTATATTCCGACTTGTTAGATTTCCCTAGTATTGGTACATCTTACTTCGTCGTGTCTAACGACGAAGGTTGGGCGTGTCCGACTCGTGTCCGATTATTCGAGAGCGGGTCGAGACAGGGATAGTCCGAAGTGATAGCCCGATCTTCATCCTCAGGAGCCAGAAATCAGAAGAGATGCCAAAAGATGGGCATCTGTTGCAAAGAATTTGTTTTGAATATAAAGGGATGTAAAGTATAGAACGGGATCATTGTACTTCTATAAAGTTTCTGAGAGATTATAGCCATATGGCATGTATAAGAGTGAATAAATGAGAGCTTGTAATGTGTTCAAAAGAATATCAACAAAGAGATATATTGTTTCATGTTACCATTGTGTTCAATTCATATTCTGCAATGTGTCCACTATTGCTTCAAATATCTACAATATGTTCCGTTGTGTATTGTCTATCTTGTCTATTTTGTCATTGTACAGGTCTTGGCCTTGTACTAGTGTAACTTAGGCTTGCACAGCATCACGCCCAAGCGAGGACGAATGGTTCCACAGAGTCCGAAACGAGGACGAAAGGACTCTGCGGGATTGGGGTGTGACATAATGGTTTCAAAGCAACACGATCCTCTGGCCAATTTTTGATTCAATTGAATTCAAAGATGTTCTCCTAAACAGAATTTTCTTGCCTGCTTGATATCACCGATGAGATGAACGTTCCATACAATAAATTCATAAATATTTTAAGATGTCGATATATGTTTTATTGATTGATTGAGATTGAGAATTAAACATGAGTTTTGACATGATCTGGACTGAGATTTTATGGATTGATGATGGCGAAGGATGAGGACTATTGCCGCTATAGATGTCGTAAGTTTGTCCTTAAGTTTTGAGGACGAAACTTTTTCTCGGTAGATAATTATGTAGTGCACCGCTCTGCGAAGGTACTAGATAAACAGAGAGATCGGATTGTTGGCTCTACAACACAAGATGATTAATCTGGGTGAGTGGACGAAGACTCATTTTTTGATTCGCTTACGTGCAATAAGAAGCCGACTTTTTTGAATGAATATTGTTTTTAATAACAAGATGGTAAATTATTGAGAATGTTGGTACAAATCAGTATGCTCATATCACATGTTGCTATGCTAAGATCAAGAAGTGAGATAACTTGTATGCTAAGAAAAAGACTATTGCTTGATAATAAGAAATAAACTGTTGCCATGTTAAATCAAATTAGATGATGCCATGCTAAAGATAAACCTTGTTCTGAATATGACTGCTTGTCGTGTTTAATAGAAAAGTGAGAAGTATCAGCTATGTGATCCAAAATGAAGAAAGGCACGAAATGAACGTGTCGTACATCTGCTAAGGCACGAACTAAACGGGTCGTATATCTGCTATGGCCAGAAATGAACGTGTCGCATATTTGTAAGATCTGATCAAAGTCGGTTGCATCTGATAGATATGCTAAAGCATATGCATTGGTCTCTAACAACTAGTGCACAAGTATCATCTCTCGAGTGGATTCTTGGGGCACCTCGAACTACTCGGCCTAGGAGAGATTAGGGCACCCTGAGGTAAAAGAGACCTCGCGATCAGGGGGGTATTGAGTCCTTAGCGACGAGATGAACCAAAGAGCCACAACGGCTAATCATGGGAATACCTATGGACCATCATATAGATAAGTGTTGATTGGTGCAGAGCTGAACCGAAGAGTCACAGCTGCCAATCGAGTCTGTATGTGTCGAGAATGTTTTGCTAAGAGCTAACAATGCAAAGAAGAGTAGAGAACAATGTCGGTAATATCATATTTGTCTTATGCAGGGATGGACCGTCGGCTATGGTAAGAATCACTAAAAAATGATACATGTACTGCTTAAGTTTCTAAATATGAATATGCTTATAAAGAATAGTCTGTGCCAATGAATTGCTAATGTCCCGATAACAGAACAAGAAGTATGACACTTGGAATGTGATTTGTATCAAAGAACAATCTGTTGTAAGGAGTATATTATGTCCCATGAGAAGAAAATATCTGATATTGTGCTTGTACTCTAGTGCATGAAATGAACATAGGTAAAAGTAGCAACATCATATTAGAAGAAATATTTTCTCACTAAATGAATTAGTAATCCTTTCAGGCAATGTAGCTTTTGTTTCATAATCACTAGTATGTTGATATACTGACCCACCAACAGTCTGTACGCAGGTGCAGAGGCAACAAGAGGGATAGTCCGAAGCGATAGCCCAATCCTCATCCTCAGGAGCCAGAAATCAGAAAAGATGCCAAGGGATGGACATCTGTTGCAAAGAGTTGGTTTTGAATATAAAGGAATATAATTTATGGAACGGGATCAATGTACTTCTGTAAATTTTCTGAGAGATTGTAGTCATATGGCATGTATCAGAGAGAATAAATGAGAGCTTGTAATATGTTCAAAAGAATATTAATAAAGAGATCTATTATTTCATGTTACCATTGTGTTCAATTCATATTCTACAATGTGTCCTCTGCTGCTTCAAATATCTGCAATATGTTCCGCTGTGTATTGTTTATCTTGTCTATTTTGTCATTGTGCAGGTCTTGGTCTTGTGCAAGCGTAACTTAGGCTTGCATGACATCACGCCCAAGCAAGGACGAATGGTTCCACAAAGTCTGAAACGATGACGAAAGGACTCTGCAGGATCGGGGCATGACATAATGGTATCAAAGCAACACGATCCTCTAGCCAATTGTTGATTCGATTGAATTCAAAGATGTTCTCCTAATCAAAATTTTCATGCTTGATATCACCGATGAGATTAACGCCCCATACAATAAATCCGTAAATATTTTAAGATGTCGACATATGTTTTATTGATTGATTGAGATTGAGAATTGAACATGAGTTTTGACATGATCTGGATTGAGATTTTATGGATTAATGATGGCGAAGGATGAGGACATTAGCTGCTATGGATATCGTTAGTCTTTTCTTAAGTTTCGAGGACAAAACTTTTTCTCGGTGGATAATTATGTAGTGTTCCGCTCCGCGAAGGCACTAGATAAACAGATAGATCGAATTGCTAGCTCTACAATAGAAGACGATTAATCTGGGTGAGTGGACAAAGACTCATTTTTTGATTCGCTTATGCCTAATATGAATCTGAGTTTTTTCCAGAGATTGATTTTCTCATGTTTCAGGAACCATGATGGAATTATCTTCCATGTTTGAATCATTTCCCCCAAAGACTAATCTCCTATTTTTTTAGCCTATATAGTCATTGTAATCTAGTAATTCTTCGAAAGGTTTTTCTCTACCATTACCATATTCTTTTTTTTCGCCCACAGAGTCGAAGATGTTAGAGTTCTCCATAATTGTTTAGCTCTGAGCATTCGGCTGACACTCCCACCGCGACACCCGGTTGGCAAACCGTTTTCCTTTGCCAACACAACATTAGGGCTGTTCCATAACAATTCTCTCATGATTTGATCTATACGTTCTTCCACCTGGTTTTTTCCATTATTTTCTTTTCCAGCACCACCTTTCTCAGTTTGACTCTTCCTGGGAGCGATAGCCACCGTACCGATTGCTTCAGTTCAATTCTATTATTCTTTGTTGGATTTTCTCTATGACCGCTTCCTTCTTTACTATGTGAGGGCTTAGGGAGTGGCGCCAGATTCTCTCTACCAAATAATCTATTCCAAACTGACATCAGGAAAGAAGGATGATCTCACGCTTATCAAAAGTCCTTTTTCCTTCTCGCGAACCACGGGAGCGCCCAGCGCCCAGAAGAGCAAAGCTCATTTTCCTTCCAGGGTAAAGCGGCACATCAAAAAGGGCTGGCCTGTCAAAAGTCCAGTTCCTTCGCGAACGAAGTTCAGAATCAACAAGGGTTCGTAGAACGAAGGGAGTGTACAACTGGGGCGCAGCCCCGCTTTTTTGTTGGAGAGATAGAATGGATAAATCATTGAGAATGCTAGTACAAATCAGTATGCTCATATCACATGTTGCTATACTAAAATCAAGAAGTGAGATAACCTGTATGCTAAAAAAATAATTGTTGCATGATAATAAGAAATGAACTATTACCATGTTAAATCAAATGAGATGATGCCATGCTAAAGATAGACCTCGTTCTGAATATGACTCCTTGTCGTGTTTAATAAGAAAAGAGAGAAGTGTCAACTATGTGATCCAAAATGAAATAAGGCACGAAATTAACGTGTCATACATCTGCTAAGGCACGAAATGAATGTGTCGTATATCTGCTAAGGCATGAAATGAACGTGTCGCATATCTGGAAGATCTGATCAAAGTCTGTTTCATATGATAGAAATGCTAGAGCATATGTGCCATGCCCCAGAACCAGAATACTGGAGAGCGGGGGACAGACACAGCCAACTACGTACATTGAAGTGCAACCCACCTCGTAATACGGTCACGGCTGTCTAGATGCATGAGGGTTTATCTACAAGCCAACAGTCTCTCATGGTCAAGAACAAGCCTAGTGTCTCAATCTCAAGCAAGCAAATAATTGTTACAAGATGTTAGATCATCAGACATACAAAGTAAGGCATCCCAAACATTACATATTCAGATGATCATGAAGCTAGCCATACAAAATGTAAAGACTAGCAAGAGTTAAGTCATACATGATCAATGTAATAGCCCTTAGGCAGACAGAAATTAAGTTTCAACATGAGCTAACACATGTTCGGCGGCTAAACGCCTCGAAAGAATAAGTTACAATAGAGTGGAAGAGCAAAATAAGAAAACCCACCCGTTACCACAGTTACGCCTGGTGTTCACCATCTGGCTGAAAGGCAGGTAAATCCTCGGGTATTACTCCCAAATCTGGCCATACAAAACCAGTTGTGTCAGACCCCAGAAAGAGCAAGTACCACAAGGGGGCTCCACTTAAGAACTAAAACCAGCATAAACGGAATAGAAGAACTGATAAAAGGACATAATTAAATAACGTAAAAGACAAGAGATAGGAGAAAACACTAGCTTGCATTAGGAAACAAGAAGTGGAATATAATTTTCATGTTAATCATGAGACAATCATTCAGGCACGACCAATCAAGTCCTACGGCTTGCTATCATTAGCTAACTAGGGTTGTCACAGGCCTAGTTACTAACAAGATACAATGAGATGTTCCTGCAGTTACAAGCCCTGCAGACTATACAGGTTATCCAGACGGGGTTACAAGAGTTATAATGGTTATAAAGATTACTAGTGTACTTTATTACTTATGATTCAAGAAGTGCAACACATGACAGTGTGCTGAAAATATACCCTACTCGTTGGCAAGCTACAAGTCCACAGGTGTGGCCGGGATAACGGGATCGCATGTAACTGGAAAATCTCTTTATATGAACTACTCGATCAATCTAGTCATTAGCCTAGTCAGATTCATTATGAATTCCTGACCGTGGTAACTAGAAATCCATGTCCTATACATGATGCACGACGAGACAGGTAGCTTGTACAAACACAATCAACCACGGAGTCAAAGAAAGAATTATACTAGCAAGATAGAAATAGCTATCGTAACAACAATCAAGATTATACATGTCATGTCAGGTTTACTGGTCATGTCAAGAGTACTTGTCAAGAGTGCTCCTCGACGGGCCACAATCAAGATTATACAAGACGGGTTCACGTTATCATGTTCAAGTCAAGTCAATATTCAGTTCAAATCTCATCAAGCTCAAGTTCTATCATGCGTAGTATTTATAATTTATCAAGTCGGGATCGTACTGTCATGTCGTGTTCAGGTCAGATTTTGGTTACAGTCAAGTACTGTCATGCTCAAGTTACTGGTTACATGGTGGATAGTAGTCAAGTCAGGTCGTTACAAGATAGGCCAAGTATAGGGTACATGCATATAACAAAACATTACAAGAGAACAAGCATGAAGATACACTGGTTATTAGGCGCGCGATAATTGGCGCACACGACGAAAATGGCGCTCGACGAGAAGCGCGGGGTGGCGCACGGCAAGTGGCGCACGACCGAAGAGCACGGCGCTAGGTGGCGCTCGGCTAGAAGCGCTGGGTGGCGCGGGGTAGCACGCGGCAAGTGGCGCACGACCGAAGAGCGCGGAGCTAAAGAGCGCGCGAGCACTGTTCATCTTCTCCAACCAGCACAGAAAGCTTAGTTGAACTCATGAACTTCAAAATGCCATAACTCCTCCAAAAAGAGTCAAAATTAAGCTTTTCAAAGGTCAAAATTAGGTAGAACGGAATTTTCTACAACATAGAGCAACTAGTTTTTAAAATTATCAAGTTTTAATAGATCAAAACCAAAGAAAATAAAAAAAATCTTAGGACTTAGATCTATAAAAATCCATCCATCGAAACCAAAAATGCCAAGTCCTAAAGAAGCTTGGAATCATGCAAGGAAGAGAATGGAACAATAAAACTTGAGATCCATCATAAAGCAAGTTGTACTTGTCTAGGGTTGGTGGAGGAGTAAATGAGGAAGAAGATGAAGAAGGTGGAGAAGTAATGAGAAATAATGGAGGGGAGAGAGAGAGAAGTTGGTTTATATATCAACTCTTCTCATCTCAAACCCAACCAAAACAAACCAAGCCAAGCCAAGTCAAGCCGAACCAAACCAAGGGTAAATTAAACCAAGACTAGGCTAAACAAGACAAGTCAAAATACGGGTCACCTGACAAATGTCAGAATTCCGTACACGTATACTGAAAATACGTATAACAAAAAATGGGAGTGACAATATGTATTGGTCTCGGACAACTTGTGCACAAATATCGTCTCTCGGGTGGATTCTTGGGGCACCTCGAACCACTCGGCCTAGGAGAGATTAGGGTACCCTGAGGTAAAAGAGACCTCGCGATTAGGGAGGTATTGAGTCCTTAGCGACGAGCTGAACCAAAGAGTCACAGCGGCTAATCATGGGAATACCCATGGACCATAAATAGATAAGTGTTGATTAGTACAGACTGAACCGGAGAGTCACAGCTGCCAATCGAGTCTGCATGTGTCAAGAATGTTTTGTTAAGTGCTAACAATGCAGAAACGAACAGAGAACAATGTCGGTTATATCATATTTATGCTAATCCTTGTCTTGTGCAGGGATGGACCGTCGACTATGGTAAGAATCACTAAAAAGTGATACATGTATTGCTTAAGTTTCTGAATATGAATATGCTTATAAAGAATAGTCTGTGCCAATGAATTGCTAATGTTCCGATAACAGAACAAGAAGTATGACACTTGGAATATGATTTGTATCAAAGAACAATCTGTTGCAAAGAATATATTATATCCCATGAGAAGAAAACATCTGATATTGTGCTTGTAATCTGACTATGTACTGCATGAAATAAACATAGGTAAAAGTAGCAACATCATATTACAAGAAACATTTTTTCACTAAATAAATTAGTGATCATTTCTGGCGATGTAGTCTTTGTTCACAATCACCAGTATGTTGATATACTGACCCACCAATAGTCTGCAAGCAGGTGCAGAGGCAACGAGAGGGATAGTCCAAAGCGATAGCGCGATCTTCATCCTCAGGAGCCAAAAATCAGAAGAGATACCAAGAGATGGACAATTGTTGCAAAGAGTTTGTTTTGAATATAAAGGAATGTAATGTATGGAACGGGATCGTTGTACTTCTGTAAAGTTTCTGAGAGATTATAGCCATATGACATGTATAAGAGAGAATAAATGAGAGCATGTAATCTGTTCAAACGAATATCAATGAAGAGAAATATTGTTTCATGTTACCGTTGTGTTCAATTCATATTCTGCAATGTATCCGCTGCTGCTTCAAATATCTGTAATATGTTCCGTTGTATATTATCTATCTTGTCTATTTTGTCATTGTGCATGTCTTGGCCTTGTGCAAGTGCAACTTAGGCTTGCACGGTGCAAGCGAGGACGAATTGTTCCACAGAGTCCGAATCGAGGACGAAAGGACTCTGCGGGATCGGGGTGTGACATGCATTCTTTACAGCTCTCACGGGAGTCGGCCCGAGACGAGGAGAGCTTGCGTCGCCAGGTTGCTGAGCTGCTGACGAGATATTACAGAGGATTGCGGAGCATCCCCAGTCTCAATAGCAGACGGACGATGCGGCGCTCACCGCACGATTTGATATGCTCGATCGCACCATGAGGGGGATGAACGAGAGGACAGATCGTGTCGTTCAAGCGATGCAGGAAATGCAGCTTGCCATGGGCGATCAACTTTCGAGGCTGACGGCTGTTATAGATTCATGCAACTCTAGACTGCTATCCATGGAGCATAAGCTTCTTGATCGTACGTCGGCATCAACACCGGCTATATCGGTTCCACTGTCTCCTCCTTCTCCTGCTATTGATGAGTCATACACCGGTGCAGTATAGGTTCATGATGTCTCAGATGCAGGGCCGTACTCCTCCTCCTGCTGCTGCTGACCAGTCGTAGTCCTTCTTGAACATATTGTTATGTGTTGTGGTTTGATGACCCATTCTTGGATCATTATGTATTTATTTTATACATTTAGTGACATTATGTATTATGTTGACCCATTGTTGGAACATAATTGGACAAACACTTTTTATAGTTGTTTGGTAGTGGATTTATCTCCATGGGGCTCTTTTATGTCTTTGATTCTGTTTATTTGATTATTGGTAGTGCATTTTCATCATTTGTCTATATATTGTTTTATCGATGTTGAGTGTTCCACCGAAGGGGTCGGCGAACCCAGAAAATTCTACAGAGGGTTGCTTCGGGTCTACTATTTGTAAACTGTAATTCAAACTGCAGGTAGATTCTGGATGGAAAACAAGCAAACATAATTTTTTTTTTCTTTTTGCAGTTTAGCGGCGTTTAGCGACATTCAGCGACGCCTAGCGACGAGGGCAGACATCGTTAAACTTGTATCCAAACGCCGCTAGCCTGTATCGCAGATGTCGCAAACAGTCGCTAGACGCCGCTAATTTGCTGACATGGCAAACTTCGTCATGTCAACAATGTAGTCACTAAACGTCGCAAATTACGTCGCTAACGACTGTACTGTCGGCGACGTTTAGCAACAAAAATATGTGTCGCTAATTAGCAACGTCCCGTCGGTAAACGTCGTTATCCACTAAAAAAAATAGCGACGTCAACACGTCGCTAACATACGTCGCAATAGCGACCAATAGCGACATTTGTGTTAGCGACCAGAAAATACGCGACAAAGAATTTGCGTCGCTAAATTCGTCGCTAATTTTGATTAGCGACATTTTCATACACTTTAGCGACATTTTTAGGCGTCGTTAAAGTGACTTATCTTGGTAGTGATGGACCCACCTCTAGATAGACCCAATTAGTAATTCACTTATAAGTAGATGGAAAAACCAACATCCCCTCTTGTTGGATCTAAGTGATCTACCAGCAGAAGAAAAAAAAATTGATTTGGTGTCTATTTACTATTTGCTCTTTTGTATATGTCACAATGAGTCTCCATAAGTCTCATATTGATTTTCATAAACTTTGTACTCTTTGAGGAAAGTTACATGCTTATTTTGGTTTGTGCTTGTATCACCCGCTAGATTTTTCCATGATTTTTGGAGATGGTAAAGACCATTTTGGCGATACCCTTAGCAAATTGGTCGAGACAATGTGTATTTGGTTTAGGAGAAATTTTTTGATCCGTTTATATTTAACGTAGGACAGAAGCGAGTATTATCATTTGAGTCCTAGTGTAAATATGGATCTAAACCTATCGATCGCAATTGTCCTACACCAATATTATTTTGTGACATTCTAAGGGACCCGTACAGATATTAAAAAAAAAAGTTTTTTTAATTCCTCTAACAAAAATATTTTCTGACAATCTAAGGAACATGTTACCGTTGTTTCTAAAAATTAAAAATGTTTAAATCTAAAAATAGTAATTCCACGTTAGTAATATATATGAAGGTTAAAAAAAATTTGAACATTTTGATTTTTAGAATCATATATGATCGTACAGTTTGTAGATGTTCACAAATGAGATCAGAGAACAGGTTGAATCAAGTTAGGGCTTAATATAATGATAGCCGGTGACTATGTCAATAATTGTTTAATTATTTTGTTAGAAGTATTGATGATGATGATGATGAATACTTTAAGTAGAATTAATATAAGGTCAAGTTTGTCAAAACAAACCCTAAAATTTTGCAGCAGCCAGAAGGTATGAAGGCTGGCATTCGGTAATGGATGTGGGTGTCACTGATGTCAGAATGTGGTCGGTGGTGGGTGCTCAAGTCCACGCTTTCTTGTCGCAACTAAGCAATAACATAACAAATTATATATATAAGCTAAAACTTTCATATCCAACAGAGAAACATTAATTAATAATAAACCAGGTGTTTAAACGGTAAGTAGCCTTAATTAAAATATATATATTTCTCCTTAAATCTCATACTTCTTGTCTGTTTTCTTAAGAGAGAATCCTTGAAATGAAGGAATACAGCAAAGAGGAAAGGAGTCAAAAGGACTATTTCTTGTTAGTAAAAAAGTGAGATTTTGTGGCTCGAGAATTTTCTTGGGTTTGAACTTAAGATTGTGACATTCGATGAATTGCTATTATATTAATGAGTTTTGTTAACATGTGACCTAAATGATGGTTAGTTCAAGTTTTGGAAACTTAAAAATTGGATTTTGGATTCATTTTTCATGGAATATTTAGGATTGGAAATTTGAGGGGGAGGGGATAAAAGTTAATTTCATTGTTGTGAAAAAGTAAAATCCAATGTCCTTCTTTAAAATAGTTTTGCTTTCATGAAAATGTTGTTTGGATATTTTGTTTGGACGATAATATTCTAGTTTTATTTCAAAATTTCAACTTCTATCACAAACATGTGAATCTAGGTAACAGAAGCATTATAGAATTAATGAATCGTATTTATGAAAAAATAAACAAATTAAATTATTATTCCTGTATGAACAAAGCATGTGAATGAAAAAGTTGAATTTTTCAAATTACATATTTTCAACCTAACCAAACATGGGTGTGGGAATGTTGAATTTCTTTTCCATGAAAAAGAAATAAAAAGTGGATTTGTAGGAATACAAAATCTTCAACCAAATGTCCCCTAAGGGCACATGTTACTATATTGATAAATGTGTATTTTACATGTGTACTTCAACCAGCATATTTATCAATACACTTTTTACTTAAAATGTGTATTGATAAATGTAAAATTTGTATTGATAGAAGCTTAATATAAAATCTATTTATTTATTAATATGTTAACATGTGTCCGTGCTACATGTTGATTTTCAAGTATGTAGAAGTGGGTGAAGTTTCATGAGGAGAAATGGGAAACAACTTTGGATTGACCTAATGTTAAAACAATTTAATGGTTGAGGTATTTGGCTAAGGAAGACGAGAGGAGGAGGCAGAGGTAGGTAGGGATAGGGTTCTCGTCAAAAAGTCGAGAGGAGCAGGCGGAAGTAGGTAAGGACTCGAAAAAGTATGAAAGATGAGAATAAGAGGAGAGAGAGAGTGGGAAAGGATGTTATATAGCTAGGGTTAGATTGAGGGTAATTTAGTAAATGGACATAAGTAATTTGGTTTCAGTTTAAAATCAAAACCGACATCCAATAACCGCAATTGAACCCAATAATCGAATTATTTGATGGAATAACCGTTTCCGACCCGAAATTGTTTTGAACCGAACCTAATAGCTAAATCGGTTCGGTTCGGTCCGGTTTTTTGTTTCAAACCGCCTATTGCTTATCCCTAGAGAGTAGTAGTAAAATTGACTGTCCTGCGAAACTTGTTTGAGTACTTTTATATGTTTATGTGTTGTACATGAAAGTGAAGATGAGAGATTTAATTGGATAAATTCATCATTTGTTGTTCGACTCGACTCTGTAAAATATAGCGATGAATTCAGCATTTTTGTATTTGTTTTTGTAACATATAGTTATGAATTCATCATTTTCAATTTGTTTTTGTTATAGCTCACCTACGTAATGGTTTTATGCACTTGTCGATGTGTGGAATATTTGTAAAATGTTAAGGGTCTTAGATATGGTGGAGAGAAAAGAAAAGTCTGAGTGCAAGGATCATTTTTTCTAGTCTTCTAGAAAGAAAAATAAAGTATTTATATTTTATATTATAAAAAGATTAAAACAAATTTATCCTTCAAGATAAAGTAAATTTACAATTAATTCAACTGTTAAAAATTTATCCCCTCGCATAAAAAAAACGTGAGTTCCATTTATTGTGAATGTTATTTTAAAATAATCAATAGTATTTATATTTTTATAAGAGTGGACAAATTTGGTACACAGAAGATGGGACATGAGATCCTGTTAGACCTCGTTTTATTGGCAGAAAGAAAAGAAAAGGAAAACAATTTCTTGATTCCTTAAAATTTCTCTTTTACGAAAAGTGATACGAAAACGTTTGGTATTTTTTTTTTTCTCTCCCTAGAAGTTTTATTTTATATTTTTTGTATATTTTTTGTAATGTACTTTCTTGACCAAAGAAGGCCTTAGAAGAAAACAAAGAAAGAGAGATCAAAATGTTTGGTACTTTTTCTCCCCCTATAGGAGTTTGATTTTTGTATATTTTTGCAATGCACTTTCTTGACCAATCCGCACAACCTTTTAAGATTGTACTTAATGGTGGCAATTTTTTAAAAATAATATAGTTAAATATTGCCAAGACGGTTTCATATTGTTTGAATCACTGCATGCCCTCATTTTACATGCATATAGTGATGTGAATTGAATTTATGAAACATAGACTTTGAAACTTCCAACAGCCTATATAGAATCCTACTTGTAGGTAGTCATGGTCTATTAAAAAAAAATTAATCAAAGGTGTTGTGTAGTCGCAAGTTTTATAATACATATGATTCTACATGGAACCGAAGAAATGGATGAGTCAGCTCACTATGTATGAATGGAAGTATGAGTTCGGTTTATCCGTAAGTTGTTGGTCATATGGATCGGATCCAATATGCCAAGTGCGTCCATATTTGAGTGCACCCATTAATACCTATATAAAGAGGAGTGCTATCATATAGAGATAACAATTATGCTATTTGGCTTCCAAAATATTTGGATGATATCATATCCCATTATGTGACATCTGACATGACAGCTGACATAACAGCTGATATGACAAATTTTAACCCAAAAAATTAATTATCCAAAAAAATTTAATGTTAATATTAATGTTAATGTTAATATTAATGCTAATATTAATGTTAATGTTAATGTTATTGTTATTGTTAATATTAATGTTAATGTTAATGTTAATGTTAATTTTAATATTAATTTTAATGTTAAGATTAATGTTAAGGTTAATCTTAATATTAATTATCATGTTAATTTAATGTTAATTTAATATTAATTTTAATTTTAATGTTAAATTCTGTCATGTCAGTTGTTATGTCGGCAACCATGTCACATGTCACATAATGGGAGATGACATCACCCAAATATTTTGGGAGCTAAATAGCATTTTTCTAGAGATATAGAGAGTATTAATCCCTTCTCCTCAATAGCTTACCTCAAAAGTTATTTATCTTTCTCACCTCTTCTCCATATTTACTAGAGATCCATTGTGGGATGGTATTAAGAAGTATCGTTGTAGTAGGACGATTCATGACCATGATCAAGAAGCTAGTAGGAGAAACTGTGGTCCAACAGTACGTCAAAGGGATAATCTCTAACTCACGTTGGTTCAAACCCTTTGATGCCAAGATCAATCTGCGATCTACATTTGAACATAACAATTTTTAAGCAACCGATAGATTATGACCTAGCTATATTGGTTGAAGGATGGTTGCGCACTGTGTGTTCGCTTACCTGATTGCCTGCTTATCGACCGAACCGCCTGCTGCAGCTGCACTAGCAAGTCAAGGCTTCACTTCCTTTTACCGGGAATGCTAAGGCGACCTTCCTTTCAGCGAGTTCCTTGGTCACAAGTATTATAGTTCTAAAGGTTCTAAAAGAATCGAACTATTCAAAATATTCGTGTACGGATTGCGCCTGCCTTTATCTTCTTTAAGAGAGTCCCGAACAAGTATAGTAGTAGAGTGCTAAAGCTACTGTCACGCCCCAGAACCAGAACACTGGAGAGCGGGGACAGACATAGCCAGCTACGTATAATGAAATGGGATCCACTCCACTATACGGTCACGGATGTCTAGATATATGAGGGTTTATCTACAAGCTATCAGTCTCCTATGGTCAATAACAAGCCTAGTATCTCAATCACAAGCAAGTAAGTAAATGTCACAAGATGTAAGATCACCAAATATACAATAGTAAGGCGTCCCAAACATTACATATTCAGCTGATCATGAAGCTAGTCGTTATAAAATGTGAGGACTAGCAAGAGTTTAGTCATACATGATCAACCCCAGGTTGCCAATCATGTTATAGCCCGTAGGCAGACAGTAAGTAAAAGTACATGAGCTAACACTTGCTCGGCGGCTAAACGCCTCAAAAGAATAATTTTTTACAATAAAGTGGGAGGACAAAAAGAAACCCATTCGTTGTCAGGGTTACGCCTGGTGGTCACCATCTGGCTGAAAAGTCGGTAGATCCTCAGGAGTTGCTCCGGTATCTGGCCATACAAAACCAGCTGGGTCAGACCCCAGAAAGAGCAAGTGCCACAAAGGAGGCTTCACTTAAGAACTAAAACCAGCACATCAAAAAATATATATTAAAGCAGTTAAAAGAACTTGAAGTAAAAGAATAACAACAGTCATAATGGAGTACGAGGGAACCATTCAAGTAGCCAGGTCACGACCCTTAAACCAAACAAGGACCAAGGTTGTAACCCTTCACCTGAATAGAGCTCCGTCTCCAATCTTGTTGGTAAGTTAAAACATAACAAGCATGACAGGCGATATACGATGAGATAACCATGGGTCTATTCAGATAATCAGGTTACAACCCGTAAACCAAACAAGGACCGGGGTTGTAACCTTTCGTCTGAACAGAACTTGGTTTCTCCCACCATTTATCGGCAAAATAATATAAGAAATCAGGACATGTAACAATCTCGTACAGGATCAAGACAAGACTAGACTGATTGAACTCCATCCAACAATCACGGCCAAGCAATAAGTACGACTTGATACTTTAACTAACTAGGGTTATCACAGGCCAAGTTACTGTCACCCCCGTTTTTCGTTCTACGTATTTCCAGTATACGTATACGGAATCCTGACATGTATTTTTATTTTCCTGCCTGGCTAGCTAATTTCAGTTTAATCTTGATTAGGTTCATCATAGCATGTAATGGTTTAACTTGGTTTATTTTTGGATGGCTTGGTTTATTCTTTGGTTCATCATGATTAAACCTACCACCATCCCCCTTTATAACCCACCTAACTTTTCTCTCTCCTCTACTTTCTCATTAACTCTTCTTCCTTCTCCATTAAACCCACCACCAACCAAGAACACCCCTTAGACAAGTGTAACTTGCTACCACAAGAGAGCCCCTTTTTATTGTTTTATTAGCTTCTCCTCATGTTTCTAAGACACATTAGAACTTGTCATTTTCCATTTTGAGGCTTTAATTTTTATAGATCTAGAAATTAGTTATTTTCGGATTTTGGTGGTTTTGATCTATCAAACTTCTTTGTTTTCAAGTTTTGATAGTTCCATGTTGTAGAGAATTTTATTCTACCCAATTTTGACCTTTGAAAAGTTGGATTTGGACTTGTTTTGACCAAGTTATGGACTTTTGAAGCTTTGGGTTCAAACCATGGAGTTCTTGCTGATTTGGAGAAGACAGTGAGCAGTGTGCGCGAGATTTTTAGCTTGCGCCACTGAGCTGCGCGCGCTCTTTAGCGCAGCACAGTCTGACTCATACGCTGCCTTTTGGCGACGTGAGCGCAGTCAGACTCATACGCTGCCTTTTGGCGACGTGAGCGCAGTCTGACTCATACGCTGCCTTTTGGCGACGTGAGCGCAGTCTGACTCATTACCAGTAAGTATATTGAGCTTCACTGATAATGACTCGGGCTCCAATCCTATCCGTGTCGCGAATCGTGCAGACATGAATGAATGCGATGCACCAGAATCAAATAATACAGATGCTGGTAAGGTGTTGACGAGAATAGTACCTGCCACTACCTCACCTGGTGCAACTTCTTCTTCCATGGTCATCATCATAGCCTGACCTCTAGCTGCGGGTCCCCTCTGCTGGAAACCCCTCTGTCGATTCTGTGCTGGAGCCTGGGTGAACTGCTGCTGGTTCTGCTGCTGAAAGGCCTGGGCCTGGGGCGCCAATGGCCTCGGGTACTGCTGTTGCTGCTGCTGCTGGAATGGAACTGGGACTGGTCCCCTCACCGAAGAACTAGAAAGGTTGGATGATGATGGACCTCCCCTATTCGGGCAGGTCCCTATATGGTGGTCTGCTCCTCCACAAGCCAAGCACAATCCCTGTGCCCTACGACACTCTGCCACTACATGGCCCGGCTTCCCGCAATGAGAACATCCCACTGCGGAAGACTGCTTCTGCTTCTGCTGCTGCGGGTGCGTCGGGGTCGAATGCTGAACCGACGCCACTGAGGCTGCCCGCCTCGGAGTTCCAATAGTTATACCCCTAGTTGCCGGGGCTGGAGCTGAAGATTGGTGCATCTGGTGGTGGGACCGCTTCCTGCCTCTGGTCCTGTCCACAATTCTCCGGGAGGTATACTCATGCCTCCTTGCTGCCTTCAACACTGCATCGAACGTCTGGTGCTCGAACTGCTCCACAGCCAATAATATCTCTAAGTGCAGCCCTTGCTGGAACCGCTGAGCCCTATCGAACTCGGTTGCCACCAAGGTGGGGGCGAACCTACTCAGCCTAGAAAACTCGGTCGCATAGCCATCGACTGTCCTGCCTCCTTGCTTCAAGTTGGTGAACCTGGTCTGCAGGTCGTACCGTGCCACCGCATCGAAGTACTTCGTCTGGAACCTCTCTCTGAACGTCGCCCAAGTGACTGGTGCTGCTAACCCCATGGCCTGAGCTGCCCACCAATCGCGAGCCAAGTCTAACAACTGTAGGCGTACCACCGCCACCTTCTCATTCTTGGGTGTCCTAGCTGCTTCTAGAACCACCTCGGTATCCTGAAGCCAAGCGTCTGCGGCAATCGCATCTTCACTGCCGTCAAAGAAGGGAGGGTTCAAGCGCTTGAAACTGTTGGCCGCCTGATTTCCTTGGGGACCTCCTCGGTTTAGTACATCATGAACTTTCTGGTGCAAGGCGTCGCCTCGACGATCTTGGGATGCAAGCAGTTCTCTGATAAGCCCTACCAAAGGCCCCTCATCCTGTCTAGCTGGTTGAACGGGCGGAGCTGCCTGAACAGGAGGTTCTGAGCCTCCGGGAAGCATAACTCGGGAGGCTACTCCAGAGTGCTGAGCTTGATCTTCCTGGCGCTGGGGCGCTTGTCGAGCTTCCTCTGGCTGGTTGGCAGGTCCGGGAGTAATGCCGCTGAAGAAGACGACATAGGGAACAATAAGGAAAGGACCAGGACAGATCAATGATACAAGCAATGTGATCAGGTCGAGATTCTCAGGGATTTGAAGATACGAGCAGAGATCAAGGGCGAAGATTGATTGAGACATCTATTCGGTAAACCCTCACATTTCTTGATTGACAAGACCTGCATGGGCCACCACTTAAACCGTGTCACGCCCCAGAACCAGAATACTGGAGAGCGGGGGCAGACACAGCCAGCTACGTATATTGAAATAGGATACATCTCAACTATACGGTCACGGCTGTCTAGATATGAGGGTTTACTACAAGCCAGCAGTCTCTTAAGGTCAAGCCTATTGTCTCAATCTCAAGCAATTAAAGTAAGTACAAGATCTTAGAGCATCAAATACATAATTATAAGGCGTCCCAAATATTACATATTGGATGATCATGAAGCTAGTCGTACAAAATGATAGGACTAGCAAGAGTTTCAGTCATACATGATCAACCCTAGGATGTGTCCATCATGTTACAGCCCGTAGGCAGACAGTAAGTAAATGCATCGAGCTAACAGGTGCTCGTCGGCAAACGCCTCAAAAGAATAAATTTACATATAAGTAGGGGAAACAAAAGGGAAAACCCACTCGTAGCCCGGGTTCCGTCTAGTGTTCACCATTGGGCTGGAAGCTTGGTAGATCCTCGGGAGCTGCTCCGAAATCTGGCCACACAAAACCAGCTGGGTCAAACCCCAGAAGAGCAAGTGCCACAAAGGAGGCCACAAATAAGAACGAAAGCCAGCATATCAGAACATAAATAATAAAAGAAGATACAAATAGTAAGGTACACAGGGCGATAAACGACTAGGGACGTGGAACCATTCCGGAAGCCAGGTTACAATCCTTAAACCAAACAAGGACCGGGATTGTACCCCTTCGCCTGAATAGCTCACTGTCTCTACCCATTTATCGTTAGAGATAAGTTAAACAATCATGATCAAGAGTTCCAGGTACAGGGGCTGGACAAGACTTGGACAGAGCTAGACACCATTCAATTACAATCGGCCAAACAAGTACTACGGCTTACTACTTAACTAACTAGGGTTGTCACAAGCCTAATTACTAACAAGATGCAAGTGAGAATTCCAAATCCCAAGCCCTGCAGACCATCCAGTTATCCTTCCGCGGGTTAAGAGTTATAGGTGGGTACATTGCCCGGGAGACAAATGTACCATTAGGTGACTTAGAGGGTGCAACACATGACAGTGTGCTGGAAATGTGCTCTACTCGTCGGCAAGCTACAAGTCCATTAAAGCGCCCAGATAATGAGATTGCCTGTGACTGGGAATTCTCCATGTTCTAGTTTGATCTAATAATTAGCCTAATCCAATTTAGCGCGAGTCCCTGGCCGTGGTACCCAGGAAGTCACGTCCTAGACATGATGCAAGACAAGACAAGTGATTTGCACAGAGCAACAAGTAGTACACCCACGGTGTCAAGACAAGTCAAGTTACAAGCTATCAGGGCAAGTCAAGTCATGTCAAGTCAGGAGTGCGCCACCGCGGGCCACTTTCAAGTCAAGCCGAGTTATCAAGTTACAGGTTCAAGTTACCAAGTTACGAAGTTATACGCCAAGTTATTAACAAGATAGGAGAAAACTAGCCGCAAGCCGAATCATGTCAAATCATAGAAAATCGTGTCAAGACGTGTTAGACCAAGTCAAGTCGTGTGGTGGACAAGAAAATCTCAGAAAACAAAATTTAGCCAGAAACCAAGGACCAAGGTCCACCAGAGCACAGGGTGTGCTGGGCTAAAGGCGACCCAAGGGGGGCGCCGGGCAAGGCTCGGGCTAGGGTGCGCGAGCGGCGTCAAGAGACGCGCTCGAGGAACAACCGCAACACACCAAAGGCGCGAGCGGGGGCAACGCGGAGCCAGAACGCGCGAGGGCGCGTCCGACGAGGCGCACGGGGCGCAGCAAAGCGGAGTGCGCGCGGAAGGGCGCGGCGCAGCGGAGGGCGCACGGGAGGATGCGGCACGAAGTACGCACGGGAGGGCGCAGCGCAGCGGAGTGCGCGCGCAAGGGGGCGGCACGGAGTGCACGCGTAAGGGGGCAGCGCAGCGGAGTGCGCGCGGAAGGACGCAGCGCAGCGGAGTGCGCGCGCAAGGGCGCAGCGCAGCGGAGTGCGCGCAGGAGGACGCAGCGCAGCGGAGTGCGCGCGGGAGGGCGCGGCGCAGCGGAGTGCGCGCGCAAGGGCGCAGCGCAGCGGAGTGCGCGCACAAGGGGGCAGCGCGGAGTGCGCGCGGGAGGGCGCAGCACGGCGGCGCGCGCGCGCAACGGCGCGGCGCGGGCACGGGTCCGGGTGGCCTTCTTCTTCTCCAAGTTGGCTGAGAAGAACACTAACAATGGTTCCAAGGTTCAAAATCTCACAACTTTGCCAATAAAACTCCAAATTCGGATTTTTAAAGTTCTAACTTGGGTGAAATTTGATTCTCTACAACATAGAGGCATCAAAACCTACCAAAACCAACTCAAAATAGATCAAAACCACTAATTTTCGAAAATGGAAAAAAGTTAGATCTAGAACAGATGAAGCTTCAAAATACAAAACATCAAGACCTAAGGTTGTTCAAAACCATCTCCTTAAGCTAATGGACAAATAATATTGGGTCCTTATGTAGTGGCAAGGAGCACTTGCCTATGGTGTGGTGTTGTGTGGAAGAAGGAAGAAGAAGAAGAAAATTAATGGAGAGTAAATAGGAGAGAGAAAGTTAGGTGGGGATATAATGAGGGTGGTTGTGGTGGAAATGAGGGAGGAGTATAGGTTAAGGTGTTCCACTACATATTAAACCAACCAACTAAACCAAACCAATTAAAACCAAGCCGAACCAAAACCCGAAATACGAGAGAACCCAAAATTCTGCAAGTCGAGAAAATTAAAAATACAAGCCAAAATCCAACCACGAGCATAAATACGAAATACGGAAAATGAGGGTGACAACTATACCCACCTTCAAAGAATTCCGTCCTCGGAATTTAATCAAGGAGCTAGAGATTGCCACGACAAGCCATACTAAGCACAGACAAGCTACACTAAGCAGTTCAATCATACAATCATTCAATGCAAGCAAGGAAGGGAAAGCGTAAGGCATAAGAAAGACATTATACCTCACGAGTCAAACAGATAGGGATATCGCGATCGGATGTCGTCCTCACGCTCCCACGTTGACTCACCTAGAGAGTGATGACCCCAAGCAACACGGACTAAGTTAATAGTCTTGTTCTTGAGCGTCTTTTCTCTCCGGTCCAATATAGACACGGGCCTCTCCTCATACGAAAGGTTGGTACCAACAACCAATTCCGAATGATCTAGGATATGGCTCGGGTCCGGGATGTACCGTCTTAATTGGGATATATGGAATACATCATGTACCTCACTTAGCGACGGCAGAAGAGCGAGACGATAGGACACATCTCCTACTCGCTCTAGAATATCGAACGGCCCTATATACCTAGGACTAAGCTTTTCCCGTACGCCAAAACGAATGACGCCACGGGTAGGCGAGATCCTAAGGAATACATGGTCGCCGACAGCAAATTCTAAGGGACGCCGATGAGCATCGGCCCAATGGCGCTGGCGATCCTGAGCAACTCGGAGGTGATCCCTGACTTTCCTGACCACTTCTACCGTCTGAGAAATCAGTTCTGAACCGAGCATCTGCCTCTCTCCGACATCGTCCCATGCTAACGGGGATCTGCACTTCCTGCCATACAGAGCCTCGAAGGGTGCTATCTGGATACTGGTCTGGAAACTATTGTTGTACGAGAACTCCACCAGGTGCAGGTGATCCTCCCACGAACCACCAAAGTCAAGGGCACACGACCGTAACATATCTTCGAGAGTTTGTATAGTACGCTCTGACTGTCCATCTGTCTGCGGATGATATGCTGAGCTGAACTTGAGATGAGTCCCCAAACTTTGATGAAGACTGCGCCAAAAGTGCGATGTGAATCTCGTATCCCTGTCTGATACTATGCTGACTGGCACTCCGCGAAGTCTGACGATCTGCCTGAGATACATTTCTGCTAGCTGCACCGTCGACTGTCCAACTCTAAATGGAAGAAAATGTGCCACCTTGGTAAGCCTGTCCATAATGACCCAAATAGCATCTCTGCCTGCCGGAGATCTGGGTAACCCAGTCACGAAATCCATGGTTATGTGTTCCCATTTCCATTCTGGGATCGGCAAAGGTTGAAAAAGTCCAGCTGGCCTCTGATGTTCAGTCTTGACTTGTTGGCAAACCAAACATCGAGAGACATACCGGGCTATCTCTCTCTTCATACCATTCCACCAAAAGTGTTGACGAATATCTCTGTACATCTTCGTGCTGCCTGGGTGGATGGAATACTGCGAACTGTGAGCCTCTGCCATGACTTCCTGTCTGATATCTCCACTGGGTACACAAAGACGCGTACCGTGTCGAAGTGTACCATCCTCATGAATACATAACTCTGGCCTTCTCCCTGCCTCGCACTCTGCTCTGAGCCGCTGAATCTTGGAATCTGTTAACTGTGCTGTCCGGATCCTCTCAACTATGGTGGACTGAATCTGTAGGCTGGCCATCAAGGCCACATTGGAAGGAAGAATCACTTCAATTCCCATCTTCTGAAGATCTGACAATAACTCTGGTTACGCCGTCAGGAAATAAACTCCAGCTCTCCGGCTCAACGCATCTGCTACAACGTTGGCCTTCCTTGGATGATACTGCAAATCTACATCGTAGTCCACCAGTAGCTCGAGCCATCTTTTCTGCCGCATATTAAGGTCCTTCTGGGTGAAAATATACTTCAGGCTCTTATGATCAGTAAATATCTCTACTCTGTCTCCGTACAAGTAGTGCCTCCACAACTTAAGTGCAAACACTACTGCTGCAAGCTCCAAGTCGTGGATCGGGTAATTCTTCTCATGATCACGGAGTTGACATGACACATAAGCGATTACCTTCCCATGCTGCATCAAAACACATCCCAATCCTCTGCCTGAAGCGTCATAATAAACTGTGAATCCTCCGGTCCCATCTGGAAGGGTGAGAATGGGAGCCGTTATCAAACCTCGCTTCAACTTCTCAAATGATTCCTGACATTCTGCTGTCCATACAAATGGCACATCCTTGCGGGTCAACTGAGTCATCGGCGCTGAAATCCTTGCGAAATCAGAGACGAATCGCCGGTAGTAGCCGGCCAATCCAAGAAAGCTGCGAACTTCTGCCACTGAGCTGGGTACTGGCCATGCCTCGATAGCCACAATCTTCTGGGGATCCACTTCCACTCCTCCTCGAGTAATGATGTGACCCAAGTATGAAATGCGATCGAGCCAGAACTCGCATTTACTGAACTTGGCGTACAACTGGTGCTCTCTGAGAATCTGAAGAACCACGCGGAGATGCTGCTCATGCTCCGCTTCACTCTTGCTGTAGACCAGGATGTCATCAAGGAACACTATCACAAACTGGTCCAAGTAAGGCATGAAAATACGGTTCATGAGGTCCATGAACACTGCCGGCGCATTGGTCGCTCCAAAGGGCATAACTAGAAACTCCCAATGCCCGTACCTCGATCTGAACGCCGTCTTTGGGATGTCCTGCTCTCTAACTCTGATCTGGTGGTATCCTGACCGTAAGTCTATCTTCGAGAAAATTGAAGCCCCTTTGAGTTGATCAAACAAATCATCTATCCTCGAGAGAGGGTATCTGTTCTTGATTGTCACTGAGTTTAAGGTACGATAATCAACACATAGCCTGAACGTACCATCCTTCTTTTTCACAAGAAGCATCGGGGCTCCCCAAGGCGATCCACTAGCACGAATGAATCCCTTGGTTCTAAGTTCTTCAATCATCTTGTACAAAATCTCCAATTCTGAAGGCGCCATTCTGTAGACTCGCTCTGATACTGGTGCTGTCCCGGGAATTAAGTCGATGGTGAACTCGATCTCCCGTTCTGGTGGCATTCCTGGAAGTTCCTCTGGGAAGACATCTGGAAACTCTTCAACTATCCGGGGCAACTGCACTGCTGCTACTGCCATCCGCAATACTGGAGGAGATGGCTCTACTGTGCCTCTGGAAAATGAAAACTCTGGCTCTCCGGGAATACTAAAGACAACTCTGCCAATATGGCAGTCTATCCTAGCATAATGGTTCCTCAACCAATCCATGCCTAGGACTACATCATAGTCTGCCATAGGGAATTCTATGAGCCTAGCGGAGAACTCCCTACCGCTAACTACGATCCGACACGAGGAAAACACTCGATCTACTCCCACAAGACCATTACCAGTAAGTATATTGAGCTTCACTGATAATGACTCGGGCTCCAATCCTATCCGTGTCGCGAATCGTGCAGACATGAATGAATGCGATGCACCAGAATCAAATAATACAGATGCTGGTAAGGTATTGACGAGAATAGTATCTGCCACTACCTCACCTGGTGCAACTTCTTCTTCCATGGTCATCATCATAGCCTGACCTCTAGCTGCGGGTCCCCTCTGCTGGAAACCCCTCTGTCGATTCTGTGCTGGAGCCTGGGTGAACTGCTGCTGGTTCTGCTGCTGAAAGGCCTGGGCCTGGGGCGCCAATGGCCTCGGGTACTGCTGTTGCTGCTGCTGCTGGACTGGAACTGGGACTGGTCCCCTCACCGAAGAACTAGAAAGGTTGGATGATGATGGACCTCCCCTATTCGGGCAGGTCCCTATACGGTGGTCTGCTCCTCCACAAGCCAAGCACAATCCCTGTGCCCTACGACACTCTGCCACTACATGGCCCGGCTTCCCGCAATGAGAACATCCTACTGCGGAAGACTGCTTCTGCTTCTGCTGCTGCGGGTGCGTCGGGGTCGAATGCTGAACCGACGCCACTGAGGCTGCCCGCCTCGGAGTTCCAATAGTTATACCCCTAGTTGCCGGGGCTGGAGCTGAAGATTGGTGCATCTGGTGGTGGGACCGCTTCCTGCCTCCGGTCCTGTCCACAATTCTCCGGGAGGTATACTCATGCCTCCTTGCTGCCTTCAACACTGCATCGAACGTCTGGTGCTCGAACTGCTCCACAGCCAATAATATCTCTAAGTGCAGCCCTTGCTGGAACCGCTGAGCCCTATCGAACTCGGTTGCCACCAAGGTGGGGGCGAACCTACTCAGCCTAGAAAACTCGGTCGCATAGCCATCGACTGTCCTGCCTCCTTGCTTCAAGTTGGTGAACCTGGTCTGCAGGTCGTACCGTGCCACCGCATCGAAGTACTTCGTCTGGAACCTCTCTCTGAACGTCGCCCAAGTGACTGGTGCTGCTAACCCCATGGCCTGAGCTGCCCACCAATCGCGAGCCAAGTCTAACAACTGTAGGCGTACCACCGCCACCTTCTCATTCTCGGGTGTCCTAGCTGCTTCTAGAACCACCTCGGTATCCTGAAGCCAAGCGTCTGCGGCAATCGCATCTTCACTGCCGTCAAAGAAGGGAGGGTTCAAGCGCTTGAAACTGTTGGCCGCCTGATTTCCTTGGGGACCTCCTCGGTTTAGTGCATCATGAACTTCCTGGTGCAAGGCGTCGCCTCGACGATCTTGGGATGCAAGCAGTTCTCTGATAAGCCCTACCAAAGGCCCCTCATCCTGTCTAGCTGGTTGAACGGGCGGAGCTGCTTGAACAGGAGGTTCTGAGCCTCCGGGAAGCATAACTCGGGAGGCTACTCCAGAGTGCTGAGCTTGATCTTCCTGGCGCTGGGGCGCTTGTCGAGCTTCCTCTGGCTGGTTGGCAGGTCCGGGAGTAATGCCGCTGAAGAAGACGACATAGGAAACAATAAAAAAAGGACCAGGACAGATCAATGATACAAGCAATGTGATCAGGTCGAGATTCTCAGGGATTTGAAGATACGAGCAGAGATCAAGGGCGAAGATTGATTGAGACATCTATTCGGTAAACCCTCACATTTCTTGATTGACAAGACCTGTATGGGCCACCACTTAAACCGTGTCACGCCCCAGAACCAGAATACTGGAGAGCGGGGGCAGACACAGCCAGCTACGTATATTGAAATAGGATACATCTCAACTATACGGTCACGGCTGTCTAGATATGAGGGTTTACTACAAGCCAGCAGTCTCTTAAGGTCAAGCCTATTGTCTCAATCTCAAGCAATTAAAGTAAGTACAAGATCTTAGAGCATCAAATACATAATTATAAGGCGTCCCAAATATTACATATTGGATGATCATGAAGCTAGTCGTACAAAATGATAGGACTAGCAAGAGTTTCAGTCATACATGATCAACCCTAGAATGTGTCCATCATGTTACAGCCCGTAGGCAGACAGTAAGTAAATGCATCGAGCTAACAGGTGCTCGTCGGCAAACGCCTCAAAAGAATAAATTTACATATAAGTGGGGGAAACAAAAGGGAAAACCCACTCGTAGCCCGGGTTCCGTCTAGTGTTCACCATTGGGCTGGAAGCTTGGTAGATCCTCGGGAGCTGCTCCGAAATCTGGCCACACAAAACCAGCTGGGTCAAATCCCAGAAGAGCAAGTGCCACAAAGGAGGCCACAAATAAGAACGAAAGCCAGCATATCAGAACATAAATAATAAAAGAAGATACAAATAGTAAGGTACACAGGGCGATAAACGACTAGGGACGTGGAACCATTCCGGGAGCCAGGTTACAATCCTTAAACCAAACAAGGACCGGGATTATACCCCTTCGCCTGAATAGCTCACTGTCTCTACCCATTTATCGTTAGAGATAAGTTAAACAATCATGATCAAGAGTTCCAGGTACAGGGGCTGGACAAGACTTGGACAGAGCTAGACACCATTCAATTACAATCGGCCAAACAAGTACTACGGCTTACTACTTAACTAACTAGGGTTGTCACAAGCCTAATTACTAACAAGATGCAAGTGAGAATTCCAAATCCCAAGCCCTGCAGACCATCCAGTTATCCTTCCGCGGGTTGAGAGTTATAGGTGGGTACATTGCCCGGGAGACAAATGTACCCTTAGGTGACTTAGAGGGTGCAACACATGACAGTGTGCTGGAAATGTGCTCTACTCGTCGGCAAGCTACAAGTCCATTAAAGCGCCCAGATAACGAGATTGCCTGTGACTGGGAATTCTCTATGTTCTAGTTTGATCTAATAATTAGCCTAATCCAATTTAGCGCGAGTCCCTGGCCGTGGTACCCAGGAAGTCACGTCCTAGACATGATGCAAGACAAGACAAGTGATTTGCACAGAGCAACAAGTAGTACACCCACGGTGTCAAGACAAGTCAAGTTACAAGCTATCAGGGCAAGTCAAGTCATGTCAAGTCAGGAGTGCGCCACCGCGGGCCACTTTCAAGTCAAGCCGAGTTATCAAGTTACAGGTTCAAGTTACCAAGTTACGAAGTTATACGCCAAGTTATTAACAAGATAGGAGAAAACTAGCCGCAAGCCGAATCATGTCAAATCATAGAAAATCGTGTCAAGACGTGTTAGACCAAGTCAAGTCGTATGGTGGACAAGAAAATCTCAGAAAACAAAATTTAGCCAGAAACCAAGGACCAAGGTCCACCAGAGCACAGGGTGTGCTGGGCTAAAGGCGACCCAAGGGGGGCGCCGGGCAAGGCTCGGGCTAGGGTGCGCGAGCGGCGTCAAGAGACGCGCTCGAGGAACAACCGCAACACACCAAAGGCGCGAGCGGGGGCAACGCGGAGCCAGAACGCGCGAGGGTGCGTCCGACGAGGCGCACGGGGCGCAGCGCAGCGGAGTGCGCGCGGGAGGGCGCGGCGCAGCGGAGGGCGCACGGGAGGACGCGGCACGAAGTGCGCGTGGGAGGGCGCAGCGCAGCGGAGTGCACGTGCAAGGGGGCGGCACGGAGTGCGCGCGCAAGGGGGCAGCGCAGCGGAGTGCGCGCGCAAGGGCGCAGCGCAGCGGAGTGCACGCGGGAGGACGCAGCGCAGCGGAGTGCGCGCGCAAGGGCGCAGCGCAGCGGAGTGCGCGCGCAAGGGCGCAGCACAGCGGAGTGCGCGCGGGAAGACGCAGCGCAGCGGAGTGCGCGCGGGAGGGCACGGCGCAGCGGAGTGCGCGCGCAAGGGCACAGCGCAGCGGAGTGCGCGCACAAGGAGGCAGCGCGGAGTGCGCGCGGGAGGGCGCAGCACGGCGGCGCGCGCGCGCAACAGCGCGGCGCGGGCACGGGTCCGGGTGGCCTTCTTCTTCTCCAAGTTGGCTGAGAAGAACACTAACAATGGTTCCAAGGTTCAAAATCTCACAACTTTGCCAATAAAACTCCAAATTTGGATTTTTAAAGTTCTAACTTGGGTGAAATTTGATTGTCTACAACATAGAGGCATCAAAACCCACCAAAACCAACTCAAAATAGATCAAAACCACTAATTTCCGAAAATGGGAAAAAGTTAGATCTAGAACAGATGAAGCTTCAAAATACAAAACATCAAGACCTAAGGTTGTTCAAAACCATCTCCTTAAGCTAATGGACAAATAATATTGGGTCCTTATGTAGTGGCAAGGAGCACTTGCCTATGGTGTGGTGTTGTGTGGAAGAAGGAAGAAGAAGAAGAAAATTAATGGAGAGTAAAGAGGAGAGAGAAAGTTAGGTGGGGATATAATGAGGGTGGTTGTGGTGGAAATGAGGGAGGAGTATAGGTTAAGGTGTTCCACTATATATTAAACCAACCAACTAAACCAAACCAATTAAAACCAAGCCGAACCAAAACCCGAAATACGAGAGAACCCAAAATTCTGCAAGTCGAGAAAATTAAAAATACAAGCCAAAATCCAACCACGAGCATAAATACGAAATACGGAAAATGAGGGTGACAGCCTGACCTGAGCGCAGCCTGACCTGAGGACAGCCTGACTTGAGCGCAGCCTGACCTGAGCGCAGCCTGACCTGAGCGCAGCCTGACTTGAGCTCAGCCTGACCTGAGCGCAGCCTGACCTGAGCACAGCCTGACTTGAGCGCAGCCTGACCTGAGCGCAGCCTGACCTGAGCGCAGCCTGACCTAAGCACAGCCTGACTTGAGCGCAACCTGTTACCCTGGCGCAACTTGGCTAATGCCACTTGTTGGCCATAGTACCCCATATTCCCCTTTTTATGATTTTTGTACCCATTTTATATCCTTACGCCTTTTGATGTAAACTCGACATGAACCCGATGTGATCATGACATTATTTATGAATGTTAATCGGAACAAGGCTTAGTGATAGAATTGCATGATTAGTGACCCGCCGTGGTGCACTCTTGACAAGTAACTTGACATAATAATTCTTGATGGTGGTCCATGGTGACGCACACTTGCCTTGATAAGTAATCTTGATAAGCAACCCGACATGATAACCTTGATACGCTGTTGCGACGGCTAACCTGACATGCTAAGTGAATTCTTGACACCGTGGGTGATTGTATTGAATATGCTTGTATAAGCAACCAGTCTTGTCTCGCATCATGTCTAGGACATGTATCCCTGGTTACCACAGTCAGGGGTTCATACCGAATCTGACTAGGTTAATGACTAGATTGATCAAGTAGAGCATATAGAGAGGTATTCCGGCTACAAGCAATCCCGTTATCTGGACGCCTTCCTTGATGGACTTGTAGCCTGCCGACGAGTAGGGCACATTTCCAGCTCACTGTTATGTGGGGCACTACATGAAACGATTACTATACACACTGTCATGTGTTGCATCCAAGTCACCTAACAAGGCATGATAACTCTAAGCTTGAACCTTGCGTCTGGATAACCTGGATAGTCTGCAGGACTTGTGGCCATAGGCGTACCTCATTGCATCTTGTTAGTAACTAAGCTTGTGATAACCCTAGTTAGTTAAGTATCAAGCCGTACTCTTTGCTTGGCCGTGAATGATGGATGGAGTCCTATCTTGTCTAGTCTTGCCCAGATCCGGCACATGGATATCTCCGGACATGCTTGTTTATGCTTTACTTTATCGATAATTGGTTCGAGGCTAAGTTCTGTTCAGGTGAAGGGTTACAATCCCGGTCCTTGTTTGGTTTACGGGTTGTAACTTGGTTACCGGAATAGTCCTCTAGTTATCTTATCGTTTATCATCATGTTTTCTTTAACTCATGTCTTATATTATTTCACCTATGATTTATGTGCTGACATGCTCGTTTTAGTTCTTAAGTGAAGCCTCCTTTGTGGCACTTGCTCTTTCTGGGGTCTGACCCAGCTGGTTTTGTATGGCCAGATTTCGGAGCAGCTACCGAGGATCTCCCAACCTTCCTGCCAGATGGTTAACACTAGAAGGAATTCCGGCAACGAGTGGGTTTTATTTTGCTCTCCCACTCCCTTGTAAAAATATTCTTTTGAGGCGTTTAGCCGCCGAGCAAGTGTTAGCTCGTTTGCAACTTTACTTACTGTCTGCCTACGGGCTGTAACATGATTGACAAATCCTAGGGTTGATCATGTATGACTTAAACTCTTGCTAGTCTTCGTATTTTGTATGACTAGCTTTATGATCATCTGAATATGTAATGTATGGGACGCCTTACCTTGTATGTCTGATGATCTACCATCTTGTTATATCTACTCGCTTGCTTAAGATTGAGACACTAGGCTTGTTATTGACCCTAAGAGACTAATGGCTTGTAGTAAACCCTCATGTATCTAGACAGCCGTGACCGTATTGCGAGGTGAGAATTACTTCAATGTACGTAGCTGGCTGTGTCTGTCCCCCGCTCTCCAGTATTCTGGTTCTGGGACGTGATACAGTTTAAGTGGTGGCCCATGCAGGTCTTGTAGATCAAGATGTGTGAGGGTTTACCGGATAGATGTCTCAATCCGTACTCGCCCTTGATCTCTACTCGTGCCTTCTGATCTTTCAGAATCCTTGACCTGATCACATGTTTATATCCTCGATCTATCATGGTCCTTTCTTATTGTTTCCTATGTCGTTTCCTTCAGCGACATTGTTCCTGGTCCTACCGATCAGCAAAGCGGAGCACCTCCAGTGGACCAGCAGCAACCTGGAGACCAAGCCCAGCACTCTGGAGTGGCCTCCCGAGTCATACATTCCGGGGACCCCGAGCCCCCAGTCCAGCCTGCAGAGTCTGACGATGGCACCTTGGTGGGTCTCATCAGGACATTGCTTGCATCTCAAGATCGTCGGGACGATGTCCTGCACCAGGCAGTACAGGATGCCATAGGCCGTGTTGGTTATCAAGGGAACAGTGCGGCTAGCAGTTTCAAGCGCCTCAACCCTCCCTTCTTTGATGGGAGTGAAGACGCTATTGCAGCTGATACGTGGCTCCAGGACATTGAGATTATCTTAGATATAGCCAAGACTCCAGAAGAAGAGAAGGTAGCTGTGGTACGTCTACAGTTATTGGACCTAGCCCGCACCTGGTGGGCGATGATAGCGGTTGGATTGGCAACGCCTGTCCCATGGGCGGTATTCAGTGACAAGTTTCAGATCAAGTACTTCGATGCTGTGGCTCGACATGACTTACAGACGAAGTTCACCAATCTCAGGCAGATGAACAGGACGGTCGATGGATATGCGGCCGAGTTTTTAAGACTGAGTCGGTTTGCTCCCACTTTGGTGGCAACCGAGTTTGATCGAGCACAGCGGTTCCAGCAGGGACTCCACCTAGAGATCATTCTAGCAGTGGAGCAGTTTGAGCATCAGACCTTTGATGCTGTTTTACGGGCAGCTAAGAGGCATGAGTATACCTCGCAGAGAATTGTAGACAGAACTGGAGGGCGGAAGCGGTCCCATGGTCAGATGATCCAGTCTTCAGCCCCAGCCCCCGCAGCTAGGGCCTTGACCATTGGAGCTCCGAGGAGGGCAGCATCAGTTACGTCGGTTCAGCATTCGACTCCGACGTATCCTCAGCAGCAGAACCGGAGGCAGTCTTCCATAATGGGCTGCACTCATTGTGGGAAGCCAGGGCATGTAGTGTCAGAATGTCGCCGAGCACAAGGATTGTGTTTGGCTTGTGGGGTACCGGATCACATGATAGGGTCCTGTCCATAGAGAGTCGGTTCATCCTCATCGGCCCAAACTAGTCCCTCAGTGAGGGGACCAGCACCAGTGCAGCAGCAGCAGTATCAGCCTCCGAGACCATTGCCGCCTCAGGCTCAGGTATTCCAGCAGCATCGACCGCAACAGTATGCCCAGGTCCAAGCTCAGGTTCAGAACTGCTAGAGAGGTTTCCAGCAGAGGGGACCAGCACCAGAGGGCACGGTCAAGCGATGGCTTTGACCGTAGAGGAGGAGTTGGCATCAGGTGAGGTGGTAGCAGGTACCATTCTCGTCAACTCTTTTCCTACATCGGTATTATTTGATTCAGGTGCATCACATTCATTTATGTCTGCACGATTCGTGACACGGATAGGACTGGAGCCCGAGTCATTATCAGTAAGGCTCAATATACTTACTGGTAACGGACTTGTGGGTGTAGATAGGGTATTTTCCTCGTGTCGAATCGTAGTTAGCGGTAGAGAGTTACCCGCTAGATTGATAGAGTTTTCGATGGCCGATTATGACGTGGTCCTAGGAATGGATTGGTTGAGGGACCAGTATGCTAGAATAGATTGCCATGTCGGCAAGATTATTTTTAGTATTCCCGGTGAGCCAGAGTTTTTCTTTTCTCGAGGCGGAGTCGAACCTTCTTCTCCAGCATTGCGGATGACCATAGCAGCAGCAGTTCAGTTTCCCAGAGTAGTAGAAGAGTTTCCTGACGTATTTTCCGAAGAGCTTCCAGGTATGCTCCCAGAGAGAGAGATAGAGTTCACTATCGACTTGATTCCAGGGACGGCACCAGTGTCAGAGAGAGTCTATAGGATGGCACCATCAGAGTTGGAGGTCCTGTATAAGATGATTGAAGAACTTAGAACCAAGGAATTTATTCGTACTAGCGGATCACCTTGGGGAGCTCCGATGCTTCTTGTGAAGAAAAAGGATGGTACGTCAAGATTATGTGTTGATTATCGTACCTTAAACTCTGTAACAATTAAGAACAGATATCCTTTACCAAGGATAGATGATTTATTTGATCAGCTCAGGGGAGCGGCAGTATTCTCGAAGATTGACTTGCGGTCAGGGTACCATCAGATCAGAGTCAGAGAGCAGGACATCCCGAAGACAGCATTCAGATCGAGGTATGGACATTGGGAGTTCCTTGTTATGCCATTTGGAGCGACCAATGCGCCGGCCGTATTCATGGACCTCATGAATCGTATCTTCATGCCCTATTTGGACCAGTTCGTGATAGTGTTCATAGACGACATCTTAGTCTATAGCGAGAACGAGGCAGAGCATGAGCAGCATCTTCGTGTAGTTCTTCAGATTCTCAGGGAGCACCAGTTGTACGCGAAGTTCAGTAAGTGTGAGTTTTGGTTGGATCGTATCTCGTACTTGGGTCATATCATCACCAGAGGTGGAGTGGAAGTTGATCCCCAGAAGATAGTGGCTATTGAGACATGGCCAGTACCTAGCACCGTTGTAGAAGTTCAAAGTTTCCTCGGATTGGCCGGCTATTACCGACATTTTGTGTTAGACTTTGCTCGGATTTCAGCGCCACTAACGCAGTTGACCCGTAAGGATGTGCAGTTTGCTTGGACAGCAGAGTGTCAAAGTTCATTTGAGAAGTTGAAGCAGAGATTGATGACGACCCCCATTCTCACTCTTCCCGACGGGACGGAAGGATTTTCAGTTTATTGCGACGCATCCGGCAAGGGATTAGGATGTGTCTTGATGCAGCATGGTAAGGTAGTCGCTTATGCGTCACGTCAACTTCGTGACCATGAGAGGAATTACCCAACCCATGACCTGGAGTTAGCAGCCGTAGTTTTTGTATTGAAACTTTGGAGACATTATTTGTATGGAGATCGGGTGGAGATTTTTACCGACCACAAGAGTCTGAAGTATGTGTTTACCCAGAAGGATCTTAATATGCGTCAGAGGAGATGGCTAGAGCTACTTGTGGATTATGATATCAACTTGCAGTATCATCCTGGGAAGGCCAACGTAGTAGCAGATGCATTGAGCAGGAGAGCCGGAGTTTATTTTCTAACGGCGCAGCCAGAGTTGTTAGCAGATCTTCAGAAGATGGATATTGAAGTTGTTCTTCCTTCCAGTGTGGCATTGATGGCCAGTATGCAAGTTTAGTCCAGTATAGTTGAGAGGATCAAGTTAGCTCAGTCCACGGACTCTAAGCTTCAGCGGCTTAGGACAGAATGTGTGGCAGGAGAGAGACCAGAGTTATGTGTTCATAAGGACGATACACTCCGACATGGGAGACGTATTTGTGTACCCAGTGGTGATATCAGACAGGAGATCATGGCAGAGGCTCACAGTTCTCAGTATTCAATTCATCCCGGTGGTACGAAGATGTATCGTGATATTTGGCAGCATTTTTGGTGGAATGGCATGAAGAGGGAGATAGCCCGGTTTGTCTCTCGTTGTTTAGTTTGTCAACAAGTTAAGGCCGAATATCAGAGACCAGCTGGACTTCTTCAACCTTTATCGATTCCGGAATGGAAATGGGAGCACATTACCATGGATTTTGTAACTGGATTACCTAGATCTCCAGCTGGAAGAGATGCCATCTGGGTTATAGTTGATCGTCTCACGAAGGTAGCTCATTTTCTTCCTTTCAGAATCGGTCAGTCGACGGATCAACTTGCAGAGATGTACCTCAGGCAGATAGTCAGATTGTATGGAGTGCCAGTCAGTATTGTGTCCGACAGAGATTCATGATTCATCTCGCACTTTTGGCGGAGTCTTCAAGAGAGTTTGGGGACTCGTCTCAAGTTCAGTTCAGCCTACCATCCGCAGACAGATGGTCAGTCAGAACACACGATCCAGACTCTTGAAGACATGCTGCGGTCATGTACACTCGACTTCGATAGTTCGTGGGAAGATCACCTGCATCTCGTAGATTTCTCGTACAACAACAGTTTCCAAACCAGTATCCAGATGGCACCTTTCGAGGCCTTGTACGGCAGGAAGTGCAGATCTCCTTTAGCTTGGGACGATATCGGTGAGAGGCAAATGCTTGGACCAGAGATGGTGACGCGGACTATTGAGATGGTCAGACAAGTCAGAGATCATCTTCGAGTTGCCCAAGATCGCCAGCGTCATTGGGCCAATTCTCATCGGCGTCTCCTTGAATTTTTTGTCGACGACCACGTATTCCTTAGGATCTCGCCTACCCGTGGCGTCATTCGATTCGGCGTACGGGAAAAGCTCAGTCCTAGGTATATAGGGCCGTTTGATATTCTAGAGCGAGTAGGTGATGTATCCTATCGTCTCGCTCTTCCGCCGTCATTACGTGAGGTACATGATGTCTTCCATGTATCCCAATTACGACGGTATACCCCGAATTCGAGTCACGTTCTTGATCATTCGGAATTGGTTGTTGGCACCAACCTTTCGTATGAGGAGAGATCCGTATCCATATTGGACCGGAGGGAGAAGATACTCAAGAATAAGACTATCAAGTTAGTCCGTGTTGCTTGGGGTCATCACTCTTTGGTGAGTCAACGTGGGAGCGTGAGGATGATATCCGATCGCGATATCCCGACCTGTTTGACTCGTAAGGTATAATGTCTTTCTTATGCCTTATGCTTAAGTTCCTTGCTTGCATGAATGATTGCTTGATTGGCTGCTAGTCCTATATTGCCTGCAATTGATATAGCTTGCTCGACATCTCTAGCCTCTTGATTAAATTCCGAGGACAAAATTCTTTTAAGGTGGGTAGAGTTGTCACCCCCATTTTTCGTTCTACGTATTTCCAGTATACGTATACGGAATCCTGACATGTATTTTTATTTTTCTGCCTGGCTAGCTAATTTCAGTTTAATCTTGATTAGGTTCATCATAGCATGTAATGGTTTAACTTGGTTTATTTTTGGATGGCTTGGTTTATTCTTTGGTTCATCATGATTAAACCCACCACCATCCCCCTTTATAACCCACCTAACTTTTCTCTCTCCTCCACTTTCTCATTAACTCTTCTTCCTTCTCCATTAAACCCACCACCAACCAAGAATACCCTTTAGGCAAATGTAACTTGCTTTCACAAGAGAGCCCCTTTTTATTGTTCCATTAGCTTCTCCTCATGTTTCTAAGACACATTAGAACTTGTCATTTTCCATTTTGAGGCTTTAATTTTTGTAGATCTAGAAATTAGTTATTTTCGGATTTTGGTGGTTTTGATCTATCAAACTTCTTTGTTTTTAAGTTTTGATGGTTCCATGTTGTAGAGAATTTTATTCTACCCAATTTTGACCTTTAAAAAGTTAGATTTGGACTTGTTTTGACCAAGTTATGGACTTTTGAAGCTTTGGGTTCAAACCATGGAGTTCTTGCTGATTTGGAGAAGACAGTGAGCAGTGTGCGCGAGCTTTTTAGCTTGCGCCACTGAGCTGCGCGCGCTCTTTAGCGCAGCGCAGTCTGACTCATACGCTGCCTTTTGGCGACGTGAGCGCAGTCTGACTCATACGCTGCCTTTTGGCGACGTGAGCACAGTCTGACTCATACGCTGCCTTTTGGCGACGTGAGCGCAGTCTGACTCATACGCTGCCTTTTGGTGACCTGAGCGCAGCCTGACCTGAGCGCAGCCTGACTTGAGCGCAGCCTGACCTGAGCGCAGCCTGACCTGAGCGCAGCCTGACTTGAACGCAGCCTGACCTGAGCGCAGCCTGACCTGAGCGCAGCCTGACTTGAGCGCAGCCTGACCTAAGCGCAGCCTGACCTGAGCGCAGCCTGACCTGAGCGCAGCCTGACCTGAGCGCAGCCTGACCTGAGCGCAGCCTGACTTGAGCGCAACCTGTTACCCTGGCGCAACTTGGCTAATTCCACTTGTTGGCCATAGTACCCCATATTCCCCTTTTTATGATTTTTGTACCCATTTTATATCCTTATGCCTTTTGATGTAAACCCGACATGAACCCGATGTGATCATGACATTATTTATGAATGTTAATCGGAACAAGGCTTAGTGATGGAATTACATGATTAGTGACCCGCCGTGGTGCACTCTTGACAAGTAACTTGACATGATAATTCTTGATGGTGGTCCGTGGTGACGCACACTTGCCTTGATAAGTAATCTTGATAAGCAACCCGACATGATAACCTTGATACGCTGTTGCAACGGCTAACCTGACATGCTAAGTAAATTCTTGACACCGTGGGTGATTGTATTGAATATGCTTGTATAAGCAACCAGTCTTGTCTCGCATCATGTCTAGGACATGTATCCCTGGTTACCACGGTCAAGGGTTCATACCGAATCTGACTAGGTTAATGACTAGATTGATCAAGTAGAGCATATAGAGAGGTATTCCGGCTACAAGCAATCCCGTTATCTGGGCGCCTTCCTTGATGGACTTGTAGCCTGCCGACGAGTAGGGCACATTTCCAGCTCACTGTTATGTGGGGCACTACATGAAACGATTACTATACACACTGTCATGTGTTGCATCCAAGTCACCTAACAAGGCATGATAACTCTAAGCTTGAACCTTGCGTCTGGATAACCTGGATAGTCTGCAGGGCTTGTGGCCATAGGCGTACCTCATTGCATCTTGCTAGTAACTATGCTTGTGATAACCCTAGTTAGTTAAGTATCAAGCCATACTCTTTGCTTGGCCGTGAATGATGGATGGAGTCCTATCTTGTCTAGTCTTGCCCAGATCCGGCACATGGATATCTCCGGACATGCTTGTTTATGCTTTACTTTATCGATAATTGGTTCGAGGCTAAGTTCTGTTCAGGTGAAGGGTTACAACCCCGGTCCTTGTTTGGTTTATGGGTTGTAACTTGGTTACCGGAATAGTCCTCTAGTTATCTTATCGTTTATCATCCTGTTTTCTTTAACTCATGTCTTATGTTATTTCACCTATGATTTATGTGCAGACATGCTGGTTTTAGTTCTTAAGTGAAGCCTCCTTTGTGGCACTTGCTCTTTCTGGGGTCTGACCCAGCTGGTTTTGTATGGCCAGATTTCGGAGCAGCTACCGAGGATCTTCCAACCTTCCTGCCAGATGGTGAACACTAGAAGGAATCCCTGCAACGAGTGGGTTTTATTTTGCTCTCCCACTCCCTTGTAAAAATATTCTTTTGAGGCGTTTAGCCGTCGAGCAAGTGTTAGCTCGTTTGCAACTTTACTTACTGTCTGCCTACGAGCTGTAACATGATTGACAAATCCTAGGGTTGATCATGTATGACTTAAACTCTTGCTAGTCTTCGTATTTTGTATGACTAGCTTCATGATCATCTGAATATATAATATATGGGACGCCTTACCTTGTATGTCTGATGATCTACCATCTTGTTATATCTACTCGCTTGCTTAAGATTGAGACACTAGGCTTGTTATTGACCCTAAGAGACTAATGGCTTGTAGTAAACCCTCATGCATCTAGACAGCAGTGACCGTATTGCGAGGTGAGAATTACTTCAATGTACGTAGCTGGCTGTGTCTGTCCCCCGCTCTCCAGTATTCTGGTTCTGGGACGTGACAGTTACTAGCAAGATGCAAGAGATTTCCAAGTCCAGTTACCCGCCTGCTGCTACCTGAGTGACCCAGCAAAAGAACATAAGTATAGAAGACACACTGCAGTGAGATATATGTGTCCTAAATAGGTGCCCCACTCGACGGCAGGCTGGAAATGTGCTCATTTAGCTCTAAGTCCCATGTATATATATATATATAAGGTCGGGATCAAAGGGGTAACATGTAACTGGAAAAGTCTCTTCATGAACTACTGTATTATTCTAGTTATTAGCCTTAGCCATTTACAGTAGGTACCCCTGACCGTGGTAATCAGGGGTCCATGTCCTAGACATGATGCAAGACAAGACGGGTTCATTTGTACAAGCACAATCGTCCACGGTGTCCAGGTCATTTATATTTGTCATGTCAGGTTAGCCGTCGCAACAGCATTTCGAGAAATATCATGTCAGGTTTATCATGTCAAGAGTACGCCACGACGGGCCACTATCAAGAATTATCATGTCAAGAGTGCACCACCACGGGTCACTATCATGTCATGTTACTTGTTTCTGGTTACTGGTTACAGGTTAGAGTGCACCATGACAGGTCACCATCTTGTCAAGCAATTTCATTCATTAAAGAAATAGCAAGCTATTAAGTGGGGTCGTTGCAATTTAGGCCAAGAATAAAAAATGTACAGTACAATCAGGAGCTTCATATCAAAATGAAAGAAACTTGCACAGTTAATTAATATATATATATATATATATATATATATATATATATATATATATATATATATATATATATTCTTGAAGCCAAGGAAAAATCTACAACTTTCATGTTGGGAGTGGGAAGAAATTCGGACCACAATTCAAGCAAATAAAATACAAAACAATCAAAGTGGATCCCATGCGGCCAAGAGTGGGTGGGGTCCCATGCGGCCAAGGAAATCAAACTGCTACCAAGCAGCTAAATAATATATGCAAGCCGCATACAAGCTTAAGCGGCCAGCAAAGCTCATACGGCCAACAAAGCTCATGTGGCCAGCAAAGCTCATGCGGCCATGAGAAATAAATAGGCCAAAGCCATCAAGTAAGACAAAGGATAGTGGGACCCTCATTAAATGCAAATTTACATTCAAGCAAAAGAAAAGGTCATGGTGTTAACTGGGCCGGTTCGGCCCGGGCCCGCCCGTGGACCGGACCGGCCCGTCCGTGGACCGGACCGGCCCGCCCCCCTATAAGCCCGGACCGGCCCGCATTGGGCCCGAACCGGCCCGGCCCCCCATGCTATAGCGGTTCGGGTCGGGCCCCCCCCCCCCCACAGCCCGAGCCCGGCCCGGCCCGGACCGGTCAAAAAAAAATTTTTTTTTTTAAAAAAACAGGCCCGGCCCGTTTGGACCGGCCCGGCCCGGCCCGCTGGGACCGGTCCAGCCTGAGCCGACCGTTGGGAGGCTGATTTTTTTTTTTTTTTCAAATTTTTGACCGTTTGGGGGGGTTCTTTTACCAAAATACCCCTCCCATATAGCCGTTATTAAAACGTTGGGAGGGGTATTTTGGTCTTTTTTGGCCTAAAATTACCAAAATAACCCCAAAAAATTCCTATAAATAGCCCAAAAATCCCATTTTTCATACACAACTCATTCCTCACAAATTCTCTACATCTCTCTACGGTGCTCTGGTGTTCTACGACTTTCCCTCCCCGGTGCTCTACGGCTTCTCGATCTCGCTCCCAACTCCATTCCGGCTCTACGGCTTCCCGATCTTCCTCTCAATCTCTTACTTTCTTCTAACGTAGTTTACTTTATTTTATTTTATATATGGCTGGTGAAGGTTCAAACCCACCTGATCTTGCTGGACAGACATACCACTATTTTAGTTCTTTTTTTGACGGTACTGAAATTCCACCTGAGCAAGTTGCGACTAATCCGATTCCGGAGGGGTGCCAACAATCTCCTCCGGAAGTCGCTAGTACAACCCAACGTCCTGAAAAGAAAAAAAAAGGTCTAAGTATTGGGATTATTTTACTTTAATTTTTGAAACTAATCCTGATGGTTCTTTGGTTTTAGATGCCAAGGGGGAACCGAAACCGTACAAGACGCAATGCAAGAAATGTTGCAACCAGTACGCATGGAAGAAGGGCGGTGGCACCGGGACCATATCCAGACACTACGACACTTGCTACGGGAAGGACACACTTCAAGCGTCCCAAACCCAAATAAGCTTCGGCGCCACCGGTTCTTCAATTGGTAACTTTACTTACTCAGCTGCTCGGCATAAAACCGAGTTAACTAAACATATTATTCGTGACGAACTTCCTTTCACGACGGGTGAAAGCGAATCTTTACGAGATTATGTATCACTTTCTCTAAACCCCTCCTTTACTAAAGTGAGTAGGCAACAAACTCGAAAGGAGGCTATTCGTCTCTTCAACGAGCAGAAAGCCGCTTTGAAAGCGGAATTTCAAAATATTAGTAAGTTGGCTATTACTTCTGATATTTGGACTACTAAATGGAGTTATGCTTATATTTGTATTACTGCACACTATATAGATGCACAATGGATGTTGCAAAAATGCATCATCTCTCTTAAACTTATAGAATGTCCACACACGGGAGCTGTAATTTCAAGTGAGATTTCAAGACACGTGCGTGAATATGATATTCACGCAAAAAAAATTTCTGTCTCTTTGGACAATGCATCAAACAACAATGCTGCTATGTCTTCTTTGTCAGTAATTTTTAAGCCTATTTTAGAAGGTAGACTTATGCATGTTAGGTGTGCTTGCCATATAATTAACTTAGTTGTTAAAGAATGTTTAAAATTTTTTGAACCCCATTTAGACACTCTGCGACAATGCTTGCTCCACCTAAACTCGTCTCCAAGTAGACAACAAAGTTTTGCATGCGCTTGCGCACATTTTGGTATGACTTTTAGAAGATTTGTGAAGGATATACCAACTAGGTGGAACTCCACCTACTTGATGTTGAAATCTGCAATTCCTTTTAAGAGTGCTATTTCATATTATTGTACTTCGGATGTCACCTTTGACTATCAGGTTACTGATGATGATTGGTTAGCAGCTGAAAGTGTTTGTGAATTTTTAGAAGTTTTTTACAATGCTACATTAACTCTTTCTGGTGTTTATTATCCCACATCTTGCTTAGCTTTACGTGAACTTTGTAATATGTCTTATTTATTTTCTAAATATAGAGATTATCCAAATTTTGAAATTGCGGTGAGAAATATGGAAGCCAAATTCAGGAAATATTGGGGTGAAGTACCTCTTTTATATTGTTTGGCTTCCATATTTGATCCTACAATCAAATTGGATGGCGTAGAGGTTTTATTAGAAGGATATGGAGAATATATGGGTATAGACGTTACTGACATGAAGGCAGAAGTTAAAGTGGCTTTGGACAGGTTAGTTATACTGTACGAAGAAGGAGCAACGTCGACCCGACCAACTCAGAGGGGGGGACTAGTAGTAGCTCCGGCTTGGCGTCTAAGCTATCAGCAGCCGGTCGCATACTACAAAGGAAGAAACAAAAGCAATCTTCCCAACCTACTCAAGAGTTGTCTGCTTACCTTAACTCTTATCAAGACGAAGATGAGACTCCAGATCACTTCGCCGTTCTAGAATGGTGGAAGAGACACGACAAGAGATTTCCTGTGCTTTCTAACATAGCACGTGATCTACTGATGGTTCCGGTGTCGACGGTAGCATCGGAGTCCTGTTTTAGTGCAAGTTCGAGGATGTTGAGCGATAAGAGGAGCCGCTTGAAGCCCGATATTTTGGAAGCGATCGTGTGCGTACAAGATTGGTTGGCTGCCGATAAAAGAACACAAAACCAGAAAGATTGAGAAGATCATGACATCCACGAGCTGGATTTGGAATCGCTTTCATTGCATGAAGGCGAACAACAATGAGGCTACGGTGCAAGGTATTAGGTATGTAAATTTAACATTATACATTTCAATTTTAACTTATACTTTCAAAAACTATTTTTTTTTACTTATACTATTCAAAATTTTAATTTTAACTTATACTATTCAAATTTTTTAACTTATACTTTCAAAAACTATTTTTTACTTTAAAAAAAAAACATTTTTTAACTCCGCCTATGCCAAACAAGCATTTGCCGGTCCCAAGCCCGGATAAAGGAAGAGGGAGAAATGTTTTTTTAAAATTTTTATAAATTTTTATAAACATTTGTAATATTGGTATAAACATTTTTGTATAAACATTTGTATATATTTGTATAAACATTACTTTTATAAATATTTTGTATAAACATTTTATAAACATTTAAGTTACAAATTTTTAAAATTAAAATACAAAAGAAAATGATTACTTTTACATGGTTTTTAAAATGGTTTTAAAAAGAAAATACATATTTTGTAAAAATATTTTATAAACATTTTTATAAAATGATTACTTTTACATGATTATTTTTAAAATTAAAATACAAAAAAAATGATTACTTTTACATGGTTTTTAAAATGGTTTTAAAAAGAAAATACATATTTTGTAAAAACATTTTATAAACATTTTTATTAAAAAGAAAACATTTTATAAACATTTTATAAACATATTTTGTATAAACATTTTATAAACAATTGTATAAACATAAAATTATAAACATTTTATAAATATTTTTTAAACATATTTTGTATAAACATTTTATAAATATTTTTTTTATAAACATTTAAGTTAAAAAATTTAAAATTAAAATACAAAAAAAAATTATTAAAAAACTAAATTAAACAAAAAACTGTAAAAAAAAAAAAAAAAAAAAAAAAATCCAAAAAATCGGGCCGGTCCGGTCAACCCGGCCTGAACCGGCCCGAACCGGCCTAGGCCCGGACCGGCCCGACCCCACTAGTCCCGGTTCAATGGGCCGGGCTGGGCCACGTTGAAAATAACCGGGCCGGGCTTAGCCCGGACCGAAATTATGTGTGGGCCGGTCCTGGACCGGCCCGAACCCGGTCAGGCCCGCCGCCCCTGGACCGTGGGCCGGCCCGGACCGGACCGAAAACACCATGAAGAAAAGGGCACATGGCCACTCGAGTACAGAGGCCATGTGGGACCCAACAATTAATGCAGTAAGAAAAGGTTCACATGAACCATTTAATTAATGGTTCACGTGGCCAAGCAATGATTACGTTATATTATAATATGTCATCCAAGTGCATAAGGCCATGCGGCCAAGAATTGGTGGGAGGCCATGCGGCTACAATTGTTTCTCACGCGGCTAGAATTGCAAATATACTCATGCGGCTAAAACATTGATTGCTACTCTATAAAGCCATGCGGCTACAATTGAATAATAGGCCAAGCAAATTGCTTTAAGGTTAATGCAAATAATAATAATGCATGCAACTGTAGCATGCAACAATAGCAAATAAGGCCAAGACTAGATAATAATGCAACTGTGCCATTCTTAAGCAAGCAAAGCAATCTGCTTTGATGACCAAGCAAATTGTTGCTTATGCGGCCAACCTTAATTACTGCTAAATGCAAAATAAACTACCATATCAAGCATGCAATGAAGCTATATGCGGCCAAGGATATTGTTCCCATGCGGCCAAGCAATATTGTAATAAAGGCCATGCGGCCAAACTAGAAAAGAAACTTGTATGCGGCCAAGCACTATTGTGCTGGCATGCAATTATTTAATTAGCTAATGCAACTCTTGCACGCAACTAAGGCTAATGCCATTAATGCATGTAACTATAATGCATGCAGCAAGCAATGCTTAGGCCTATGCAGCTAATGCCAAACTAATGGCTACATGCGGCCAAGGATGGGAGAGAGGCCATGCGGCCAACAAAAAGATATTCTAATGCATGCGACCATGCGGCTGAAAATAATAAATGGCATGCGGCCAACCAAATATTTTGGTCATGCGGCCCACAAACAATTAATTGCAAGCAAACTAATGCATGCGGCTCTGAAATGCAAGCAAGCATGCAGCTCCAAAATACAAATAATGGCTTCCCACATAGACTAGGTCCATGGAAAAATACCATGGCCTCCATGCTCCACCAACTACAATAGGAACTCAAATCCAGACTTCCAAGGGTCAAATTTGGACAAAATAAAATTCTCTGCAACATGGAACCATCAACTAGCAAAAATATGCAGGTTTGATAGATCAAAATTCATGAAAATCGAAAATACCACAAAACTAGATCTACAAGAATTTAACCACAGAAATGAAAAGTGCTAAGTACTAAAGTGGGTTAGAAACACATGAGGAAGACAATGGAACAATAAAAATGGACTTCCTCCATGAAGCAAGATGTACTTGCCTAAGCTCTCCACTCTCTCAGGTTGGTGGAGAAGAAATGGTGAGGAAGAAGAAGAGTTAATAAGGAGAGAGAAATGTGTGGTAGGATATTTAATGAAGGTGGTGGTAGGTGGGAGTGGTTTAGTTCTCCAACAAAATCGAACCAAGCCAACAAGCCGAACCGAACCAAGATAAACCCATCAATGAAATGCCAAAATAAATCAAGCAGGGAGACATACAATACGGATCAAAATACGTACACGTATTTCAAATACGTAATACGAGATATGGGCATTACAGCTACAGGGAAGAAGTAGAGCCAAGGTGCTATCATGACCCACTTCACGGACTCCAACCATTTCATTAACCTCTAATCAAGGGTGGAGCCACCTTAGGACTAAGGTGGGCGCTTAAGCCCACCCAATTATTATTATTTTTCATATGAGTTAGTCCATAATTCAATCCACCATGACAGTATAATACAGTCTACTCCAGTTCGAATTTCTAGTTCAACCCTTGCCTATAATCCTTTTGGGGTTGAAGATAGTTGCCCTCATGTGGAAGTTAGCATTACAGCATCATTAGTAGTTGGGACTCTCCAACGTAATTTGAGATCCAAAATTTAAAAAAAGAAAAAGAAAAGATAAATGTAGAATGAGTTGGATTTGTATGAGAATAGTAGAAAATGATAAAGTGAGCTCCGGTCCCAAAAATTGTGTGGTCAAAAATTAATGTGGTAAAAAAATAGTATAAAATATATAATCTAGAAAGTTGAGCTCCAAATTTGAACTTACTATTCTACAAAATGAGTTCCTACAATCTAGAATTTAGAAGTTTGGAGGCCCCAATCCTTAGCACATATGGGTGCAATGGGACCGAAATTGTAGACACTGGGATTACGGGTAGGACTTACTATTCTACAAATTGAGTTTTAAAATTCTGAACGTAGAATTTGGACTTGAAGATAGCCTAAGGATGCTCTTAGATAGTAATCTTTAGGGTTATTTAGTAATAGGATCTGACATAATAGTGGATATTAGGATTTGGATCTCGAAATTGTCCAACGTTAAAGTTTGGGTCTCGAAATCACTGTTCATTAGCCTACGTGTACAGTAATTTATAGACCCAAACTCTAATATTAGACAATTTCGAGATCCAAATTTTAATATTCAATATTATGGTTCCTATTACTAAATATCGCTAATCTTTATCGATGACATCCTCAGATCACTATCATAGGATGGGAAATGCCATCATCAAAGGGTCATGAGTAGATACGTATTACTGTGGATTGGATTGTTGACGAAAACTTTTGGTGCAAAGGTGATGCCTACCCATGCCATTAAAGGAGACAATGCTGCCCACCGCTTGACTCAATCTAGGTTGGATTAGCACACCAATGACCAATCCATTACAATTGATTAGGAAGCAACAAGGATTGGCCCTCGGTTGTGGTCGACGACGACTATATATATGTTCACTATATAAGAAATCATCAATGTTCCCTCCACTAGCTAGCTATCTATGTCCTGTCGATTTCAAAAGAAAGGATTGCTCACCAATATAGTCAGCCTTGGTTTGTTACATTGATAATTTGATACGTACTTACGTACGTACGTACGTACGTGCTCAACTGGTGAAAGCTCGATCCCTTTCATGTGTACCGATCGATCGATCTAATATAAAGCTTAAGAACTTCTAGTGGAGACTGATTGATCAGTTCACTCCGATTTTTGGGCTCCTTCATTTGAGGAGTCATTACTAAAAAATTGCGTCGATGCTTGAAACGGTCGCATGGAAGCATAAATCCGGTGTGACAAATGTTTGCATAGCTTCTGCATGTCTGTTAATGTTTGTCTGGAGAAACATGCATACAACTACACCTAGGGATGACAACGGAGTGGGTAGGGTCGGAGATCATGTTGTCCGTCTTTGATGGGATTCAATTTTTTTACCTCTGTACCGTTAAACAATTTTCATTTTGGTTCGTGACCCCATCCGTTAACATTTTCGGGATTGAATTTTTCATCTCCGTCCTCCGTCGTCCCGTTAACAAATTTTTTTCTGTACAGTATACTCTTAAAAAATAATTGTTTACATTCAAAAAAATTACAAGACATATTAATAAAATCTGATTTTTTTTTTTATCATAAAAATTACTAGATAGATTACGAACGCATACCAATGAGTTGTACATATGACATATGAGTATAAGTAAATGGGATAGAGAAGGAGTACTATATCTATACCTGACCACGAACCGACCGAATTTTTTTTAATCTACATCCACGTCCCATCTTCTTTTTAAATCTCAAAATCCGTCTCAGTCAAAAAAAAAAAAAAAAATTGATTCCCGTCAGATTCGAAAGAAATTGTCATCCTACGTACACCTACACCTAGAAGGATGGAAGTAGAGAGTCTAGAGACTGGTGTCGAGAATTAAAGTATGTTCTCCGAATTGTTTGTACAGCCTCTGCATGGAAAAATTATTTAGTGGAACAAACACACCACGAAACAATGATGAATGATGAACTTGTTGAATAATATAAAGACACGTAGTAATATAATAAAGTCAAATAAAAAAACTAATCAAACAATTATCAAATATTATTAGAATATAATTACAATAATTAGTAAGATATTACCATTTGACATTCTACTAGATGAGCCCGTTATGTAGAACTACTAAAACAAATGTGTGTTAAACCAAAAAAAATGACGAGGAGGGTTGTTTTCGAGAACTTAAGTCGGGTTAACATTAACAATAATATGCACTATTGACATTTGAGTATCAAATAAATAAGTTGGTTGAAAAAATGAGTTCATTGGACGACTAATTCACTAAGGTTCCTAATAAATCTGTACTCCTAAAAATCTAAAGTTACAATTACTTGAGATGGTATAGTTATCTTATATATGGATTATTGTACTATATTAAATTATATCTTTGCATCAAAAAAAACAAGTCAAAATGGTAAGTTTACTACCAAATATTTATAACTTTCTTATAATCCATACCCACCTCCTGCTAACATGGATCCGTCCAGTCCCACTCAGTTTTCTCTCTCCTTCAATCAATGAATGTCACGTATGCGGTTGTAAAGTTTACAATCAAAATTGATTGTAAGCATAGCATTTGCCAAAGATGAATGCATAAGCAATAAGGCCTAACCATTATATGCTACTTATAATAATATGATAAAGTCTAGATTGAAAATGGTGGATTATGAAATTACGATATGATAAGGCTAGTGAGATCCAAATATCATGTTAAACTTTGTTCCTAATTGTTCTTGTTAATTTGTACTAGGATAATGAATAGAACATAAGTGAATTCCGAAAGACACATTTATGATGAGTGTGACTCATCTCATAAATCACTAGTTTGATAAACATTTAAGCAAGAGTGTAGTTGTTAAGAATATATTAACAATTGATTAATTAAGACCATCTCCAATGGCGGTTTCTATCTTCCCTATTTCTATGGAAGAAATCCATTTTAGAAAAAACTTCTTCCAATGGTGATTTCTATCATCATTTCTATCCTAGGTGGCAATGATGTAGGATAGAAACTTTCATGTAGAAACTCTCATAGAAATTCTCCTATCTCTCATGACAATTATTATTGGACCCCACACCATTAAATTGGTCATTTTACTATGTGACACATAAGATAGAAATGGAGAACCATTGGAGAGCATTTTTTGTATGTCTACAATTTCTATGTAGAAACTCTTCCAACTAGGATATAAATCTCCTTAAAGTACAATGCCAAGTAGGATAAGAACTCAATTTTAGAAATCACCATTGGAGATGGTCTTAAATAGTGATCAACAGGTGGAGACAGCACATTCTGAATGGATGAATTTTGATTTTCACAGAAAAATAAATTATTACTTTCCAATTAAGATGGAAGTTAGATGTATGTACTTATTTAGCGGCACTCTAGCCTTGTCAAAAATAAATTGGTTTCTAAAATTTAAAATTTAAACAGGACATACCGGCACGAGTTGTATCACATTAACAGGTTGAGAAGGGTCTTATTTTCAAACTAAACGGAACCCGACCTGACCCATTCCTAGGGGCTGTATTTTTGTAGCAATTTCTGAAATTTGTTGTTGTTATAGTCTATATATAATATATAGAATATGTTATAGTTTAGTATACAAATTCTAAAAATTTGGGGAGACATTAGACATGTTTTATTCTTATAGATAGCAGAACATACACAAATGTTTACTGTTATAGTTTCCAAAAAAAAAAAAATTACTGTTTTTTGGACTCGTTTGGACCCACAGGCCGGTCCGATTCGGACCCGATTAATTCGAACGAGTCGAGTCCGGTCAAATTTTCTTATTTTTTGGTTCCCTTCTGTCCCGTCAATTAATGAATCTGGTCCGGTTCAAATCTATCAAATTTGGGTTGGACTCTGCTCGACCCGTACCCAGCTTAGTAGTAAATATTGTAATGACATATATAATAGGGGTTGCGCATCAGGACGATACGCAGCTTGATTTTGGAAGATAGATATGCGTCACCAGTCTGATCTGAGACTGGACTGTCACTCGAGTCCGGCCCAAAAGTGGACTGCCAGTCGAAACCGGTTTGGGTCGACCAAGTCTAACAATCTTACTAATAGAATATAAAAAAATATATTTTAATCAAACAATGACAGTGGATTTGTTAATTATAAATGAAATGTATGGATAATGGTTGGGCACATGAGCCCCACTGCCGACTGCGCCGGCAGCTCAGAATTCTGCTGTTGGCCGAGCCGATCGACTTAGCCGAGTCCAGAATAGGACAGGCTCCTATGTTACGAAGAATAGGATTTTACGAACCTAACATGAGATTAGCTTATTGCGTGTGACAAAATATCATAAATTTTATTTTTTTTAAATCTAATGAGAGGATATATATAATAGTGTTAAACATTGCAGTCCAGGGTCCATATTGTTGCAAGTCCGTCCAAACTTGTCCATGTCAAGATAAAAATATATTTAAGTGTGTTACAGGCCTACGAGAAGTGTAACCTAACCTACTAAGGCCTGGTCTCAGGGTTGCAACCAACTTTTAGAGCATCATAAATTAGTTGGAGCCCCAAATTCCAAAATATGTCTTAAAGTCTAAATTTATAATAATAATAAAATAAATATGATCCGAATGAAAATAGTAGTAAATCATTAAATTTTCTCTGAATGTGTGACCAAAATTTAATATAAAATCTAGAATCTAAAAAGTGGGTTTCTAAATTTAGATTTATTATTCTACAAACAAATTTTCTATATTCTGAATATTGAAGTTCTCAGACCCAACATATAGCTCCTGTGGACGAATTCGACCTGAGAATATAGAAATTGAAACTTGGGATGGATGATACTATTCTACAAAATGAGCTCCTAAATTCTGAATTTATAATCTAAAAATTGGGATGGACCTTACTATCCGATGCTCTTAGAAGGCATTCAAGAACAATTTGTTAATTATCTTTAAAAATTAACACAAATGAAAACAGCTTTTGGAAACTGCTTTCAAAAATAAGTAAAAACAATGCTACAGTTACAACCAAACTTTTACAACCTTCTTACAACCACTCACCCATTTTCTGACATGTGGGCCAGGTGGTGGCCTGACCCACATGTCAGCAAATGGTTGTAAGTTGTGAAAATGTTGTAAAAATTTGGTTGTAAACCAAACATTTCCCAATAAGTAAACGGCTGCAACTATGATAAACAATTTCAAATCCAGTTTAAATAGAAGTAGTATAATAATAGATTCCGTCTATATAGTTTAGTATACCACTACATATATACTACTTAGAAGTTCTGCATGTTTGATATATTAACTTTTATTGTATGTGAAGTCCAAAACAAAAATTAAAAGTCATGATCAAATCGGTTCAAAATTTAACTAAATTAGACGGCTCGATAGTCTGACCAGTCGGGTTGATCGGCTATATTGAACTAGCCCAAAAAATTATTGGTTTCCGGATTGACCAATTGAACCTGCGGATCCGATGTGATTTTTAAAACATTTAGTTTGAAGGATTTCAAAATGTTAGTTGAACTAACACTCGGAAACGACAATTGAAGCTTTGAAATGAAGGGACATGTTTGATGGGGGGATGAATGGAATGGAATAGTAGCGAAAACAGCAATTTCAAAACATCTAGGCTCCAGCAGGACTTTGGATGGCATAGGTAACTGTACTCTAAACTGGCCCTAAAAATGTTCTGTTGCTTGTGGGGTGCCTATATAGTCTTTAAATGTTAGGTATTATCCCTATAGCCTATATTTGGTAGTTTATAGTGTTTAAGGCCATCTCCAACCCAAATCCTCAAACACCTAATTGAGAAAAAATTCTTAAAATATTGCTCCAACCGGTACTCAATTTGAGGATGGATCCCCTTATTATTTTGAGGATTGGAGTCTCTCTCCTCAAATTTGAGGAAAGATAATAAAAATCATCAAATTTGAGGATCCACTATTCATGACCATTTTGTCCTACAAGATGTACCTAATTACTAGTATATCCTACATAAGTTAAAACTAAATTTAATTAACTTAACATAATTTTTAAATTATAATTATAAATAATATAATAATAATACTATTAAAATATTCTTGTTGGGATCTTCAAATTGAATCTAATATTGAATATATTTATTATTATTATTTATTAGATTCATTTGATTAATAAAATAATATTTGAACAATTTAACAAAAATATTAATTAATATTAATTAATATAAATAATATAAAATATTATAATATTATAATATTATCTATACGTTAATGTATATGAAATATTATAAATAATATATTTAATTTATTAAAAAATTAAATAATATAAATAAATTATAATATTATCTCGGTAAATAATATTAATAATATAATGTATTTTATTTTATTAAATGGTTGTGAAAAAATAAATTTTTGTAGAAATAAATAATGGTTGTTTATTATTTGAGGATTGATGGGTTGGAGATCAAATTTGTTGAGAATGGTATTATATATGATATTTTTTGTTGAGTCCTCAAATTGAGAAAATTTTTGAGAATGGGTTGAAGATGGCCTAAAGGATCACTGAAACAAAACTACTCAGAAGTTCATGTGGCTGGCATTCGGCAGAAGACAGTGCTGTCTTGAGTTGGGATCAATCCAACTGATGTCAGAATGCGGTCGGTCGGTCGATCGGTCGGTAGATGAGTCTACGACGCTTGTCTCTAGCAACTGCGGAGGAACATTAATATCAACAAACCAGTCCGACCACAGAAACTCAAATAGGAACTCAAAATGGTAACTTGGTAATGAGTTCTTTTTTTTAATCCACGAAAACTAACTAAGATAGATATTCACTTTTTTCATTCAAGTAATAGAATTACTAGAGGTATAACTCGGCCGGAATCCGAGTCCGATCGAATAAACTCGTTAATGAATTAGATTAAGGTTAAGATACTCATAATCATAATCGAATTCATATTAAATTATTTGACTCCAATCAAAAATCGAATTGGACTCTGGTTCAAGTGTCGGATTCCCCAAAGAACCCAAAGTCAAATACCTCTAGTTCAAGTGGTTAGAGATAGGCATTTCTCTCAAGATGTTCCTAGTTCGAGCAAAAGAGAAAAGCACATTAATTTTCTAGTGGTCTTTGGACAAGGTCTTTATATATACTAGTAAATGTCGGTACTTTGCACGTATAATAACGTATAATAAGAATATTATTCAATTATAATTAAATATCTCTTCTAACTCATGTGGTTAAGAAGCAATGTATTTTTCTTGTTTGGTTGAGTTCGATTTTCCTTGTTGACAAATTTAAAAAAAATTTCTAACAATTTTTTACATAATTAATTTTTTTAAATAAAATGGACCGTGATATAATGACGGCTTAGACGGCTCACTTTTGAGTCGTTTTTTAAGCCTCACTATACAGTGGAATATATATATATATATATATATATATATATATATATATATATATATATATATATATATATATATATATAGATGGAGGAAATTATTTCTTCATTCACATGTGTTGATCAACTTGACAAGAGCCTCTTATATAGGCTTACAAATGAGCTTACTATCATGATGACAATTAAAAAGAATAATGCTAAAAGCCATAGGTTATGGATAACCAAAAGGCATAAGTTATAGACACCAAATAATAATGGTAATTTATCCATATTTACAACACTCCCCCTTGGATATACACCATTAATTAGTTGGTGGTATATGCGCATTTGTTGCCTCATTAAAACCTTACTAAGAAAAAAAATCCAGTGGAAAAAATCTTAGTTAAGAAAAAAGAGTACAACGCGCAAAACTCAAAAATATTCTTCATGAGTCATACTCCCCCTCGATATAATAGATTTGCTTGACTTCGACCACTTTTGTCCTTTTGAGCATATGCATAAAACACTTTTGGAGGAAGGTGCTTATTCGATCTCCTTTGATGAATCCTTCTCGAACATGCGTAATGCAAGTCGCATTGCCTTTGAATATTGTTGTAGGCTCATCTGTAACTATGAGTAGTTGACAATTAATTAATCATATATGATGAATGATCGATCACAATCACACACTTTCTCTTGTTGCTTCTTGTAATACAATTAATTCTGCTTGGTTAGAAAAAAATTCTACTGAACCTTGTTTTGTTGATCACCAAGATATAGCTGAATGGTTATTAATAAACACTTAACCCATTTGGAGCAACCCTTATGAAGGTCAGAAATATGTTTGAGTCTGCACAACCAACTAGACAAGAATCGTTAGTGGAATCATATAAATAAAATAATCTCATGCCAGTTGTTCCACAAAAAATATCTCAATATGTGTTTAACTATATTCAATATGTAAGTGGAGGTGCTGAACTATATCTAGATAATAAATTAACAGAAAATGCAATATCTGGTCTTGTGCATTGGCTAGATATAGTAGTGCTCCAATAGCACTTAAATACGATATTTTTGGACCAAGAACTTTTTCATCTTCTCTTTTGGTCATAATGGACATTTATCCAAATCTAACCTGCGTACAACCATCGGTCTACTTAGTGGATGTACTTTATCCATTATGAATCAGTTCAAAATTCTTTCAATATATCAAAAATGATGCACTAATATCCCACTGGAACTTCGTTCTATTTGCAAACCGAGACCAAGCTTTGTCTTTTTTCAAGTCTTCATTCAAACTCATTCTTCAAATAGTTTACAGTTTTCTCCAATTATGTAGGAGACCTGATCAGGTTTTATATCATCCATATATACTGCTACTATTGAGAATTTATTTTCGAATTTCTTAATGAAGACACATGGGTAATTTTGACTATTTTGTATCATTCCTTAGTCAAATATATGATAAGACGATTATACCACATTCTTGTAAATTATTTCAACCCATATAATGCTCGTCTAAGTTTAATTAAACACATTTCTTTTGACTTAGTCTCTGGAATTGTAAATCCTTATGTAATTTTCATATATATGTCAATATCTAAGTCTTCATACAAATATGCAGTTACATCCATAAATCTTATATCAAGATTTTTAGAAACTGTGAGACTAATTAGATATCTAAAAGTAATGACATCTATAACTGGAGAGTATGTCTCAACCTAGTCAATTTTAGGTCTTTGAGAGAAACCTTGTGCTATAAGTCGGGCTTTATATCTTTCAACTTTGTTCCTCTCACTTCGTTTTCTCACGAAATACCCATTTAAAACCAACATGGTTTATGTCCATTGGTGTTTCCACTATAGGTCCAAATATACCACATTTTTCTAAAGATTTAATTCTGCATTAATAGTATCTTTCCAGATTGGCCAATCTTTTATTTGTCGACATTCATTTATACTACGTGGTTCATTTTCACAATCATCATTGTCCTTTATTATTTCAGTAGCTACTGCATAGTTAAATATGTCATCGATGACAAGTGCTTTTCTATTCCATAATTCACCTGAACATGCATGTAATATCGAGATCTCTTCATTTTCAGGTACATGTGCCTCTCTAGAGGCATCTATAGGCATTTCAGTGAATTTGGAAACATGTACATCTTCATATCTATTTTCGGAGCTCCAGCCACCATCGGACTTTTATCAGGACAAGATGTTTTATTTACTCTCCACTTTCTAGGAGCACTATATATTCTTGGAACCTATAGGTCTACCACGCTTTTGACGTGTAGTAATAGATTCATTTGCCGCATTGTTTAGATTTTTGTCCAATTTGAGCAATGATTATGGCTGGCACATATGATATAGTTACCTTTACGGCATCATTAAATGTATCAAGTAATTGATTTACAATTTTTGCAAATGTATCATTCTTCTAATTATCTCATAATCACATTTGGAGTTCTTAGAACTTAATGAGATCGATAGAGTAGGCGTATACCATGTCAATTCACGCCGTTAATTAGCAATAGTTTTTTCTATATGAACAATTTGTTGCTTATACCTCACCCTAACGACGGAAAGACTCTATCATCAAATTGGCAATCATCAAATCTTGTAATAAAGACATCACCAGTCATTGATTTGATTTTAAATACCTTATTATGTGCAACATGTAAAATATCATGTCTCAAGCCACAATTTTTAAACTAGATTGCACTAGTAGAGGTCTAGCTATAAGTTGAAGATGTTTAATAAATGACTCAGCTAACCCATTTTGTGTGTGCACTGTGGAACATGATGATCTATCTTAGTCACTAATGATGTACAATAATTATCAAAAACTTGTGAGATAAATTATGCGGCATTATTAAGACTAATTAATATAGTCTTGTGATTAGTAAACTGAGATCTAAGTTTAATAATTTGGGCTAAAAGACGAAACAATACGAGATTTCTAGTAGACAATAGACAATCATATGATCACTTAGTAGATGCATCTATGAGTACCATAAAATATCTAAAAGGACCACTAGCAGGGTGAATATGACCACAAATGTCTCATTATGTTCTTTACAAGAAAGTAGGAGACTCATTTTTAACTTTAGAAAATATGGTCTAGTTATAATCTTCCCTTGTAAACACAGAACACATAGGTGATTCTTCGATAAGCCAATATCGTAATTTTTTAATAATATCCACAAAGATAATCAATGATCAGATTGAACATAATTTGTCTCGGATGACCCAAAGGGTCATGCCAAATGTTATATAAGACATGATCATTGGCTTTATATTTTTTCACATTCATATTAGATACAATTATGCCAATGGTGGTGAAATACAAACCCACCAAAAGATAAAATAATTCTTCTAATGTGAGCTTTTTGCTCACAACATTAGATGTGCTACATAATGACTCTTTGTTGTTATCATTTCGAGTTTCAACAGCTATTGTTGGCACTTTATGCATGTCAAATACTAACTTTGGCAAAAAGTTTTGATTCTTCAAAATCATGTGTTGTAGCACTATCTATCAAACACATATTTAAGTCGTTTTTTCTGGTATATATGTGTTGTAGCACTATCACCAAACACATATCTAAGTCATTTTTCTCGAATTCTTTCAACCTCTCAATCTCTTGTTGAGTGGCTCGACATTGCTTAAATAAATGTCTATCTTTGTCATATTTACGACAAGCATGCATTACTACTCTATGAAGAAAAATAATATATTCTAGCTAGTATAAGTTTAATAAGTAAAATTAATCATTTCAAATGATAATATCATATTATAGAAATGTAACTCCAAATTTATAATAATTTTTTTAAAAAACAAAACTCTCATGGCCTAGACATTCCATGATGGAAACCAAAAATAGAACATGACTTCAAATTTAAATAGTTTATAAGTAGTTGAAATAAACATAAATTGACCAAGTCCTCATTCAATGGAAGGTAAATTTTCAAGCATTTCCTCAAACTGTTCATTTGTAAATTGATTTCCTTTGTTAGAGGGTGTTGTCCACTTGTTCATTTATTCTTTCTTGAACCATTGTTTCAACCTTTGTAAGGTTTATAACCATAACCATATCTTCCACATTTTTTTCACGTCCTCTACCACGACCTATGCTAATTCCAAAGTTATAGCATTTGCCTCAGGAATTGCCATTGACCCAGTTGGTCTACAGTTGTGATTTTTCATGAGAACGTTAATATTTGCCTTTGAGTGAGATGGTCACCAGTTCAGAGTAATTTATGAAATTTCTTTCACGATATTATTGCTACAAAAGCACATTACTTGCATGAAAAATAAAGAGGATTTCTCAATCATTTTAGTCTCTGTTACTTTTTCTTCGCACAATCTAAGACGAGAAACAATACTAAACAGAGCACAATTATATTATTACAGTCATGATATCTTAGATTCAACCATTCACTTTGAGCAGTCATAAGGATTACCATCCTTTGGTGGTCAAATCTATCATTTAGAGATGTCCACAAAATCAATGGATCATCCTCACATAGATATTTTATCTTTAGATCATCATAGATATGATGTCGTAGAAAAATCAAATCAAAGCCTTAACCTTGGCTTCAGAACTTTTTTTATTTTTCTTCTTAATAGTACCATCAAGCTTGTTGGACTGCAATTGCAATTTTGCATCCATTGCCATGATAAATAATTATTTATGCTCACATCAAGAGCTTTGAATTCAAAATTTGCAAGATTCGACATCTACATGACAGAAAATAATTATATTAGATATAAATTAATATTAAATTGATAAGCGTTTTCAAGGTTATAAAACTTCACATATGCCACAATGTGATGAAATGTTATCAAACAATATATCTTATATTTATCACATATACAACAATGTGGTAAACGCTATCAAATAATATTATCTCATGTGTATCACATATACAACAATGTGATAAAATGCTATCAAATAATATTATCTCATGTGTATCACATATACAACAATGTGATAAAATTCTACTAAAGAATATTATATCTTATGTTTATCACATATACAGCAATGTGATCATTATATAATAATTTATTTTGGATACCTTTTTTTTTAATATAATTCGATTCACATATACAACAATGTGAAGTAGTACACTATAGAATTAAATAAATAAAATAATAGAAATAACCAATTCACATGAACTAATTTAATGAAATTAACTAACTCCAAATAAGTGAAATTTTTTTTAAGATATTCTAGATTAATTTCATAGTTCATATGAAAACATATAGAAATAGAATTTATACATAATCTTAAATAGATTATCATAAATTTTCTATTTCGAATGAAATTGTGAACATGTTCAATACATATTTAGATCTAAAACTAAAAAAAACGTAGATCTAGAAAACTTACGTTCTAATCGATCTATAAACACATAAATCAAATATGTATTTAATTTTACTAAAACATGCATATATCTAAGTATACAAGATTAGACCTACCTCTTCAATATAAGTGACTTCTACCTTTCTTTTCTTAAGAGAGCTCTTTCTCCCTTATGTAAAATATTTCTTCCTTCTTCTATTTCCTAGAACATCGTGCTGATAACGTATTGTAAACCAAAGAGAAGGAGATGGAGGAAATTATTTCTTCATTCACATGTGTTGATCAACTTGACAAGAGCCTCTTATATAGGCTTACAAATGAGCTTACTATCATGATGACAATTAAAAAGAATAATGCTAAAAGCCATAGGTTATGGATAACCAAAAGGCATAAGTTATAGACACCAAATAATAATGGTAATTTATCCATATTTACAACAATATATATATATATATATATATATATATATATATATATATATATATATATATATATATATTGCCAATGACCTCTAGCTCAAGTGGTTAGAGTGGGACACATCCTCCCAAGAGGTTGCAGGTTCGAGCAACGGAAGAAGCACATTTAATTGCATGTGGAGGAATAAATGTGAGTGCGGACCGGATGCGGTGAGATACAAGTGCTGGTGCGGGCTTTCGAGCTGGGTTACATGCGGTGAGATACAAGTATAGGTACGGGCCTTCGGGCCAGGAGTCTGTAACACAATTACCTGTTCCAAATAATAATAATAATAATAATAATATATATATATATATATATATATATATATATATATATATATATATATATATATATATATATATATATATATATAAAATATGATGTCATATTTTTTAAATAAAATGTTCCCTTATTCTAAATCACATTTTACTTTGTATTTTTATATTCTAAATCAAATTTTATTTCATACTTTTTAAATAAAATGTTTTATTACCCTAAATCATATTTTAGTTTGTATTTTATAATAATTGAGACATACTTGCTATTTAATTATGTATTTATATTAATCTTCTTTAATTTTAATATTATACTAAGAAAAAATTTATCGACACTACAAAATTTACTTAGGACAGCTCATTACTTCAGGAAGGTCCATTTTTACTCGTGACAACCAAATATTTCTTTGGGGTTGTCCACATCCCTCCTCCTTACGCCACGTCGTGTCCCATGCCGCCGTACGCCCCCGCCGAGTCCCCTACCGCCTGCTGCTGTTTCCGACGCCGCTGCCAACGTCATTCCCCTGCCGCCGTGCTCCATAGCCGATGTGCTTCCTCCCGCTCCGTCATCGTGCTTCCTTGCTGCTCTGCTACAGCGCTTCCTCATCGTCGAGGAGGAGGTCGAGGAGAGGATGAGGCTGTCACGCTCCAACCCGGAATCATCCGAATCATCGTCCTCGCAGGGGACGTAATGTCGCACAAGCCTGGAGTTGCGCTCGTGCAAGGCAAGATGACAAGTTCTCAAATGGTTATCTTTGAATTGATATTAACAACAAAAGGAAAACAGAGTATACGAAACAATTCTCTTTATTGATATTCGAACTGAGAATACAAAGGCTTTCGATAGCCCAACAATATATGCCAGATTGGCTACAACACTCAAGTTCTCTCTTGTCCACAAATGATTTCACCGTTCCATATATCATACCTTCTATATCTTAGCCGCATCAATCATGTTGCAAGTCCGAGTGTCAATGCGATCGTACGCTTCAATACGCTTCGGCATTCCAAGCCTCTGCGCGATCAAGCGAAGCTTCGCCGTGAGAAATCCATTCCCTATACCCTGTATGAAAGCTGGTGGAGGATCAATACGTTCGTTCTCGCATGTACTGATGCAAAGACCTTCTTTCTAAACCGACATTGTAGTATTTATGTTGAATCATGCAACTTAGCTTATGATCTTGCTATATTCTTCTTAGGGTCGATTTCATGGCATATTCGAAAGCGTAAAGCATGTTATCATGAAAAGCATGTTATTCGAATTAAATAGGCAAGCAGGCAAGCAATCTCGTATTTGTTTCGTGGCGTGACTTCTTACCAAGTCGACGCACTCGCCCTTGCACTAACGCAAGGTGAATACACCACATTTCTTCCTTGTTATGTTATAAGTGCTCTCTATGTAGGATCTATGTGCGGGACACATACGTGCATGCACTTTCAACCCATCGTTCCTTAACTATATGATGGTCATTGGCATATCCGTGCCAAAGTGAACTAAAGGCGTTTCTTTTCTTTTCTCTCTTTCTTTTCTTTCCCTCTTTCTTTTCTTTCTTTTCTTTCACTCTTTCTTTTCTTTCTTTTCTTTCCCGAATTTGGGTAGCCTGACGTTTCATGGGTTGGGTCGCTATCCCAAACAATCGAAACTTACCACTGCATACCATCATTTACGGCTTTTCATATCTATAACCGGGTGCTAATCGGACTTCACAGATGTGCGCCTATCAAAGATTATATTTCTCTTAGGTCGAACGGTCCCGGTGTCCCGGTGCACCCGTTCGGAGGGAACATTCCATGCACGGAAGATATCACAATTATCTCAAGTCCATTCGACCATGCAACGTCCTATTTTCAAACAACCAACATAGTCTTGAGCACGAGACTCAGACTTTATCAAACAACCAAACATAGTCTTGAGTCCGAGACTCAGACTTTATCATCTCGTATTTCTTCCATTAACTTTCTATGTTCTTACATTTCATACTTTGTTTAAATGTTCAATGGCATCATGCCTCAACTCAATGTTCTTCAACCGAACGATCCGAAGGTCCCGAACACCTTTCGAGGTATCATGTCATATCCGACAGTTCTGCCACATTCATGCCACAACTGTATTCTTTCACAACGAAGCCATCTTTTATGATCTCGTGCACGTAGGCACATTTCTACCGTATTTCCATGTTCTATGCCTTAGTGTTCAATGTTCGTGGCTTGCATGCTAGGGTGCTCGCCTATTGTCTTTCAATGTTCTAGCCTTCTAACTCGTGCGCGAAGGCATGAAATGGCTCGTGCACAAAGGCACTCGCCGAATACAGTTATCCCATATTCTTGCGGCTTGCGCACCGAGGCACTCGCCTTTGCGATATCCAATTTCCATAGCGACTCGTGCATTTTGTCACGACCCGATCCCAAATAATTGGGTCGAACCGGATCATGCCCAGCCTGCACCGTTGTGAGACGACGGCAGTAAGCTGTTCCATTAGCAGGTAATCACAACAACATCTATACATTTATCACAACTGAATATTCGGGAATTTAAAACTTTATTCAACATTTGAATAAATACAACTGGAAAGTAAAAGAACTGAAATAAATGCTGAATTCAAATTAACCAAATTTCAAAACAACAAAACTGGAAACAGAAAAATATCTAGCTAAGGTTCGGCTCGTCGGCCTCAGGTCCTGCATCCTCCAATGGGGACTCTGGCAACACCACAGGGTACAAAGCTGGGTCATAATAGCTATTGTACAATAGCTCAGCATCCTCAAAATCCCCTAAAAAATGTTGTCTCTAGTCAGGAGGGAGCAAAGTACAATTCATGATAATCCAACAATTGAAATAATAATAGAGTTATACACTTTTAAACAATTCAAAATAAATAGTTCTCCAGCAGTTAAAAACATTGTGATATGAATAGGCAATGAATATGACCGGATTGGGTTGTACAGTTGTATCCTATTGATATGATATGGCTTATCTCCGTGTGTATGAGGAGTAAGCTAATACAGTCATTATTCTACTTTGGATGTGGTCGTACTCATTACACTACTCCCCAAGTATCCAACAGTTAATCAATCAATGCTCTCAGAGAGAGTTCCGTGTTGCATCGTGGTTTAAACTTGTAATAAAACAATTACTAAATAATTGGTAAACTAACACAAATTGTACTTGCCTTTGTTTATGACTGGAAACGATGTTGGTTCCGGGAAGATGCTAGGTTCGTCTCCAAGATCCTACAGTTGGAGAACTTGACTTAGAACCAATATTGTAGCCATTCTAGGTGTGCTAGTTATAATCTCTAGTAGTGTCCTAGTCATATTTTAATTTCTTTTATTACCTACTGTAACGCTTTACGTCGCAAGCTACGTGCGTTGTCCATTATTTTGTTAAACCGGTTAATTCAGTTAATTGGGAAAAAATAGCAATTACAGTTTAACTTAGAAAAACTTTGTATTTTTTGTAATATATATATATATATATATATATATATATATATATATATATATATATATATAAACTAGTTTTCTTCTAGTGATAAAACATGAATTTGTTATCTTGCTATTATTTTACTCATTTAATTAACTTAGGAAAATCTTTATTAATTTTATACAAAATACTTAATATCCTAATTATAATTTACGCGTCCAAAAATAGAAACCAACCCAGAAAAGAAATGAAAATCAACCCAGAAAAGAAATAAAAAACCTAGACTACACAATACAGGGGCACAGCTAACAAAATAGAAATCTGGGCTTATGCCCTTACAAACTTTACATAAATGAAATTAGAGAAAAATTAGTTAGCTCTGAAATGTCTCATATTTTAAATACTGAAAATAAAATTAATAAATAAATTAAAATAAATCTTAGGAGTCTCAGACTTGGTCCAAACGTCACTATTTTTAGCTAATGCCTCAACGTCCGGGTAAAATCGATTTCGTTTGCATTTTGCTAGGGCCCACGGACCGGTACGGTCGTCGTCCAAAAATCCGATTTGAAATATTTTCGAAAACTGATTTAAAATTCATTTATAAAGTTTTATAAAAACTTGGGCAGCATTTTCTCTATATTCGGGATAACCCAAAACTGAAAAAATGCGCCAAACACCCAATACTTATCCCAAACTAGGGAAAACACATAAATTAATTCCACCAAAACTCATAACTAGTTCCCGACATAGGCCAAGCCAACAAAACCACAGAACATTCCGAAACGAAGTTCGAAAAATCTCCGAAAAGTCACAGAACCAGTATAGATTCGGAAATATCCGTATTTAACTAAAAAATTCCAAGAAAACCAACAGAAACCAAAAGAGAAAATCTACAGAACTTTTTCGAAGGAAAGTCCGAGAATTCTGAAGGATCGGAATCACTACCATAATCCTCAAAACCGATCCCAGTTGCGGGATCGGGGACCAATTCTCATCATCGACTACGCAAACGGAAACGGAAACGCGAAATTATACCTTGGGTTGCTCGGCTAGAGCTCTCAGATGAAAATAAAGAGAATAATCCACGCGGATCGGTTAGGGACAGCACTGGAAGTGCGGACAGCGCTGCGAACATACGGGAAAACTCGGACAGCAGGATCGGCGCATAGGGAACATGCGGACCGCGGTCAGGGCCAACGGGACATCGGGCCGGAGAGGGTCCGCGAGGAGGCGGAACAGCTAGGGCACGGTCGGGGGCTGCGGGTCCGGCCGGTCGCGCAGGGCCGAAGTGCCAGACGGAGGGTCTGTCCTCGGGGAGGCCGTATATGGGGGTTATGCCGGGATGGGCGCCGGCGGGAGACGGGCAGCTCGGGCGGAGGTGGGCTGATCCGGCCGGCGGCACAACCATGGGGTCGGCCGAAGCTGGCCGGACGGGCGGAGGCAACGCCGGGTCGGGCTAGGGCACGGGGCGGACGTGCCGGAGTTCGGCGCGGTCGAACGCGAGCCGAGGGAGGCCGGCGTTGCTCGCGGACGGGCTGGACGCGGCGGACGGCTGGGCTCGGGTTGGCCGGAGCTCGGCGTGGCTCGGGCGGAGGTGGGCCGCCGAGAGGCAGGCGCACAGGCGATCCGTCGGCCGGGACGAGCCGACGGGTACAGGGCCGAGCAAAAAAATTAGGGAAAAGGGAGGGAAGTGAGAGAGAGAGAAAGCTGGTGGTTTGAAGAAGTAAAGAAAGTATGTAGAGTAATAAAGAGAGGAAGATGGTGTTGTGAAGAAGAAGGGGAATGGTGCTGTGAATATATGGAGTTGGGGAAAAAGGTTTTTGTGGTGGTAGTGAGTATGCTGTTAGTTAAGGGAAGGATGGTAGAGATATGTTTTAGGGGAGTGAGAACGTGGGGAGGGTGAGGGAGAGTTGTTCGTGAGGTGGGGGAGTTGTCCAGGTCGTGGGGAGACCGGGTGGGTTTGGGTCGAGTTGGGTATGATAGGTTTTAAATGTTTTTTTTTCCTAGCAAAAAATCCAAACACATGCAACAAATTTTATTAGTGAAAAAAAATTCTGATTTGGTACGGGTTCGAACTGGGAACGGACTCGCAGTCATATGGCAACCAAAATCCAAGTTATTATTATTTTTAAAAAAATAATAGTTTCGAACCGATATTACATAATAGTAATAATACGATAATAATAATAATAATAATAATAATAATAATAATAATAATAATAATAATATAAATAATAACAATTAAAGGAACAAGACCCGAAAGTGGGTTTCACAACCTTCCCTCCTTATAAAATTTCATCCTCGAAATTTCAAGGATAAGGGTCGGGGTACAATCAAAATCATTTAACCTTGATCAAAAACGAAAAAAATTTAAACATCAGGCACAATCGAATTCTAGTAATGATCGTTAGGTAAAATATAGGCACGATCAGAATTATCTAGATATTTTTTGAGCTAGAGTTGGAATATTGTTGTAATCAAAATCATTTTAGGTACGAGAAAGATCTAGGTACAATTATGATAAAAAATAGAAGAAAAATGAGGTCTCGCGAAACAGAAAAGGCAAGAAAGAAACGAACGTCAACAGTTATTGAGAATACAAAAATGATAAAATCTTCTGAGTTAAGGGACTAAAAAAAATTCCAGATTAAATTGGAATGGGATGTAAGGGTTTATGACTAAGGAGAACTCGACAAGTTGTGTGATGGGAGGTTAGCGAGAATAATATATCTATGATTAGAATGTAGTCGGATAAGATAGTTCCATTGAGGATTGAGTGATAATCAAAGGGGATATAAAATATCGTATCACTATTTCAGGGATCAAAGATAGGATATACGGGAAAAATAACTTACAAAATAACAATCTTATTAATACCCCATGCAAAAATCTAATTTCTATCTTGCTAAACTAGTTGAACTCTAAGTATCTATAGAAACTAAGGCAGCCGTCAAGGTATTTGAACTACTCTATTTAGAATCATAAATCACCTAAATCAAATTTTCTTTCGTCGTATTATGTAACTCGTATGCCAAATGTATTTCAATTTCAAGTATACCTCTCGATCAAAACATTTTACAGACATCAACTTCCAATTGTCAGCCATTCTTTCAAAATTACAATCTTCCCTTGCCATAGTAAATCCTTAGAAAATTCTTTAAGTTGATCCATGACCTATATTCGAGAATTTTCAATTCTTGAAATCAATGACAGAATTACAATCATTAATCAATTTTAATCTTTAACTATGCACATATCAATCGTTCTCATCCAAACGCATTAGCAAAAATATCACAGAATTCCAATCGTTCTTACCATAACCAATATGAGCCTCCAATGTTTGGTAGAAATTGCAAATTCAATTGCTCCTTTCCAAAGTTGTATGCCAATAGTCTTATCTTAATTCCTCTCTGCTTATTCCTTCTCTAGAACCTATCATTCCATTGTTCGTGTTATTCCTTCCATGGCTATATCCGTCCCTTCTAGGTATTGTAGTCATATAACCATAAAAGTTGATCCTCGTCAAGTGTTTCTTTACTTGATCATTATATTCACATTATATATATATATAATTCAAATTCACTTCCTCCATGGGAGAACATTACCAAATCCTATACTTTCCTCGGTAACTCTACCTACGTCTTCCTTTATCTTCCATACTCTTCTTTAATTATAAAAATCAAAGTCGTCAAATATCTTCATTTGTTCGAATGAGGTTTAGGCACTGGTGAGCACTACCAACAGTTATATCCCGAATAAGTCACAAGTTAAGACATACCACTCTCTCAAGACTAGCTTACTCCAGGTATTCTTCTACCTTTTTCTACCCTTTAGCTATCTAATATTAATCCCAATGATCCCTTACAAGGAATGCGATAAGTAACAATCTATGTTCTCCCACCTATAGCTATCAACTATATACATATAGTCATCCACAAAATGTACTCCCACTATTTAATATATAAAGCTAACCACAACTATCTACCGCTTCTAGAAAAATAATAATAATAAATAAATTAATAAATCAATATAAAAATATATATACAACGTACTATGGTTGAAACAGGAAAGAGATTGAGTCAATAGAGATTGATATGGTCCTAATGAGTTCTAGGAAGATCAAGTAGTATTTCATAGGAAATCTATTCCTTCAAGCTTGTGATAAGAGATTTATGAAAATAGAGACAACCGGAAGAAATGCAAATCTTCGAATCGGGCAAAAGACAGAATAACTTGATGGTGCTGAAAAGACAATCATGATATGGATAATGTCTTAATAATATTCGGAAACCAGATATATCCGAAGTCACTTTGCCTCAAATTCATGCATCGCCAGAGTGCACCTGACTGCAGTGAATTTTTTTTTGGCTCCACAACTTGAATAATAATAATTTTTCTAGTAGTCTATCAACTTTATCCATTTCCTGGCTGAACAACATAGGAGACAAATGTGACGGATTTAGGACATAGTCTCAATGATATCTGAAAACCTATGAACACCTGAAATCATTTCAACTTAGAGTCTATGCCTCGCCAGTGCGCAACTGGCTGCAGTAAACTCGCAGTTTTTATAATTCAGACGAACGACTACTACGCAAATGTGCAAAGTCATATTAGGTCACGGAATATTTTCTCAACTTTGTCCATAAGAATTTCAAAGGGAGTTTCTAAAAAATTCAAACGAGTTCTAAAGTTCTAGTCATGATAGAAAAAGATGTTGATGTATATTCTTCTGGAATCAAGAAAATTTATAGGATAAATATGTGTTCCCGTATCTCTTGAGATTTAAGAGATTGGTTTGAAGTCATGAAATTGGTCTAACTGGATTATGGCTAATTGAGTTGGACACAAGATAAGATAGAAGCACCAGAGCTTCGAGTTGAGTTGAAGAAGCTAATGAGAATATTCCCGACAAATCGCTTAAAAGAAACTGACATTTACCAAAATTATTTTGAAGAAATAATTTCTTATCCAAGGAAAGTTTGAGAATGTGCTGGGTAAGTTGGGTTGACACAAAAAGGAAGTATGTCTTATTGATTTAAGGAAGTTAGGTTAAAATGGTTTAGCAAAGCCAACCAGAGAATAGTTCAAAAATTCAAAAGTTTTTCAATGACTAAAGAAAATTTAATAATAGGATTGGAATCAATTCTCTGACCGTTCGTACTTCACGATACTCAAGCATTGAGTTTAAAAGCTGTCTAGGCCTTGAATTGATCAAGAAGTTGCATAGAGAGAGTAGGGTTTCAAGTTGAGTGGAGGGGATCAACCAAAATAAAATATTTGGAATAACCTAGGAGATAACAACCAATATTGAAAATATCTTCTTCAGGGGAATCATGAACTAACTAGGCTGAACCAATTCTTTTGGTAATAATTAACCTTGGGACTTTATGGTTCCAGAAGAATTTGGTTCGGGATTGGTTCCAAGAAAGTCAAATAGAAATGAGATCAAGGCAAATAGTTGGATACGCTAATCGTAGAAGAACTTCGGGTAGATAAGAGTTTCTTAGAATTTGAAACTCTAGATAGCGAACGGGTCTGGATTCCAAATAAAGGTAGAGAGATAAGATTTGATCAACAAATAGAGAAGTTGAAAATAGGTTTGCTGAAGAAGGAGATTGAAGAATTCTAATATTGGTCCATAAATAGCAAAAAAAAGTATAGATCCTAAGGGATGCTAAAATCTGATATGGAAAGGAGATAATCCCAAAAATCATGGGACACTAAAAGATACAAAATCTAGAAAATAAAATATGGTAACATGTACCATCATACAATCGGCCTATGCTGGATAAGGCTTAGGATGCAAAATATATGCAAGGTAGCCTACCAGTATATAGTCAAACAAAAATATTTATGTATATAATTCGGACCTATGTTGTGACAAATCAATGTTCTAGTGTTCTAATTGTTTCTAGGTATATTTTTCTAAGTTGTTGTTTCATTACCTGCATGGGCCACCACTAAAAACATGTCACGATCCGATCCCAAATAATTGGGTCGAACCGGATCATGCCCAGCCTGCACCGTTGTGCGACGGCGACAGTAAGCTGTTCCATTAGCAGGTAATCACAACAACATCTATACATTTGTCACAACTGAATATTCGGGAATTTAAAACTTTATTCAACATCTGAATAAATACAACTGGAAAGTAAAAGAACTGAAATAAATGCTGAATTCAAATTAACAAAATTCCAAAACAACAAAACTGGAAACATGAAAATATCTAGCTAAGCGTTCGTCTCGTCGGCCTCAGGTCATGCGTCCTCCAATGGGGACTCTGGCAACACCACAGGGTACAAAGCTGGGTCATAATAGCTATTGTACAATAGCTCAGCATCCTCAAAATCTCCTAAAAAATGTTGTCTCCAGTCAGGAGGGAGCAAAGTACAATTCATGATAATCCAACAATTGAAATAATAATAGAGTTATACACTTTTAAACAATTTGAAATAAATAGTTCTCCAGCAGTTAAAAACATTATGATGTGAATAGGCAATGAATATGACCGGATTGGGTTGTACAGTTGTATCATATTGATACGATATGGCTTATTCCCGTGTGTATGAGGGGTAAGCTAATACAGTCATTATACTACTTTGGATGTGGTCATACTCATTACACTACTCCCCAAGTACCCAACAGTTAATCAGTCAATGCTCTCAGAGAGAGTTCCGTGTTGCATCGTGGTTTAAACTTGCAATAAAATGATTACTAAATAATTGGTAAACTAACACAAATTGTACTTGCCTTTGTTTATGACTGGAAACGATGTTGGTTCCGGGAAGATGCTAGGTTCGTCTCCGAGATCCTACAGTTGGAGAACTTGACTTAGAACCAATATTGTAGCCATTCTAGGTGTGCTAGTTACAATCTCTAGTAGTAGTGTCCTAGTCATATTTTAAGTTCTTTTATTACCTACTGTAACGCTTTACATCGCAAGCTACGTGCGTTGTCAATTATTTTGTTAAACCGGTTAATTCAGTTAATTGGGAAAAAAAAACAATTACAGTTTAACTTAGAAAAACTTTGTATTTTTGTAATATATATATATATATATATATATATATATATATATATATATATATATATATATATATATATATATATATATATATAAACTAGTTTTCTTCTAGTGATAAAACATAAATTTGTTATCTTGCTATTATTTTACTCATTTAATTAACTTGGAAAAATCTTTATTAATTTTATACAAAATACTTAATATCCTAATTATAATTTACGCGTCCAAAAATAGAAACCAACCCAAAAAAGAAATAAAAATCAACCCAGAAAAGAAATAAAAAACCTAGACTACACAATACAGGGGCACAGCTAACAAAATAGAAATCTGGACTTATGCCTTTACAAACTTTACATAAATGAAATTAGAGGAAAATTAGTTAGCTCTGAAATGTCTCGTATTTTAAATACTGAAAACAAAATTAATAAATAAATTAAAATATATCTTAGGAGTCTCAGACTTGGTCCAAACGTCACTATTTTTAGCTAATGCCTCAACGTCCGGGTAAAACCGGTTTCGTTTTTATTTCGCTAGGGCCCACGGACCGGTACGGTCGTCGCCCAAAAATCCGATTTGAAATATTTTCGAAAACCGATTTAAAATTCATTTATAAAGTTTTATAAAAAGTTGGGCAGCATTTCCTCTATATTCGGGATAACCCAAAACTGGAAAAATGCGCCAAACACCCAATACTTATCCCAAACTAGGGAAAACACATAAATTAATTCCTCCAAAACTCATAACCAGTTCCCGACATAGGCCAAGCCAACAAAACCACAGAACATTCCGAAACGAAGTTCGAAAAATCTCCGAAAAGTCACAGAACCAGTATAGATTCGGAAATATCCGTATTTAACTCGAAAATTCCAAGAAAACCAACAGAAACCAAAAGAGAAAATCTACAGAACTTTTCCGAAGGAAAGTCCAGGAATTTCGAAGGATCGGAATCACTACCGTAATCCTCAAAACCGATCCCAGTTGCGGGATCGGGGACCAATTCTCATCATCGACTACGCAAATGGAAACGGAAACGCGAAATTATACTTTGGGTTGCTCGGCTAGAGCTCTCAGATGAAAATAAAGAGAATAATCCACGCGGATCGGTTCGGGACAGCACTGGAAGTACGGACAGCACTGCGAACATACGGGAAAACTCGGACAGCAGGATCGGTGCATAGGAAACATGCGGACCGCGGTCAGGGACAGCGGGACATCGGGCCGGAGAGGGTCCGCGAGAAGGCGGAACAGCTAGGGCACGGTCGGGGGCTGCGGGTCCGGCCGGTCGCGGAGGGCCGAAGTGCCAGACGGAGGGTCTGACCTCGGGGAGGCCGCAGATGGGGGTTGCGCCGGGATGGGCGCCGGCGGAAGACGGGCGGCTCGGGCGGAGGTGGGCCGATCCGGCCGACGGCACAACCATGGGGTCGGCCGAAGCTGGCCGGACGGGCGGAGGCGACGCCGTGTCGGGCTGGGGCACGGGGCGGAGGTGCCGGAGTTCGGCGCGGTCGAACGCGAGCCGAGGGAGGCCGGCGTTGCTCGCGGACAGGCTGGACGCGGCGGACGGCTGGGCTCGAGTTGGCCGGAGCTCGGCGTGGCTCGGGCGGAGGTGGGCCGCCGAGAGGCAGGCGCACAGGCGATCCGTCGGCCGGGCGAGCCGACGGGTACAGGGCCGAGCGAAAAAATTGGGGAAAAGGGAGGGAAGTGAGAGAGAGAGAAAGCTGGTGGTTTGAAGAAATAGAGAAAGTATGTAGAGTAATAAAGAGAGGAAGATGGTGTTGTGGAGAAGAAGGGGAATGGTGCTGTGAATATATGGAGTTGGGGAAAAAGGTTTTTGTGGTGGTAGTGAGTATGCTGTTAGTTAAGGGAAGGATGGTAGAGAGATGTGGGGAGTGAGAACGTGGGGAGGGTGAGGGAGAGCTGTTCGTGAGGTGGGGGAGTTGTCCAGGTCGTGGGGAGACCCGGTGGGTTCGGGTCGAGTTGGGTAGGATAGGTTTTAAATGTTTTTTTTCCTAGCAAAAAATCCAAACATATGCAACAAATTTTATTAGTGAAAAAAAATTCTGATTTGGTACGGGTTCGAACTGGGACCGGACTCGGAGTCAGATAGGAACCAAAATCCAAGTTATTATTATTTTTAAAAAAAATAATAGTTTCGAACCGATATTACATAATAGTAATAATACGATAATAATAATAATAATAATAATAATAATAATAATAATAATAATAATAATAATAATAATACAAATAATAACAATTAAAGGGACAAGACCCGGAAGTGGGTTTCACACATTTGATGCACGTTTTATTTCAATTGTTCTAACTAGTGTTCGACACACACTACGATTTATCTCCCGATCGGACCACGCTCGTGGCGTCGATAGGTTAAGTTAGCATACAATGATATATTATGTCTTAGGCATGAAGGAGTAAAAAGAAGAGTCAATCCTCCCACCTTGAGTGGATACGCCTTGTCGTTTCGTCGAGCCGATGCGGCTCGATTTCATAACTTCGTTGCACGGCCACCCTCCTGACTTAGCCATTCGAGCACTTCGTGCTTCATTGAATTATACGTCCGATTTTGGCTTACCGTGCCCAAGTCTCAGCCCGTTGCAAGGCGACAATTTGGTTTCGCGGACCCCTTACTGAATAAGGCAGAATACCGACCTCTAATATTTTAGCGTAAACGTATAGCCTGCACATGAAACCAACTAAAATCAATACTTGCATCGATTCGGACTTCGCCTTGGTCGATTCGATTTCTTAGAATCTCCGAGCTGTCTCAACGCACTTATCCTTCGGGGCAACGCGGCGCTTCGCATCGATTCAACTCGATGCATACATTGGGACAAGGCAACTCTTCGCATCGACTTAGTTCGATGCGTTGCTCGGGACAACGTAACTCTCGTATCAATTCGCATCGATACATTTCATTCGGTTAACGCGACTCGTTGAGTCAACGTCTCAACGTAATGCACCGTGCGGAGCAGGACATTACAGAGGCAGAGGATGAGGAGGTCGAGGCAGAGGAGAGAAGGAGGGGGAGGAGATGAGAGGAGGAGAAAAGGAAGAGAGGAGGCCGCGGAGGAGGAAGAGGACTGTCAAAAAAATTGACAGTCTTTCCAATAACTTTTTATTGGAACAACTATCAATTATTTTGACAGTCCTAAAAAATTAGGAGTGTCGAAATATTTGACAGTCTTAATAGAAAAGACTGTCAAATTTTTTACAGTCCTTCCAATAAGAGGGACTGTCAAATTTTTTGACACTCCTGAAAATTTGGGCTAGCCTGAAGCATTTTCCCCGATGACAAACTTGTAAACAAGTAAAAAAATTGGCCAACCTATGTAAATTTTGTAGTGCCTGAAGAATTTTCCTATATTAAAGCTGATGGACCCGACCCAATCCGAGGAACTTGGATACTTTTCTGTTCCTCCGGTGTCGTCTTGGGACTTCATATGTTGAACCCAAGATCAGGTTGGGATTGGACTCGAGCTAGTATTATTCATTGAGTTGGGCTCGAGTTAAGCTCAAACCTAACCCAGCCCGTTCGAGTTGCACCCCTAGGTTTTAGCCCGTATCATTTTCATCCAACCTAAAATCACTTTGGAAGTGGTTTGGTGAACATCCACACCAGTTTTGGTCATTAGTTTGACACATAATCAACCCTTGAGTGGAAGCGGGTGAACAAAAATGAACTCATATGGTTGACACATGGACATATTTTTCTATTTAGATCTTTAATTTTTTTTGTTTAGGTCATTAAAAAAAATCAAAGAATTAAGATGCATTTAATCAAACCCTTTTTTATTGGCAAGTTTTAAAAGTCAGTAACTCATGAGTTACTCTAGGATTTTTGTTAACAAATCAGGTGATTAAACCTTGGTGGTGGTGGTGGTGTGAGTGGGTGGGTGGGTGTGGGGGTGGGGGTGGGGGGGGTGGGGGTGGCGGTGGCGGGGGGCACTCGTTGTCTACTTTGGTAGCCAAGTTGCTCGCTGCCTTGCATCCATGCACTTCGAAGGTTTGCTGACTCCATACTCTGATTGAAATATCATCACTATATGCAGCGGTAGGGCCGAGCATTGGATTCATTTTAATTTTAAATTTCAGTCCAAAATCTAAAACCGAATAAAAATTATAAAATTATATAAATATTCTCAATTATATATATATATATATATATATATATATATATATATATATATATATATATATATATACTAGTCATAACCCGTGTCCATAGGACATGGTTCATTTAAGGTATTCCCCCTCAAAATCTTGGACCCCCAATTTTAAACGAACAATAATAATTATGAGGCCCCTATCAAAATATTAAATCCCAACCACTGCTGGATGTGAATTTTCTTTGGATTTCCCATACAACCCCACTCTCAATAATGCTCATCCACAACCATTATGAGTGCAAACCCCACTCTTTAGATTCCCCATAAAACCTCACTCTCATTATGAGTGCAAACCTCACTCTTTGGATTCCCCATAAAATCCCACTCTCAATAATGCTCATCCACAACCGTTGATTCACCAAGATTAAATCCCAACCACTCTTTATCTTGGCATAGTCAGCCCTAGGATTCAAAAACCTTTGTGTTTTGTATAATATATATATATATATATATATATATATATATATATATATATATATTAAAAAAATATGTATACAGCAATTGTACATATAAAATTGTATTTTCAATATAATTTACTCATAAGTTCAACTTTGAGCCCAATCCTAAACAATAAAAATAATCCAACCGGCCAAACCGTTTATATTGGTTCAGCTGGTTCGGTTATGACTATTTGGACTTTCAAATTTTGTTTTAAATATTTCAGTTCGGTTGAAACCGAATGCTCAACCCAATGCAGCGGGCAAATCATTCCATTACATGGAATAAGAGAAGCTCATCTTTCACAAAATATTTTTTTTTACATCATTACAAAAGATAATTCCTATGTACTCTTTAAGGTCTCCATTTCGTCTCGACCTGGCCATGATCTGCAGATTTCTTGATGAATAAAATGGTTGGTTAATGGAATGACTAGGGAAAAGCCCTTTGCTCTGCTGCATATTTAGATACTTGTAAAGAGGGGGCGGTCTCATCGGCGGCATGTGCAAGTGCATGCTGTCTGCATATAGGAGAGAAGTTAGTTACACCATGCGGATATGGGAAAGAATGAGTTGATTACAGAGAGAGAGAGAGGGTTTTTCTTGCATATCTCGCAGAAATGTCATAAAAAAAAAAAATTAGCAGGAACATGTCAGCTAAAAAGCATTAAAAGTACACCATGATAAACAAAACCAAATCTCACCATCATCAACAAGGTTGTTTCGATATTACAAAACCTGCAGAAGATGATCGACCAAGTCTTACAACAGGCAGGTCAACTTGATGCCAATCCTTTATAAATTGCAATTAAATTCCTCCTAGTCGAGGTATAAGAAAGAGAAGTTCATGCCAGCTTGTAGCCAAACTAGTCACAGTGATTGGCAACCTTCAATTAATTCTTATATGGCGAAGGGGAAATATGTTTCAGGCTACAGATGGGAAACAATACAATGAATACTCTTACCATCAGAGATGGATTGAGAAATAGTCCGACCACTAACAATGACTGACTGGAAAATCTAACTTCCATTACTCTTGTTAAGGGCCAAATTACCAAAAAAGAAAAGAAAAAAAGTTGAAAGATAAGGTTTCAAGTAACAAGCACAGATGATAGATACATAGATACACGTGTACATATCATAGTTTGCACTGCCGGCCGATACCGATAGGATACGGCCGATACTGATTCGGTTGGCATGTCCCGATTAGATACCGATATTAATACCGACATTGGGGGTCTCGATCCCGGTCAATTCGGCATTTAACATTGAATAAAAAAGATAGGAAAAAAAATAGTGTCAACATAATAACTCACTGACAATGACACAGTGTATTGATGTATCAATATGATTCCTTATTGATAAATTGTAACCTTAGGTTGTTCTTTATCACCAATCCTGAATGATAAATAGAAAGTGCATATTGAAGTCTCTCTGAAGGAGGGGCCTGGAACACAAAGCAAAATTCTAATGATGAGAAAGTTGATCCACAACGTGCTTAGGATGGAAGGTCAAGTCAAAGGATTTCAGACCATAGGTTGTGGTTTTGAAATTTGGTGTTAGTCATTTGAAATTATGAAGTGTTGGTAAAAAATAACTCATTAGTCAGTCGTGATTAAAAATCCCAGAAATTAAGGATTTGTAATCACACTTGCCTTCATTTATTTCTTATTAAATGAAACACATCTTTTAAAGATGTGATTAGACAAATATCACTCTTTTTCCCCATCTCCCTTCCATCTAATTCTTTCTTGCAGTTTTACTTTAATGCCTGATCAAAAATAAATCCCATTCTTCCAACCTTCAATCTCCTTCTCCATGTCCTCCCATAAAACCCTCTCAACCCTGTTCTTCTTTATTTTCTTGATAGCACCATATTTATCTGGTCTTGAGAAAGACAAACTATATCATCTTTCCTTGCATATCATTATATCATGTTTCCTCGCATATCATCAAGGTACAAAACAAAATCCTAATTTCTTATTATTGTGCTTGTTGGAAAGAAAACCTAATCTCTTATTGTTATGCTTGCTCAACCTTCTTCTTCTTCTTTTTGTTTAAACATTGCAAGTTCTGTTGTACAGAAACGAATGTGACACAAGCCTAGTGTTTGTTGGAATTTCCATGCCGTGTCGGATATTTTTCCAACACAAGACAAACATGAACCTTTTTGAGTATTTGCTTCTTTTAAGGCACGAGGGTGTTGGCCCATTCCATGGTCACACCCGATTTTGATAATCAACATACACTTTAGTCAATACACAAAAATATACAAACTGCTGCTAATCATTTCAGGCTATATATGAAATCAATATCAATGGACGTTGTACTGCATCAAACAAGCAAAAGATTCAATGGATTTTCGTTTGAGTCATTTTACAGTTTATTCTGTATTTTATTTTTTATTGAGTCTAGGATTAATATTGTAAAATCAAATAGGTAATACTGGCTTAGGTTTATCCCAGTCCAATTTTCTAAAACACCTACCTATTTACATTTCATCTTTACAAAGTATCTCGTTTTATTTTTTAACAAAACAGCTCTTTGACAAATATTTCAAAATTTTCTTGACAGAACTCAAAACCGAGTTCGGTCCGAACTCTGCCCGAGTTCGGTCAGTTTAAATTCAAAAGTTCAGTTGCCTCCATCTGCGAGCAACGTCTCTATGCGAAATATTTGCATCAGAACTCTGTCCGAACTCTGTCCGAGTTCGGTCCCAGAAAACACCTATAAATAGAAGAGAATTTTTCATTTCAAATCACTCATTCACTCTTCATCTTCTCTTCTCTACTCTTCAAGTGTTTTCAAAACGTTCTAAAGCTTTCAAATTATACCTATACATCTCTTAGCCAAAAGCCAGTAATATCTATGTTGACTTAGAGTTTTTGGTGTCCAAGAGTTGTAAAGAGGTTGTTCCAAGTTCAGCAACTATTCCTGTTGTGGAGCCGGTCGTGCGCTCGTCACCAAGCACGGTGTTGTGAAGTTGGTCGTGCACTTGTCACCAAGCACGGTGTTGTAAGAGACTGCAAGCTCTCATTTAGCTTGTGCCATAGTGGATTAACATCGAGCAAGAGTACTCGAGACTGGATTAGTCCTCTCAGAGGAATACCAGTATACATCGCTGTGTCACTGAGTTTGATCTCTCTATCTCTTGCTGCATTTATTTACTGTCTCCTATTTACTGCCATAGTTATTCTTAAATTTTTTAATTGGTGATTATTTTCCGCTGCACACACACACACTCTATTTACCCCCCCTCTAGAGGTGCTCAACGGTCCTACAATTGGTATCAGAGCAGGTTATATTCTTATATAACAAACCTCAGAGAGTATATATGGCAGTCGTGAAATCAATATTCAACGGTGAAGGGCAATCCACAAATAGACCCCGACTTTTTGATGGTACAAATTATACCTATTGAAAAACACGGATGACTTTCTTCTTAAAATCTCTTGACTTTGATCTTTGGTCTATAGTCATTGATGGTTATAAGAAACCAGCACCCACAGTGGTTGAAGGCCAGCTTGTAGACAAGCCTCATGACAAATACACTGAAGCTGAAAAAGCTAAGGCTAGTCTAGATGCTCGTGCCATCAATGCACTATTTTGTGCAATTGCCAAAACGGAGTTCAACAGAGTTTCAACCTGTAAAACGTCTCACAAAATTTGGAAACTTCTTGAGGTAACTCATGAAGGTACTTCCCAAGTGAAGGAATCCAAAATTAGTAGACTAACACAGGAATATGAATCTTTTAAGATGAAACCCGGTGAGTCAATTACACAGATGTTTACACGTTTCCTTGATATAACTAATCATTTGCAATCTCTTGGTAAGAATTACAGCAATCATGAGAAGATCAGAAAAGTGTTGCGGGCTCTAACCAAGAACTGGAATCCAAAAGCCACAGCAATCATTGAAGGGAACGATCTCACCACTATGTCCTTGGTAACACTGATGGGCAAGCTCATGACCCATGAACTTGATTTGCAAGAGTTTGAAGAAGCAACACCAAAAGAAAAATCTATTGCCTTCAAAGCTCAAGCAAGAAAATCAACATACAATGACTCTGATGAAGAATCATCAAGTGGTGATGAACAAGTCCTACTTGTGAAGAACTTCAGAAAGTTCCTAAAGTTTGAGAAATCAAGCAGAAGGAAGAGAGATGTCCAAGAAAGCAATGAAGATGAAACCATTTGCTTTGGATGCAAGAAGACAGGGCACATGAAGAAGGACTGTCCAACTTCAAAGAAAAACAGTCCATATGACAGATCAAGATCAAGCAGAAAAGCAACATCCGGTCGAAAGTATGCCAACACTAGTATCTAGCATGAAAGTGATGCCGGTGATACAGAAGAAGAAGACAGACCCTGCGGCAATGCCAATGTCTGTCTTATGGCATTTGATAAGGTATCCTCAAACCCTCTATATGATGATTTTACTTTCGATGAATTAGAAAATGCCTTTAGCGAATTACTTAAAGATCACAAAATTGTGCTTGACAAGTATAAGCAATCTCGAAAAGAGATTAAGGCATACACAACCGAGATAGCTAGACTGTCCAACCTTATTGAAGATATTAAAGAGACGTCTACTACCGGTAACACGAAAGAGATAGCCAAACTCAAAGTAGACTATCATGAGGCTATCCACAAGATTGAAAAGAAAGAAAGAGACTATGTCAAGATGCAAGAATTGTATGACATAGAGAAGAAGAAGCACTTAGTTACAGAACAAAGACTCTCAGATATGACTGCTAGATATGAAGAGTCTATTGCGATTTCTAAAAAGTTATAAATCAAGTTAGGCAAACAGGCAATACCTGTGACACAGCCTAAGTTTAGTCCTAATGCTAAGCATACACCTAAGAGGACTAAAAATAAGAAAGCACAGAAGAAACACGACTATCATTATGCTTTCACTTATAGGCTCTCCAAGAAACCAAACAAGCATGTAAACACAGTTTTGACCACATCTGGTTCTAAACTAACTTGCACTTATTGTGGCACGCATGGACACATATCACAGTATTGTTTGGCAAGGAAGCTTGTTGACAATCACACTTTATTCTGGAGACCTAAAACTAATCAGAATGGACCCTTCAGTAAATGGGTACCAAAGGATTCATCTACTTGTCTTGTAGGTGGACCCTCAACCCTCTCATGCTAAAAGCAAATGGATCCTCGATAGCGGATGTTCGCGGTACATGACCGGTGATGCATCTTTGTTCGCTACGCTATCGATGAAGAAAGAAGGATATGTCTCCTTCGGAAATAATTTGAGAGGTGATATTATTGGTAATGGTACTGTAGGTATTTTTCCTTATCCAGTAATAAAAGATGTTTGTCTAGTAACAGAATTGAAACATAACCTACTGAGCATAAATCATTTGGCTGATAATGGTTATGGTATCAATTTTGTGAAAGATAAATGTAACATATATGATATGTCATATGGTAATCCCGTATATAAAGGGATTAGAGAAGACAATATTTATGTTTTCTTTCTGGAGAGTACTAATAATGCAGGTAGATGTCTAGTAGCTAATCTAGATGAAAGCTGGCTATGGCACATGAGACTAGGACATGCAAATATGGATACTATCTCACGACTCAGTACTAAGAAGTTGGTAAAAGGACTCCCCGAGATTACATTCAAGAGAGAGATGTTATGTGCTGACTGTGAAAAGAACAAAGCACATAGGTCTACTTTTAAATCCATTAACGATGTAAGTACTTCTAGACCTTTACAGTTAATTCATATGGATTTATTTGGACCTAGTAGAGTCGCTAGTCTTGGCGGTAAGCTCTACGCTTTTGTTATTGTTGATGATTTCTCTCGATTTACTTGGGTCTACTTTTTATCAAACAAAAGTGATGCTATTTTTGAATTTCAAATATTTTGCAAAAAGGTACAAAACGAAAAATGCTTCATGATTACTCGTATCCGAAGTGATCATGGTGGCGAATTCGTAAATTCTGATTTCAAAAAGTTTTGTGATGATAGTGGATATTACTACGAATTTTCTTGTCCTAGAACTCCCCAACAGAATGGTGTTGTGGAGCGGAAGAATCGTACTCTAAGCGAAATGGCTAGAGTCATGCTGAATTAGCATAATCTTCCTAAGTATTTTTGGGCAGAAGCTGTTAGTACAGCCTGTCATGTTTTGAATAGGGTGTTAATTCGACCAATCTCGAAGAAAACACCATATGAGCTTTGGTTTGGAAGGATTCCAAACATTTCTTATTTTAAAGTTTTTGGATGTCGCTGTTTTATCCTGAACACCAAGGATAACTTGGAAAAGTTCGACTCTAAAGCAGATGAAGGGATATTTCTCGGATATGCTGCTAAGAGTAAGGAATATAAGATTTTTAATAAAAGATCTATGATTGTTGAAGAATCTATTAATGTTACTTTTGATGAGCTAAATAGTCACAGATCTAGCGACAGTGATGATGAAGATACACATGCAAAGACTAAGAAGAGTTTTGTGGAAGATCTGACCCAAAAGTTTGATTCATTAAAATTCTTGCCAGATCATCCAGAAACGCTCATTATAGGTGATGTATCTAAAGGTGTAAGTACACGCTCCTCTCTTAAAGATTCTGAAATAGCAGCAAATGTAGCATTTATTTCTCAAATAGAACCTAAGAATATAGATGATGCTTTTTCTGATGAGTTTTGGATTCATGCCATGCAAGAGGAACTAAATCAATTTGAGAGAAACCAAGTTTGGGAACTCGTTCCTAAACCTATTGGTCAATCAATAATTGGTACCAAATGGGTGTTCCGAAATAAACTCAGTGAAGATAGACAAGTTCTACGCAACAAAGCACGTCTAGTGGCACAAGGTTATAATCAAGAAGAAGGAATTGATTATGATGAGACTTATGCTCCTGTTGCTAGACTAGAAGTCATCCGCATGTTTTGTGCATTTGCATGCTTTAATAATTTTAAATTATTTCAAATGGATGTGAAAAGTGCATTTTTGAACGGTTTTTTAAAAGAGGAAGTTTTTGTGAAACAACCCCCTGGTTTTGAAGATTTTCAAAAACCTGATCGCGTCTTCAAGCTTAAGAAAGCACTATATGGACTCAAACAAGCACCTCGTGCTTGGTATGAACGCCTAAGTGCCTTCTTACTTGATAATGGTTTTTCAAAAGAAAAAGTTGATACTACCTTATTTATCAAATCTTTGAATGATGATATTCTCCTTGTGCAAATTTATGTAGATGACATAATATTCGGTTCTACTAACGAAAAACTTTGTCAAGATTTTGCTTAGTGTATGCAGAGTGAATTTGAGATGAGTATGATGGGAGAGCTAAACTTCTTCCTAGGACTTCAGATCAAACAGCACTCAAAAGGAACATTCATCAACCAAGCTAAGTACACGAAGGACATACTGAAAAAGTACGACTTCGAAAATGTAAAGCCAATCGGGACTCCTATGGCTACATCTACAAAGCTTGATTCTGATGAAAGTGGCAAACCTGTCGACCAGCATAAGTATCGAGGTATGATTGGTAGTTTATTATATTTAACTGCTAGTCGTCCTGATACTATGTTTAGCGTTTGCATCTGTGCACGTTATCAGGCAAATCCTAAGAAATCACATCTAAGTGCCGTTAAGCGTATCTTCCGATACCTTAAAGGAACTTCTACAGTCGGCTTATGGTATCCTAAAACCAAATCCTTTGACCTGATAGGTTACTCGGATGCGAATTTTGCGGGATGCAAAGTGGACCGTAAAAGTACCAGTGGCACATGTCATTTCCTAGGAAAGGCCTTAGTCTCTTGGTTTAGCAAGAAACAAAATTCCGTAGCATTGTCAACTACTGAGGCTGAGTATATCGCCGCAGATCGTTGTTGTACTCAAATTTTGTGGATGAAGCAAACCTTAGAAGACTATAATCTGCACTACACTAAGATTCCTATTTATTGTGACAACACTAGCACCATTAATCTTAACTAAGAACCCTATCTGTCACTCACGCACAAAACACATAGAGATACGTCATCATTTTTTACGTGATCATCAGCAACACGGGGATATCTGCTTAGAATTCATTCATTGACACAGATCATCAACTAGCAGACATATTCACAAAACCATTGACTGAGGATCGGTTTAACATAATGAGGCGAGAGCTCGGTATACTTGAATTTTCAGATTCATAATGTAGTACGGTATTTAAAATAAATTTTATAACTTGAAACTTTTAAATTTATCTAACAAAAATTATTTTGGAGAACAAGCCTAAAAAGGGTCTGTCTGTCACCACGACTACGGTCGAAGCGACGCGGTACTTAAGAGTTCCCCGGTGAACCTCCGTTAGCTGGGACAGTACCCCTACAGCTGACCCAAAATAAATATTGTTACTAAATTGAGAAATCAAAGTCATAAAGTTGATTTTCAATTACCAAAACTGCTTTTATTGTCTCGGGAATACAAGTGACCGAACTCTGGCCGAACTCTAACCGAGTTCGGGCCGAGTTCGGTCGGCGCTGTATTAAATTCCAGAACCGAACAGCCGGCCCTAACCCTTATAAATACCACTCTTTTACCCATCCTTTTCACTCACAATCTCGTGGAATCATCTCCTCCCTCTCCAAAACTTCTTCCTCCTTCATCTTAGCAAGGTTTCTAGAAGATCTGGTGGGCGTTCCAAATCTTGTTCTCTCTCCTTTTCAAAAAGGTACTCCGCTTTTTCTCCTTCTTTTCTCATGGCTCCTAAGCGTCAACGAGGATCAACTTTCCAAGCTGGTTCCTCTTCTTCTGATTATACACCAGCCAGTTTATTTAGTCCAGCACGACCAGTAGGATCAGAGGACTATGATTCTACTTTATTTCCTGACAAAGAGTACTCTGATCTCTGGTTTGACTCTTTTTCTGGTCTTAAAATTTGTTTTGGAGCTTTTGTCAATTTTACTATATTTTCTGAGTATGCTCCGACATTCGACCACTTACGCTACCGAGATTTCTTCGAAGTAGCAGAAAATATCTGACAATGCTGTCCAAATGTTTTACTGCAACTTGCAAGTAAAACAAAACGGAAACTTTTATTCTTGCGTTGCTGGGCAAGAACTAGAGTTCAGTGCTACTATATTAGTGAATTCTTTCATATTCCTGATATTGGTGAGGCACTAGTAGATATCAACCATGTTCAATTTCCTGCATATGTCTCCCTTCCTTCAAGGAACTAATCTGTCATCCAAACCCTGTTCCTCGTAGGGTATTTTCAAAAAATCTGAACCAAAATTTTTATGAACTTCATCGACTTATTTTTTCTGTACTCCTTCCTAAGAAAGGATCCACTGATGAAGTTACTTTCTTAGAACTTTCTGCCTTGTACCACATTCACTTTGGAATTCCATTCTCTATTCGAAAAACTATGATGGCCTGGATGCTGAACTGCAGAAATGCAGGACGCAATCTGGTGTACCCCATGCACCTGGCCTCTATCTTACGCCGGTTTGAGATTGATCTTCAAACCTGTGCATACTCTTCCACTCCAGTTGAGCTTACCAGATCACGTAGATTCCCTGCTCCACCTCTGCATCCTGGAGCTCAGCCTGCTCCAGATGCGGAGGCTCCTCATCATGATGCTGCTCCTGCTCCAGCCCCTGCTCCGAAATTTGATCCAGGATTTTACCAGCGCTTTGATGACTTTGTTGCTGTTTCTGCGCAACGTCATCAGAGTTACCTTGATTCGGAGTTTCGCCACATTTATCAAGCACAGGTGTTGCGGAACGGGCTTGCGGATCTCCACTACAGCCTTTCTCATGATCCAGTTCGTCCGGTCACCATTCTGCCTCACCCAGACTTCCCTGGTCCTCGGTTCGGAGACGAGGCATTCTTTCAATACTTCGACCCTACTGCAGCCTACTTTCCTCCAGAGGCTCCTGGCGGTGATGATCCCACTATGTGATGCTGACTCAGCTATTGGCTAGTGGATAGTAGTTAGATGATGATCTTTTAAGTTGATGTAGTTTTTTTTATGTCTAAACTTCATAGTTAGACATTTTAGTATTTTTGATTGTACTTTGGATTATTAGTGAGATTTTCTTTCAGTATTATCAGCTGTTTCTTATCATATTAGTTGTTTATGCTGTGCTCATGTATCTCTTTAGCTTCACTTTGTCTTTTGTTTTTATTGTTGGTTTCACACTTTACGGGGGAGCCAAAGTCATTTTTATATTGACAAAGGGGGAGAAGAGCTATACATAACCATGCAAACCAAAATAAAACCAATCCAATCATCTCAGGTATTTTGTTTATTCTATTTTTTTAAGATATATTTTTGGTATAGACTCAAAGTTTGTCAATTATCAAAATGGGAGAGATTGTTGGCTCATTCCATGGTCACATCCGATTTTGATAATCAACATGCACTTTAGTCAATACACAAAAATATACAAACTGCTGCTAATCATTTCAGGCTATATGTGAAATCAATATCAATGGACGTTGTACTGCATCAAACAAGCAAAAGATTCAATGGATTTTCGTTTGAGTCATTTTACAGTTTATTCTGTATTTTATTTTTTATTGAGTCTAGGATTAATATTGTAAAATCAAATAGGTAATACTGGCTTAGGTTTATCCCAGTCCAATTTTCTAAAACACCTACCTATTTACATTTCATCTTTACAAAGTATCTCGTTTTATTTTTTAACAAAACAGCTCTTTGACAAATATTTCGAAATTTCCTTGACAGAACTCAAAATCGAGTTCGGTCAGTTTAAATTCAAAAGTTCAGTTGCCTCCAAATCTGCGAGCAACGTCTCTATGCGAAATATTTGCATCAGAACTCTGCCCGAACTCTGTCCGAGTTCGGTCCCAGAAAACACCTATAAATAGAAGAGAATTTTTCATTTCAAATCACTCATTCACTCTTCATCTTCTCTTCTCTACTCTTCAAGTGGTTTTCAAAACGTTCTAAAGCTTTCAAATTATACCTATACATCTCTTAGCCAAAAGCCAGTAATATCTATGTTGATTTAGAGTTTTTGGTGTCCAAGAGTTGTAAAGAGGTCGTTCCAAGTTCAGCAACTATTCCTGTTGTGGAGCCGATCGTGCGCTCGTCACCAAGCACGGTGTTGTGAAGTTGGTCGTACACTTGTCACCAAGCACGGTGTTGTAAGAGACTGCAAGCTCTCATTTAGCTTGTGCCATAGTGGATTAACATCGAGCAAGAGTACTCGAGACTGGATTAGTCCTCTCAAAGGGATACCAGTATACATCGTTGTGTCACTGAGTTTGATCTCTCTATCTCTTGCTGCATTTATTTACTGTCTCTTATTTACTGCCATAGTTATTCTTAAATTTTTTAATTGGTGATTATTTTCCGTTGCACACACACACACTCTATTCACCCCCCCCCCCCCCCCCCCCCTCTAGAGGTGCTCAACGGTCCTACAGAGGGGTCCATATTTGAAAAGAATTAAACCAAAAAGAATTTTTTTTTTTAATGGGTATGAGATCACTATATATTTCCCAACTTAGATTATCGGGAGACAAATTTAAAAAAATAATAATAAAAGAAAATAAATGTATTGTGTTCTTTCTAAATAATGAAGTGGTATCAACTATTTTCTACTACATACCTTGAGCATGGAGCGTCTAATTATTTCTATCATGGAATTTGCTTGTTTCTAATTTACTAATCTTTTTCGGTTGACTTGACTTGGTCATTAATTATCATTTCCAATCACGAAAGTTTGTCACCAGAAAATTACAAGTTTGGGGTTAGAATTTAGAACGCCATGACGTAAATATTGTTGATTAGCTTCTAAATCATCGAGTTAGTTCCATTTTCTAGCATTCCAAAAACACACGCACATCAATATTTCCAACCCTGACCTAAATTTATTTCCAACAAGGCAGCAGACGCAGGAATGTGGCTGACACAGTATGTTTTTCAGGTGGAGCGAAAATACACCGACCTAAATTTATTTCCAACAAGGTAGCGGCCAAGTCCGCACCAGTTGCTAGATATGCATGTTGCTGTAGCAAAGGCTTGAAGCCTCACCCAATCCAACAACAACAAACGCAGCACAAACATGAAGTGAGGAGGTTGGCTAGCCAGCTGGTCGAGCTTAAAAGAAAGGAAGGATAAGATTACCTTAGTGAGGTGGCTGACGAGACCCACATGGATCCATAATAAAGAACATTCAAGATTAAAGAAGTAAGGGTAGGATTACTCGCTATTCAAGATTAAGAATGGGTTTATTTTTTCTCTGAGGATGAGACCAACTGTTCAAGCTAACATCTGTCACTGATAATCATGCACATGAAGCTAGAGTTCGTGGCAGGGTGTTAAAGGGTTCACTATGATATAAAACAGTGGCACAGTGCAAGACAATAGATTGGAACTTTAACTATTCACACATACATATCCACAAACACTTGTATGCATATCTATACACTTGCAAATCATTCACAACATCACTAAAACAAGAATGATAAAAGATAGTACCTGGAGAACATAAGAGAAGGATCAAGATGGAGGCTTTTATCCTCTTTCAGTTACTTTGATCACGTATGGAGCAAGGAGATTTAGGCTGGGTGCAGTACAGCTTATTTGGCCTTTTGTTTTCTAAAAACAACAATAAGAAGTGTTTGTTAGTAGTTAGTTATGTTCATATTTGGGACAAATATGGAAAGAGGAATAAGTATGCTTACAAAAGCTTTGTTTGCTGTTGTTTTAGAAAACAATAATACCAAACCAGTCCTTAGTAGAACTCGCCGGGAAGAGGAGAAATAATATTATAAATAGTTTTAATTATTTGCTATTACAGAACAAATATGTCGAAGAGACAAAAACTTGATTGACTCTTGTGGGACATGGCTTAAAGTTAGTTGAGGTGTACAAGTGGACATTGAATAGGGACTACACTTAACTACACATTAATCTAGCTGGAAGTTGGAGATTGGATAGCATTCAAAGGACCATGCGAGAAGCATCTGAGCTTTTGTAATTAGTTTTAGTGGTTCCTGCATGGTTTGATTATTCAATTTGAGCTAGGGCAGCTAGGTTTAGTTTTGGGCCACTAGGGAGGAGGATTCAGATTAGATTTATTTATTTATTTGTTACACCCGGGCCTCCGGCACTTCTTGACAATTCAATTTTTAAAATTGTTTCTCATTTATATCATTTAACAGTGTTTTAAATGGCATCCTAGGTGGCCGTCTAGGCGCTAGGCGGACCCCCTCCGTCCCGCATTTGCCATAGGCAGTTCATGTGACGACGACGCAGCAGAAAGAGGGAGAGAGAGAGGGAGAAGGTCTGGCTCCGTTGATTCAATGGACAAAGAACGGATCAGATCGAACCTTGGAAATGTAAAGGAGAGGAGAGAGAGAGTTACTCGGTGCCTTTCCTCTCCGCCGGCGCAAAAGTCTTCTCCCTTTAATTGTGCGGCTGTTGCTGTGTGTTGAAAGTAGCTACACATAAATAGAATTTTTTTAGGATTTAAACTGGTCTTGGATTGCCCAGTGGCCTTAGACCCAAATAGTCTCATTATATTACTTTGAGCATAGACACCAAAACGACATAACTCTACTCAAACGAGTCACATGACACACATGTCACATCCATCTTCTTCCATGTTCCTTCTCAGTCATTTTTCATTCAGCAAAAAACCATAATTTATGCACAACACAGGTGCATGAATAGAATTTTTTTTAGGATTTAAACTGGCTCTGGATTGCCCAGTGGCCTTAGACCCAAATAGTCTCATTATATCACTTTGAGCATAGACACCAAAACGACACAACTCTACTCAAACGAGTCACATGACACACGTCACATCCATCTTCTTCCATGTTCCTTCTCCCTCATTTTTCATTCAGCAGAAAACCATAATTTATGCACAACACAAGTGCATGAACATCTCTGTCTCCCATCTTATATATCTTCATTAGACATAAAACCTATAGATAATGACAATATGAAACCTACATATGCAAGAATAAGGGCTCCTATACATGTACATTATCAAATTGGTCATTTTATGCAAGAACAAGGGCTAGTTTACATGGAAATAGAAGAAATTTGTAGCAGAAAAATTCAAGCGCCTAGACGACCTAGGCACTAGACAGACACTCTTTGGCCCGCCTCTGCCTCCCGTTATTTAGAACCTTGTCATTTAATAATATTTTTATTAGTTTTAAGGTTTTTTGTTGACATATACATGTGTCACATTCGTAGCCATTTGATATGCTTCATCTCTTTTAATCGTGACCCTTCTTTATCTTTTTATGTTTTGGCAAGAAACATTACTTCGCATTATTATATAGATACGGTACATGTTACCCTACCGGTGAATAACTAAGAATTCGGGTCAAGATGTATAAAGATAAAACCCGAATGATTTTTGGGTCAGGTTTGGTTACTACATATGAAACCGGAAAAAGACTTTGGTCGTCTTTGGGTTTTTATTAAATATAAAAAGTTGTTTTTTATATATGCCCATTTGGAATTTCTAATGAAAAAATCGGACTCGGCACTCCCTTTTTGTGGTTAGGCTTAATAAAATATAATTAATTTTTTAATATATGGATATACGTTATAAAATTAAATTGAGGAATGGTAACCGAGCTACTTAATCCAGCACTTCAAAGAAAAGGACATCCTATAAATATTGGAGAGATTAAGAGGAGAAGGAACTCCTTCGGTTCTTAGTTGAAGAGGGTAAAATGGTTCAATACTTGAAAAGTGATACTTCAAAAAGATGTCATTGAAGGTTGTCATTCCCAAGATAAATGTACATTTTAACCAACATGACAGTAAAATAAAGAGCTGCATCAATTTTAGGAATAAATTAAAATTTTGGAAGAGAAACCTAAAGTAAATCGAGATAGCAATTAAGAATGTATCGGGTTTTAGATGAAACCCAGTTACTTCTAAGTTCACAGCTCTATATGAAGTCTAGGATGCACTTAAAGAGGTGAGTAATTATATTTTCAAAGTATTTAATACTTCATATTATGCAATTAAATTTATATTACATTTACAACATACATAAATTTTATTTATTATGTAGGCTACGCCGCAGGCCTATAACCGATAAAATGTAGGTGGTAAAAACTATATGAACTCTGAAGACTTTTCTATGGTACGTGGCAAAAAGTTTGTTGCAGGTGGTAATGTTGCCGGAGAACCCCCACCCCCCCCCCCCCTTCTCTCCCCCCCCCCCCCCCCCCCCCCCCCTAAATAAGCAGACAATTTTCTTCTACCGAGACACGTATGGAGATAGAGGTCTTAGCAAAAGAGGAAAAGATGTTGACACCTAACTCCATTTTGAGATTGATGACTAGCTCCACAAATTTTGTCTATTTTGGAAGACAAGGAGCGTTTTGTTGAATTTGTTCCTGTGCATCTTGTTGCATGGATTAGGTTTATGCTTAGCCAACCTCCACATTAAGGTTGAATTAATCATTTCTACCTAAATGACAGCAAGCTCCATTTTGAGTGAAGGTTATTGCGTAAATTATTTGGTTTTTAGTTGTTTGTAACAATTTGTGAGCAACCTTTTTCAGTTAAACAATTACCAGTTTATGGCTTAGGAGTATTGACAGTAGTTATCGTTTTTTTTTACTTTGTGACCATCGCCAATTTTAAATATATACACAAATAAATAGTGAACGGAAGTTTTATCAGCTTAGTATCTCTTATTTGTGCACAATACATAGTGCAATGTGAGCATATACACAATGTTTTTGTTCATCTATTGACCTTTTACTACTCAATAAAAACTTTGTATATGTTATTAATAAAAACTTTTGTACTTGTTCATATGCCGACAGTGTACTACTCAATAGAACATTTTGTAGTTACGTCTTTACTCTAAATCCTCACTCATTTTGTACATTTCTTTGGTTTCGAATTTTTATTCTATTATATTTGCATAGGAACATGTCCACCTTTTTGGAACACGAGTTTATTGACGACAAGGACGAGGAAGTTTTTGTTAGTTCAGCTGCTTTAGTAATAAAGGCAGTCCGTGCTATAGTTGAAGGTATAGGATTGTATACCTCATAAACCCAGACCGTTCGTCTTAAAACTTCTAAAACCAAGATAAAACAAATAGGAAAAACAAATTGATCCAAATCTTTTTTTACTTCATACAATACAAAATAAACCGTACTACTCATCGTGGCATTTCCAAGGATAGGATATTAAGAACAAAGATGGAAAGCAATCCCACAAAGTTTGTAAGGATTTATAGGATATACTCCGACACTTTCAAGAAGTTGTGCATTGTACTAAAGCTTTCCGGAGAAGTGCATCCCCATGGTTCCCTCCTTCCTTACCAAGGGGTACTCAACGTTCCATTTTCCTTCATGTTCCATAAAGTTCCAGTTTCTCAGTAATCATGTGGCGTACCCCATACCTCTACAATGGCACAGTACATATCAACTTTTCTCCTCTGACCAAATGTTGCCCAGTCATCATTTTCTGCCACTGCTCCTAATAAGTGCTAACCAGTTACATCAGGTTTTGAGGGATGGAACGCAGATGAGGTAGACAAGCAGAAAGGATGATGGAATTGAGAATGGCAGGAAAGGTATCCTTTGGAAAGTAGGTTAAGATATTTGGGCAGGTTGGGTTTCTTTGAATCAGTTAGCCGCAGGCAGCTCCGCCAGTTACCTGTGATGAAAACTAAGTCAAGCCTGGTCCGGTTTGCAATATGCCTCCCCAAACATGGCCCATCTTCAGTTGGGACCGGGTTTGGTTAGGACAACTAATACACAGTTGGAGCCTCCATTGGATTTGGATGACATGGGATCCAGGCCATTTGCCAATACTCCGATCGGATTGGGGTGGAGAGTAGGGGTATAGAACTTTGTGTTTTGCCATCTCTCTAAACTAATGTTGCTAGTTGTTATCTTCTGACAGTACCCTAACCACTCCCCACACTCTGCATTAGGATTCAAAAAGTGAACACAGTTTGAGAACAACACATAGAATAAAGTGAAGATTGGCAGCTAGGATTTCTTGGGGAAACGGTATTAAGTTTAGGGAGGCCGTACATGGAAGTCTAGGCTTGGCAGCTTGAAAGTTCAACCTGACCCCTAGAGTTCCTTGAAGTGGGATTGTCTTATATCAACTATCTGATTTCTTATATAGCCTTAACCTAGTCCATCTTCAATTGGTACAGGCAGAGTTCAGGTTGCCCACCTCCCAATCCTGCAAATGGTGACCTCCATTACAAACAGTAAACAACAGATTTGGTGCAGTTTTGCTAGAGTTCAGGTTGGGTCCCCCATTCTGCAAATGGTAACCTCCATTACAAACAATAAACAATAGAATTGGTGCAGTTTTGCTAAAATATGTTTTGATTAAACTAAATAGACCAAAAGCACACCACTAGTTCTCTCACTGAACTAAGATCATGACACTCCTAACAGTGCATCTATTGGCCACCCTTGCACTTATACCATTTCCTCTCGCCACATCCTCAATTAGCACCATCTCCAATTTTCCATGTGCAAGATTCTTTATCTCGTCTTTTAATGTACTCTTACTATGACTCCTTAACCGCGAGCTGACTCATGCATAAAGCTCATATGCAGTCTTGAATACAAATATTTAACCCTCGTCAAAGCTGTAGAGCTTTGGTGCAGAGGCAGGAACTTGAACATGGTACCAGAACAACCAAGGTTCAATTCCTTTAGCATGCATTTCAAGCATATATATATATATATATTATTTATTTATTTTGAAAGAAGGTAATTATGGCGAACGCTCCCACCGGGAATCGATCTCCTGAACACTCGGGCCGCATGCATCACTCTTAACCACTAGGCTAGAGGTCATATATATATATATATATATATATATATATATATGGAAGCGGATAGGGAGCCCCGCTCCCCCCCCCCCCCCCTCTACCGTCGGATTGAGCGGGCCCGCTCGATCCGACGCACGAGGGGGGGGCGGGGGGCTTTGGCGGGGCTCCCGGACGGGGCTTTTGATCCGCGGCGTATATATATATATATATATATATATATATATATATATATATATATATATATATATTGCAGCATGAATCCTCAGCTCTCTGGCCAAAATGGGTATATAACCTGCAGGGGGTTGTTAGGATATAAATATTTAACCATCAACAATCATCAAAGATCTAGAGTGTAGGTACAGTGGCAGGGACTTTAACCTGCAGCAACACTGATCTTGTACTTCCAAGGAGATCCCCCTCTCGCCAAATCACGCTTACTAGCGGAGTTTCGAATCCGATGTGATCCACTTACAGAAAGATGTAACCAAGATGGTACAAACGAAACTAAAGCACTTCTATATATGTCTATCAAGTCCTTACTTATCCTGATGTAGGACTATTTAATTCGGAGTTTTAGTGTATTACGATCACTCGTTTATCACAACATTCTCGTTTCAGTTAACCAAATATAGACATATTGTTCTTGCATGTCCATCGTTCCGACATTTCAAGCATGCGCGCGTATACACAAAAACATGTTTATAGTCACTCGTTTATCAACATTCTCATTTCAGCTACCCATACACACACACTGTGATTTCAAACACTCCTGAAGAACTCAACCCCAATCATCTTGTTTTAATTATATGAGAACACCATCCTCAACCACATAATGAATGAATGGTTCTAAGTAGAAAAGAATCTTGAAATGATGTATCTTTTATGGAATTAACATTCATTCTCTCTCTTTGGCTTGATGTGTCATAGAGATGAATACAATTTCCTATAGCAAATTGTATCATCTTAACTCTTTGTTTAGACTATTTATGGTGTAGAGGAACTTGGATGGTTCTCCTCCGTATGAGCTTAAATTGCATATTGAAAAGATTGGTCTACCTACACGCTAACTAGCTATCTAGTTTTATGGCACGTTGCTCTAATCTCATAGCTACCTTGGCCTCAGAATTTGGCACCAACAGATGGTTGGCGTAAGGTCAATGGTGGGCCGTAAATTTTTTGCCAAATCCTATATGGAGCTTTCTAATGGTAGAAGGCTTGGATGACGACTAAGATATCTTTTAGCCGTCAATATAAATTGCTCCTTCGTTTCATCTTGTATTTCTGCTACAAGCTATACTTCATCAACTAATTATAAAGTCTACACGTTCTATAGTCCAAAGCTTCTCCCTATATTTCTTTTCCGAAAAATAATCATTACTTTCATCTACTAACATAATATCATTAGCAAACAAGAAACATTGAGGAACCAAATCCTTAATAGGCTAGTAAGTTCATCTTTGTATAATGCAACGAGATAAAGATCAATGTTGATTCTTGATGAAATTAGGAAAATAACACACAGGCTGCAGCTAAATACCCTGAATTTTCTCCGTTGCATAAAATATGTAAACGAATTTAGCTATTGAGTTGGAAATATAGTTGTAAGGATTTGCTTTAACTAAATGAATGAACAGGTAGAGAACTCCAATTGACGAAACCCTAGGTTTTTCTCTGCAACTTGTGAAACTTTTATATGAGTGTTAAAGCAACATAATGGAAAAGATTTTTTTTCTTTCAAGATTTTAACTAGGATAAGTTAAGCTTCAGTTCCCCAATAACTGGAAGCACATCGTAAATACATTAGTCACTACGTATGAAGATCCCTTCATGTACGTACTCCCAAATGAATTTAACGAGAGGAAGTTAGGCAAATCGCTGGGTTTTTTTTTTCTTTGAGATTATACTCCTAGTCTATTTTCTAATTAGGGACCATCCTATGTAAGTCCTTGGACACCCACCACAGGTTCTAAGGGCAATTTTAGAAAAGATTTTACTTTAGCCTATGATGTCAACTGATACATACTGTAACTTCATAACCCTAAGCCTAAACCAGTAAGACCTAGTTTCGTAACAGACCTACCTCAATGGAAGCGGACCTTTTGAAACTCCAACAATCAATAGCTCTTCCTTTTGGATTGAACTTTAAGGTTATTTTTATGGTTTTGGAACTTCAAGACTCCAACAAACTGGAGTTTCAACAATGTAATTAGACTAAATTATTGAACTCCAAAAAGACAAAATCCACCTTGTTTCCAATAAAAGCACCCGAACCCAATCTAGACAAACTCTTATTAAACCGATTTGGAGATGAAGTTTTGAAAATACACTTTTGGAACCACAAAACTCCATAAACACTAAGCCCTGTTTGGGGGTTAAAACTTAAAAGCCTTAAAGTCGTCATCATCTATATCCTCCGATCTCTTCTAATTAATACCAACCAGGGTCACTGAGCCAGCCATTTGTGATTGTCATAACCAAACAAGAAAGATGAAACAATAGGAACTTATGCCATAATTACTTACCGCAATCCGTCACTCAAATATACCCATCCTCCTCATCCTCGCTATCCCACAAGAACTCGTCCTCCAAGTCCTCCTCGCCCAGGACCTCCTCTTCCGAGAAAGCCGAAACCCGAACACCCCGAAACGTAGAAGAACTTCTAACCACAATCTCATCCGCCGCAGCTTCCAGCTCATAATCGTCGTCTGCATTGTCCCCTTCGTAAAAGCTCGCCACCGAAAACAATCCTTCCTCTTCGCTATAACCCCCCGCGTCGTCCCTCCCCTCCACGAACACCTCCTCCCCGACCTCCCCGCTTTCCACCCTCCCCCATGAGGCCCACAAGTCCGCGCTCTGCCCGAGCGAGTTCCTCCCGTCCCCGACCACCACGGTCCTCAAATCTGCCTCTCGCGCCCTCCTCACCATCTCGGTGAAGTCCGAGTCGTCCGAGACCAAGAACATCCAGTCGATTCCCCGCGCCATGGAGTGCTGCATCTGCCGCTTGAGCACGGAATCGGCGGCCTGCGGGCGGTCCTCGACGGTCTTGACGAAGACCCCGGCCCTCCGCAGCTCCGGCGCGAGGCCGTACCCGGTCTTCGGTTTGAGCAGCTCCCTGGCCGCCTCCTCGTACTTGGTGTTCCCCGAAATGTGCCTCTCCTTGAACTTCTGGCGCTTCTTCCCCTTGAGGGACCGCATCCGCGAGAGCTTCTTGTTGCGCTCGCGCTCGTGGAGCTGGCGGAAGTGCTTCTTGAGGTCGAGGTTGGTGCGGCACTTGCGGCCGCAGACGGAGCAGAGGTAGGGGGAGGCGGGGAGGGAGAGGCCCTTGCGCTCGGCGATGTCGGCGTGGCGCTGCTGGCGGCGCTGGTGGAGGACCCAGGAGGGGAGGTGGAGGAAGGCGTGGCGGTTGGCGTAGGCGGAGAAGTCGACGACGCGGCCGAAGGGCTCGGCGAGGCGGCGGAGGGAGAGGGCCGCGTCGAAGGGCGGGCCCCGCGGGGGCTTGTTGTCGAGGTCCCACAGGATGACCACCTTCGGGAGGTGGGGAAGGTAGACGCCGTTGGGGCCCAGGGACATCTCCACGGGGGCGGCGGAGGCGGAGGCGGAGGCGGAGGCGGAAGGGGAAGTGCAGGGAAGTGGGGGGAGGTGGAGACGGGTGCGGGGGAAGTGGAGGGAAGAAGTGTGGGGAAGTGGTGAGGGTTTTGGAGGGAACAGGATGGAAGGGAGGGGGGTCATCAACCTCTCCATTTCTTTGGTTGGGGACTTCGATGTGGGTGGTGTGGAAGGAAGGAGCGATTTACAATACCATGTACTTTTCATATGAAAATCACCTAAAAATAGGGTAAATTATAAGGGCACAGCACATTTTACTCAGGGCTGTCCAAGTGTTAGTTTTTTATTATTTATAAGTTTGCCACTGAAAAAATTACTCAGGGCTATCCAAGTGGTAGGTATAAAAGATAATGAGGACTGCCAGAAATTGTGGCAGTCCTGAAAGTAGGCAGTCCTAGAAGTAATGAGGACTGCCAGGAATTGTGGCAGTCCTGAAAGGGACATGCTCTACAACAGGACTGCCACAATTTCTGGCAGTCCTAGATTGAGGACTGCCAGAAATTGAGGCCAGAAATTGAGGCAGTCCTGAAAGATACTTGCTGTACAGCAAGTTCCTTTCAGGACTGCCACAATTTCTGGCAGTCCTAAAGTCGACATTCCCGAATGAAAAAAATATATTAGGGTTTATTTCAATCTTGATAATAGAGTGAAATATGCATTTTAGGATTTATTTTCATGCATTCTTTGTGAGGAAAGAAGTATTTAACCTTTATTTTCATACATTTTAGGGTTTATTTAATTTTTTGGGTGCCATCAAAATTGGGAAAGAGAAGGAAACTAGGGTTTTGATGGAGATGGTGATGATGGAAACGGTGGAGAAGAAGAAGATGATGATGAGAAAAAAACTAGAGTTTTGATGAATATGTGAGAATGGAAATGGTGGAGAAGAAGAAGATGGATAGAAGAAGAAGAAAAAGAAAGCTAGGGTTTGTGAAGAGAGAGAGTGGAGAAGAAGAAAATGGACAGCCCCTGAATAGAAAATTTGGACAGCCCGAGTAAAAGTTCCTCAAAGCCTGGCTAGCCCTAATCCTGGCTAGCCCCGAGTAAAAAAGGCTGTGCCCTTATAAATAGCCAAAAATAGGGTGTTATCAAATGCACTCCCATTTTTTTTAAGGAATATTTTAGCAAATGTTTTTATTTAAAATAACTAATAAATGTTCTCATTTATTTATAAATCAGCCAGAATTTTGATTAAATAGTGGAGACGTATCTTAAAATATTATGGCTAAATTACAACTTAATACCCTCAACTATTTCAGTTTTTCAACTTGATACCCTCAACTTTGATAGGTACTAACTTGATACCCTGAAAAAAATTTTGAAAAAATTGCCCCTCCCTTCCAACGCCCCCCCCCTCCTGCCCCCGGTCGACGACCTCCCCCCCCCTCCTCTCCCGCCGGCGAACTCCCCCCCCCTCCTCTCCCGCCGGCGAACTCCCCCTCTCCTGCCTCCGGCCGACGAACTTCCCCCCCACGCCGGCGACCTTCCCCCCCACGCCGGCGACCTTCCCCCCTCCACCCAACCCCCCCTCCCTCCCGCCGTCGATCTCCCCTCCCCCTCCAGCTCGCGACCCCCTCCTCCCACCCCGCGTTGGCCTGCCCGGAGTTGCGCGAGGCGGCGGGATCGCGCGCTTGGGAAGCAGCCGGAGGCGGCGACGAGAGTGGGGGGGGGGCGGGGGCGGGGTGCCACGGCCACGGGAGGGGTGCACGGGGGCGACGCGGGGGGGGAGGGGGGGAGGGGGGGCTCGCGGGGAAGGAGGAGGAAGGGGTAATTTTGTCATTTTTAAAATTTTGGGTATCAATATAAAATTATTATGTAGTTGAGGGTATTAAGTTAGTACCTATCAAAGTTGAGGGTATCAAGTTGAACATTTTAGATAGTTGAGGGTATCAAGTTGTAATTTAGCCAAATATTATTTATTCTGTACAAAAGAATAGAAATATTTGCTAGTGTTTTTAAAAAGTAAAGATATATGCTAGTTTCAATATTTTGAATTGGAACATTTGCTAAAATATCCCTTTTTATTATCTTTACTCGCCGTTTTACTTTGTTATATATTTTTATTTTAAAGATTAAATTATTAGTTTACTTTCACATTTAGATTTTAAAAAACAAATAAAGTTATACTTTTTTTGATTAAGTAGCTAATTGATTAGTTTAGAAAATTGGACGATTGTCTATAGTCTTTTTTCTTAAATAAATAAAAGAAAAAACTTCTCTTTATAATATTTTATTAATAAATTTGTTAACGAAAAATAACATATTGAAACCTTCTATTCATAATAGAGATGATAGTCTCGAAGAAGACGACCAATAGTTGTTCAAAAATATGGAAGTTAAAAATATAGAAAAGTAAAAAAAATTAAGTTAATATAGTAATAACATTTAAAATTTCAAGAAATATAAGGGTAAGGAAAAAAAAAAGGTAAAATAAAAGATTACATTCTAAACTTAACAAACTCAACAAAAAGGATAAAGTGAAAAAGATAGGGGTACAATTAGCAACACCCCTCAAAATATGGCATTTCAAATACTACTAATTACACTATTTATCTAATATTAATTTTATGTAAATAAAATCACTTTAAAATATGGCATTTGAAGTACTAATAATTACACAATTTGCCTAAACAAATCATAATGATAATAATTACACAATCTGCTTAAACATGGAACTGAAGATATTGCTAGAATTTTGAAAGTAACTTGTACAGCATTTAAGCTTCCTGGAAGGTCATTGTTATCCTACACTTCACATAAATCTCAATTACCAATTGGAATTTTAGCATTGTCCGGTGTAGCTCATCAATATGATATGATCATACAATGAAACATCAATATGATATGTAACATTGCTCTGCATTATGTACATAAATAAGAAGGGAAAAAACCTTTTGTGCCATAATCCCATTCATCTCATTAGTGAGCATATTTCTACTTACAACTACTATATACATTTTAAAGCTCAAGCCATTTTTGTTTTGGACTACCCTTAATTTCACTCTTGGTATGAACTCATCCTTCCTCCTAACAAATTAATCGATTGGTCGCAGTTACATATGTCGAAGTCACCTAAAATGTTATCCTCAGTAATAACTATCTTTAACTTTCATGCAACCGATATAAAGAGAATTATTATTTTATAAAATATAGTTTCGAATGATTGACACATACTATCGGTCTCATGCAATTCAAGCAGAATTGGTTATTAAGGTGTGTGACAATCAACAAAATCTGTTAATGGAGATTATAGACTCCATCGACAATGTAAAGTAATACTTTATTATGTTATTAGGTTATTGTAGTTTATTTGTCCATACAATGTAAGTATATAAATTTAGTTTGTTCAAATTAATGTTTTCTGTCACAATGAAAATCACGTTATGTACCCCAAAATTTAAGAGAATCAAGGCAATTTGATCAATTGACATTCTTCTACCTCAAGGGTGCAAAACCAAATTTCTAATGCTCTTGCAACTCTAGTCTCGATGGTATAGGTACTTGAAGATGCCCAACTAAAAGATTCATATTGATCATAAATATTCTCTTCTAGAAGAAAGTTAGCTCATGTTGGATCTAGAATTGAAGGTGAATTTTTTTGACAACATGACTACTAGGATGTTCTAGACGTCGTACGAGATTAGTAATAGTATTGCAAGCGAGCTGCAAAGGGAGCTGCACGGGTTGATGACATTATTCTCGAGCAACTTTGCAATATTTCCCTCGATATTTTTGTTCTCAAAAATGAGTTTCTATACTTGCCAAGATTAGGAAACATTGTATAAGCTATCAGTTGGATCTCATGCTCCACTTCTAGCTTGTGGTAAATATTAGGCCTTCTCAAAGAAACATGATTGTTTGCCAAGACATCGAGTTATCTCATCCTTATGCTCCCTACAAGACACTACCATTGCTACAAAAATATCTCTAATGACTGTAACTTCCACGCCCCGGTCCCGTAGGATCGATCATTCTCGCTAAGGCGTGATGGCGCATGAGCCTAAATTGCGCTCACGCAAGACGGGTTCCATAACAGCCAATTACAGGCTAAGCGATGGCGTCGTCGCATAGAAGTCCCAAGCAGAACATTGAATGAACAACGCAACACAAGCATTGAAACAAAATATGAATCTTTTATTGATACATGAAGTAAGATTTTACAAAGGCACGAAGCCAAGATTATAATTACTCAAGCTCACTTTTCTCTCTGATTATAATCACTCAACTCTCTCCCATCTCCCAATATAATTTGACGAGCCGGCGGATGCTTCAGATAGGCGATATCCATACATTATGTCTCGTATAAGTCCATACTTCATGCGGTCGCACGTCTCAAAATGCCAAGGAACTCCGTGTCTCGACGCATCCAAGCGAGCTCTGCGCCAACGAGCTTCTACTTGTGCCTTCACATAAAACTGTGTGGGTGTCAGTACTCAACTGTACTGGTGGAGTGAGCTCCTCGTCCACCCATACAAAACCAACACGTTCATTTACTTTGTGCAACATAGTTCCTTTATGATTGTCTTTCTATTCTTGCCTTAGGATCGATTTTAGAACACAGATGTCTGGCCTATTTTGTGTCTCTAGACCATCATCGTGCCTCGTACCGATAACTTTTTTATCGTTGTGCCTCTAGACTATTCTCGTGTTTACAACATCAATGTACCAACTCGTGCTTGCCTTTCGTGTCATACTTTGAGACACAATAACGTGGTCGTGCCATAAACTTGCTCCGTGCTTCAACATCGAGACTGTGCCTCACAACTTAACATTTCTAAACCAAACTTGCCTTACGGCCCTTCTTGACTTAACTTGAAACGACTCAAATCGACTTATGAAACTCTATGCCAACGACTTAATGCTCGACGCCACATCCCGTGTCGAAGCACGTATCTTTGCTATAGCCAAATCTTAGGCTTCGTACTAGTATTGCAACTATGCATGCCTTTTCTTGACTCAGTTTGTGCCATGTTTATACTTTCTTTGGTTCGACTGACACCGTGCATGCGGATAACCGCTTAGCACGCCAACTTATCTATATGAAAGGTCACTGGCATTAACTAGCCATCGTGGACATAGCTAGGAATACGATGGGTCGGTCAATGCAGGTAGCTAGTCCCAATGACAGCCCAACGAATTCTTGGTTGCCTACCCAGCATCAGCTATACCGTGTTTCCTCCATGGCCGGATCGATCCCGTGGCCCCAGGTTGCCGTCCGAAGAAATATCGCCCGTGTGCACAAGTTGTCTATGACCACGCACCTACGAGACTTCATCTAGACTCATGTAAATTTATGTCCTAATTTGTGGAACGACTCAAACCTTTTGCATATTATGCCCATAAACCATACTTCTTTGAGACTCCCAAATGAGGGACCGTCTCGACGACAAACCACCGCTTGAACTTTCTATTGCGACAAGCCATCGCTTGAACTTTCCATTCTTTGAAACTCAGGGAACGGCTACTGCATAGTCTTCCTACTTAACTTGAACAAAACGTGTTCTATATGTGCCATAGACCGTGGCTAACCTTTCATTGAATCAACCGTGGCTCGTGACTTAAACCAACTTGTGTTCTATGCGACACTACCATCCAAGTCATACTTTATATGACGAGCCTAGAGATCGTTGGCGGTATGACTTCAACAACCGAAAAAAGCGTAGAACAGTGCTTAGAATGACTTCGATAGCTCGACATAATTTTTGCTTAACTTAATCGTGCAACAACTTAACCCGTGGGACGAACAAAGGCTATGCCAAGCCTTGTACCACTACACCAAAAAGAGCGATTTGCGACCGTTAGAGTTGTCCAACAACGACGGACTAAAACTATCGTTGCATTTTCGACAGATAAAAACTGTCGTGTACCATCAAACCAATGCCACCAAAATATAGTAGATTAGATTTGACAAATAAAAAATATTGTTTATATTGAAAATTTGGCTCCATAGTACTACCCTAATAAATTTTTTGCTATTTGCTATTTCCAAAACCCCGCGAGCAGCTCCCCCCAAAAAAGAAAACTGCGCTCAAATTCTTCTTCTCCTTCGTACCTTTTAATTCTCAAAACCTAATTAGTTAGCACCACCGACAACACCAGGTAATCTCCTTCAAATCTCCTTCGCACCCTTTATATTTTCTCAAACCCTTTTGTCCATTCGAATCTCCTTCGACAAGGACCCCCCGCGCTCAATTTCCTTCGACAAGGAACCCCCATGCGATTTGTTCCACCGGCTATGGCAATGTAGTATTGTACATATCGGGAAGGGGGATTTCCTTGCTGAGGGGGCGACATAAGGGGATTTGTTCTTTATTTTTATTTTCTAGGGTTTATTTTGTAGGATTTGTTCTTGTTTATTGTATATGGTCCATACTTGAAATTATTGATCATTTTCAGGATTTGCACTTGTTTATTTTTGTAGGGTTTAATATTTTTGTATTTTCTCAATCCTCACTTCTTTCTGAAATTATTTACCATTTTTGGATCTCCCTTTCTCTCTAGGTCAGCGATCGAAAGAGGGACTTCCAATCTATCAAGCAAGTATTTTGAGGTACAAATCTAGTTATTCAGCATATTCTATAGCTTTTTTAAAGATTTTTTTTGGGGCAAAAAATAAGTATCATTTCCCTACAAAATTGATATATTTTTATATAGGTGCATCTCTCTACTATTCAATCTCTCTTCAGTCTTACATCAAAATCTGTGTTTGAAGGCTTCATGGTAGGATCAACCAAAGTCTACTTTAATTTATGTCTCAGAAACAAATTTTGACTCTTTGTAGCGGGCACAAAATCATCTTTATTGGATGCACACTTTAAGCTCATGCAAGCAAGGATGGTATTTGCATCCATACTGAAGGCACAAGATACGCCAATCGGCGAAGTGAAAATAGATTCCCGTCAATTTGTCATGCATATACATATTTTGTTTATTGGAAGGAATTTTGGTAGTCAGTAATTTCTCAAGCCCTATGCATCTTCCAATAAAAAGAAGATGACTTTGCTTCATTAGTAGTTTGCAGTGTTTTGGTAATCTTAGTGATCACTTTGGTAAGCCAAGCATTGGACATTGGGACCGTACATGCTTTATCAAGCATTTATACGTACGACGCCTATGACTTATGCTAAGTTCAAGGATTGTGGCAACACCTACCAACTTGTCACGTCCCAGAACCAGATGTGAGCACCCTGAATTTCGGGTTGATTTTTTTATTTATTTTTTTGATTGATTTAGTTTCAATAAATAATTATTCTGTTTATTATTTTAAGTGTACTTTTCGTACCTTTGATATTTGGAGTGTCAGGGATGTTCATCTACGGAAACCTTCTTCATGAGTTTTGTAGTGGACATGATTGCCTTCATGATGGTATATAATGTCCCACTCAAACTTGTTCGCTTGTACTCTTTTTGCTTTATAGAACTTCGGGTCGATTTAGACCATTTGATTATTAATTAATTTTCCCACTCTTTTCCTTGATCATTATTAGCACGTTACCGTGACTTTTAATTTGAGAGCACAAGACCAGTTATTTTCTTGAAACCAACTTCTCATGCATGATCTACTCGAGACGCTCTTCATCCATGACCTTCGTGTCCCACTCAGACACGCCATTTTGTGCTCTATTTGCTTCACACAACTTACCTGACACGTGACCCGATTTTATTTCACCCCACGGTGTCATATTTATTTTTCGACTTGATTTATGGGTACCCTGTCGACCAAAACTTGTCAGCCCCAAATATGGACATGGCCCACATTGAGTCTACTATCCGCACGACACTTGTTTCCCATTTATTGGAATTCTCATGTGCTACATATTTACCCATGATCATAAACACCTATTTTAATTCGATTATTTTACAATGTCCGATTTTGATCCAACCCGACTTGACCGAACCCAGTCCAAGCTCCATGTTACTCTCCATCATGACACCCTCAGCCTCTTTATCCTTGAAAAATATTAATACTCATTCTACCTATTTTTTTAATATTTAATGGAAAATCTCGTTTATTAAAAACCCTTGGAATGGCCAATTTCCCTACTATTAACCTTAGCCACTTGATTCTCCTAATCAATCCTCACCATTAAATTCCCTTCCATAGCAGCCATTAAATCCCTAACACCCCTAGCTAGCCGGCCCTAACTTTGAGGGAACAACTTTTTCACCTCTCTCTCTCTCTCCTCCATTGATTGCTCACAAAGTCTAATATTTTCCCACACACAAATAATTCTCACCTCTCTCTCTCCCACTCTAATATTTTTCTCACACCATCAACAGCAGCTCACCCGTGCTCTTCCCATGCCCGAGCCCAACCTGGTCGGACCTCTCCCTAGCTCCGTCATGGCCGAGCGCCGCCGGCCACCCCCCTGGCCGAGCAGCAGCTCCAACACAGTGATCTCCTCATCCCAACTCCTCTCCTCCTCCGTCCAATGAACCACGCCACCTCCACCGTACGGCACCGTCGCGTTCGCCGTGCCACCCCGCCGCCTAGCCGCGTGTGGCCGCGCATTGGTCGGGCACCGCCGGGCCAGGCCAGGCCGTGCAGCCTCGAGCAGCTGCAACAGCAGCTTTCGCAACAGTGGGCATCGGCCGGAGGCCACTGGCCACGCGCGTATAGCGCCGTCGTCGGCCACACACCACCGTGGCCGTGCTCCACGCGGTGGATGAACTCCGACGACCCCCCTAGGACTGCCGCTTCTTCTCCGGCGTGACGTATAGGCAATTCATGCATTTCGCACAAATTCCCGCCGTAACGCGCGCGGAATCAAGTCCGTTTTGGCGCCCCGTCGCAGCAACTTCGTGCACAATTTTCGAGAAATTCGACCGTTGGATCGGCAATTTCTTTGCTCCGTCACAATTTCGGTATATCCACCTTCACTCCTGTCAATTTTCATCCATTGATTTTATCGTTTGATGCTCCTCAAAATCGGCCACCAAGTTGACCGTTTAAATTGTATAAATTTTAGACAGTTTTGCGGAGTCAACTTCGTCGGCTTATACCTCCTCCATCGTAGCTCCATTTGGCGTGCTACCAGTTCCTGTGTGAAGCTGGTATAACCCTCTTACTATCCCTCCAGTTTTATTTCATTGTGAGCTTGTTTGATTGGTTGAATTCGACGCCAAAGTTGACCGTCCGAATTCGTAATTTCCAACTTGTAAAATTCTATTTTTGAACACGGGACTCCAGATTTTATTTCTGACACCACCATTAGACTCGTGGCATCGTTCTGGCATGTTTTCATATAAGATTTATTAGATTTGGAGGACGTGGGCCCTGTCACATATTTCGGTGCAAGGTGGGTCCCACAGTCCGGGTCAACGGAACTTTTTGACGTCGGCTCATCGAAATCCAATTCTGGATATACCGTTGAGTTCGTATCGTCATTCTAGACTCGTTGACATATACTTTGCTATATTTTGGTAGAAATTGGATCCGGTACACATTTCGGTACAAGTCGGATACCAATATCCAGGTCAACAGGTCATTTTGAGATCGGCTCATCGAAATCCAATTCTGGATATACCGTTGAGTTCGTATCGTCATTCTGGACTCGTTGACATGTAGTTTGCTGAGTTTTGAGAACATTGGCTCCGGCACGCATTTTCGTGCAAACCGGAATTCCAAAGTTCTGGTCAGCGAACCAAATTGAGATCGGGTCAACGGAATCCAATTCTGGATATACCGTTGGGTTCGTATCGTCATTCTGATTTCGTGGATATATAATTTGTTATGTTTTGTAGACTTATTTTCTTGCACGTTTTTCGGTGTAAAACGGCTCCGACACGGATACCGTTTTGACCCAAAATTACCTTTTTGTCCCTGTATCCAAATTGGACCGATGGGTAGACTATCCTAGCTAATTTGACCATTCTGGACACGTTGGCGATGTTTATTTCATCGTCCGACAATGTTTGCTGATAATTTCTCTGAGTTTAACCTTTTTATAAATAATTAATAATTAATTCTTATAATGTTCGTATTTCGGGATTAGTACAACGAAACTGAGATTGGTCAATTCCAGTGATCTCACATCGCTGAAATTGACAAGATGAACACGTGGATCACTATAATAAGATTATCAACTTTACCGTTGATCATCTTATCTCGATTTGCGTGTCATAAGTTTCGACGTACGAATAATGAAGTACACTTTATATCTTTAATAATTAGACTAGAATTGACCCTGTTTGACCAGAGTTGACCAGTTGACCAAAAGTCAACTGTAAGTCAACACTTGACCTAGTTTGACTAGATTGTTGACCGGAGTTGACCTAGAGTTGTTTTGACTTAAAAAACCTAGGATAATATAGATTGCTTGTAGAGATTAATATATTACAACTTGAACACCTTGTAACCTGTGTTGCTTTAATTAGGACTCTGTGGCTTCAGTTGGACCCCTATACCTATCAGCTGTTCAGGTTATCAGGCGAGTACATTCTCTGATCATTTTATATCATGCTTAAAATTATTTTTCTGCTTTAAATTACTTTACTTGATACTGTCACATTGGTCACACGGATTAGTACTATATGGATCCCTTCTTGAGATGTTATTTCCTCAGGGAGCATCGGTTACTTCATGTTCTGTACGTTTCACTTACATGGCGTATCACTATGCTTTATTGGTTCATTGAATCACTTGTGACATGTACTCTCATGATCACAGAGTCTTTCTTGAATCCCCATTTATTAGGCTTCCTAGAATCCCCATTTATGGGACTATCATATACCACCCTTCGGGGGCCGTTGCATGAATCATAACATAACCTGGCTGGATCCTTGTGTATTGATTGGGGGTACGGGGGAGTAAAAGTGGACATGTGAATAATATCCAAGTAGTATCTCATCAGAATCATTCTGTAGTGTCTCATCAGAATCATCCTATGCCATTTACATGTCTATATTGTACTCTGACCACTAGCCACTGTTAGTTACCTATTTATAGTAGATATTTCTATTACAGTTCTCTCTGTTTACATACTGCATTTTCTCAGTTCTTGTATCTTACTTTACTGTATGATTATATTTTCTAACCTGCTATGAACTGTTGAGATGTATTGTGCTCGCTCCTGTCCTGACTGGACCTGTTGATAAAATTTATAGATAGACTAGAGGTTGCCTGCTAGCCTAGAGGAGACACAGTAGAGGTTGTATAGATAGCTAGGGTTTTGCTTATAGCTTATTTTCAGTTGTCTTGAGTTGTATTTATGGATTACTGTATTGAGTTTTGAGTTGTATTTCTGGGTTTGTGTATCTTAGACACTTAGACTTTTCTCTGCTATATCTCTTTTGGATTTCATGTTTTATCTACCTTTTATTATGCTCTACCTTAGATGTGATTGAGACTATATCTTCTATGTTACCCCCATTCGGGGAGTATAAACTGCTTAGTATTATATTGTTAGATGTTGTGACCTAGGACAGCGTTCTACCGCCGATACTGTGACGTAGGCTGGACGTACCCACTTCTCGTACCCTTACTCTAGGGTGCGGGTCGTGACACATTTTTAGTGGTGGCCCATGCAGGTCGAGTTTGTGTAGTGGTATTCGAACTAGAGTACCACTACAGCCTGCAGTAGGATTAGAATATATTTTTTGAAGGTACTCAATCACAGTTAGGATCCCTTGAGAGATTCCTGGGACGACCCTTGAGAATCTTATTTTAACTTCGATTTGAAAACTCTCTTCCCTTGATTTGATTTATCTTTACTTTCTTTTGTTGAATTTGATTTGATGGATTATTGTTGAATTTGAGTTTGTATTTATTGATTTTGATGGAAGATTGTTGAATTTTGAATCTTGATGTTAGCTGTGGCATCCAAGTTTGTATTTATATGATTTGAAGGATTTTGTTCATTTTTGAATCTTGATATTCGTTGATAAATTTGATTTTTGGGTATTTATTGTTGATTTAATTTAATTTTTGTCAAGATGAAATTATATGGGCTAGGTCATCTGAGTTTTGGAATCTAGTCTTCTATAGTCACATTAGCCAGCATGGTGAGGACATATAGTCTGATTTTGGATATATTTCTCGGGTGTGGGAATTTAAGGTTTTCACAGCCGAGCTAGCGGCATCGCAAAAATGTTAAATACCATAATTCTAGAGGTATGTGTCTAAGTTCAGGACTCTGTGGTTATCGTAGCCTTGCTTACTAGTATGACGAGGATTTAGAGTACCATAATTTTGGATAGACGTATATGATTATCAGATTGTACCTTAAATGTTTTCGAACATGTTTTCTCTACTTTTGTTTCAGTCCTTCAAAAAAAAAAGAATTATTATTTGTTTTGTTTTGTTTTGCTTCTCATTATTTAACTTAGGAGTAGCTTTAGCTATTATTATAAACCTTTGTGTAACTTTTGCTATAAATTTCTTCATAATACAATGAATCAATGATTTTTGCTAGACCTTATTTTGGATTTGATATTATAGTTCTGGTTTCAAAATGGGTTCCTCTTTTAAACAGATAAGCAGAAGAGATTCTATTATCATTTTTTTCCTGCCAATATTTTTATTTCCATCAATCTTTGTCTTATATAACAGTCCTGATTACATCAATTTCGTCTCGTATCTAATTCTGTCAGCTATACCTTGAAACCCTCGAATCTTCATATCATTTTGCCTGAGACATGTTGAGGAAATAACGTAAATTATCTAGTTCGAAAATGACGTAATTGGTTATCATATGATGATTTTGTAGGAATCAGAATGTTGGATGCCAAATATGAAAAATTCGAGATAGAGATATGGTAAAGGTTTAGAATGGAATCGAGAGATAGATGTTATCAATTTAGAAACAATCGCAGAAAATTTTGGTTATGAGTAATTCATGGTTGTATTTCAAAAAAAAACTAATGAGGATATCAGAGGTCAACTTAGTTTTGAGAACTTAGGAAATCTTGGTTATTGATTCTTGGGAACTTTTACAAGGCTATGTAGAAATTTAGAAATGGAAAGGAGAATTTAATTGTATTCAATGATTATGCGAAATTGAACTAGATATTGTAAGAGGGTGACTAGAGACAGAGAGAACACAAGGATTTTAAGTTATAGGAATTATTTTAGATGATTGGGAGAAAATTGTAGAATTCAAAAGGATAATATTTGAAGGTGAACATTGAAGAAAATATGAAGGTTGATTTATAAACAAGAATAAATTTGTATGACATAGTGGTATTAGAGTTGAGTAAATACGAGACTTGATTTAAACAAGTCCAAGGATTTCATAAACTGGATTTAGAGGTTTCGGATCTAATTTAGAACGAGGTGAAAGAATATGGAAATTTGATTAAATGGATAAGTGTTGATACCTAATTAAGAGGGGTATGCTTCGTGGAAAATGTTTTAAAAGTTTGGAATTTTGTCTATGGTGATCGTGGTAAAGGGTTAGATGACTGAAGTTATAAAATTTTGAGGGTAGTCATATAACGGTTGATTTTTTATATTGGGATTTGTGAGATAAAAATATGATTGACAAATGATAAATTTGATGGTATTATAGAGAGATGACTAACTGACTTTCGTATGAAATCTTCTTGTTTTTTTTCTCTAAAAGGGTTTTTTCAATATCATTGAATCCTAGTTTCCTTAATCACGACCAAATCGACTTCGATTATCTTTTCTTATCATATTAATATCTTGGGTTGTACTCAATTGAATTAAATTTGATTATGACCTGAATCTCCATCCTTGTATGCTCGTTCTCAGACTTTGTTGAACCTGTCCTCCATATTGCCCAAATCTTGATTTTTCCAATTTGATCAACTTAGATCGTATCGATACTAAATATTCTTAATAGATATTTTGATTGGATTCCATGCAATTGACTTTCATTCTTTAACTTTTGATTTTAATTTTCTTGAATAGTATCCCTTAATAGATAATTGGTGGTTATCTTTATTTTATTTTTTTGATAAGTACCAGTTTTCATGTAGGATGGTAGATTGCCTTACAGTTTTGATGATTTGTTATTTCTGTAACTTTTCTAGTTTAGCACCCTGGATTGCTTGTGTGTTTTGATACCCTATGACCGTTTGGTTAGCATGACTAGTATACCTAGATGAGACTTTCATTGCCACCATATGCCATGATCCTGTATGCCGTCCTTTTTGATGGTATGATTTGTTTTAGTTCTGGGACTTGATTGTGGGGGTTTGACCTAGAAGGAGTACGAACATTTTAATTTCGAGGACGAAATTTTTATAAGGTGGGTAGGATGTGAGCACCCTGAATTTCGGGTTGATTTTTATTTATTTATTTTTCTGATTGATTTAGTTTCAATAAATAATTATTCTGTTTATTATTTTAAGCGTACTTTCCGTGCCTTTGATATTTGAAGTGTCAGGGATGTTCATCTCTGGAAACCTTCTTCATGAGTTTTGTAGTGGACATGATTGCCTTCATGACGGTATATAATGTCCCACTCAAACTTGTTCCCTTGTAATCTTTTTGTTTTGCAGAACTTCGGGTCGATTTAGACCATTTGATCATTAATTAATTTTCCCACTCTTTTCCTTGATCATTATTAGCACGTTATCGTGACTTTTAATTTGAGAGCACAAGACCAATTATTTTCTTGAAACCAACTTCTCATGCATGATCTACTCGAGACGCTATTCACCCATGACCTTCGTGTCCCACTCAGACACGCCATTTTGTGCTCTATTTGCTTCACACAACTTACCTGACACGTAACCCGATTTTATTTCACCCCACGGTGTCACATTTATTTTTCGACTTGATTTATGGGTACCCTGTCGACCAAAACTTGTCAGCCCCAAATATGGACATGGCCCACATTGAGTCTACTATCCGCACGACACTTGTGTCCATTTATTGGAATTCTCATGTGCTACTTATTTATCCATGATCATCAACACCTATTTTAATTCGATTATTTCGCAATGTCCGGTTTTGATCCAACCCGACTTGACCGAACCCAGTCCAAGCTCCATGTTACTCTCCAACATGACACCCTCAGCCTCTTTATCCTTGAAAAATATCAATACTCATTCTACCTATTTTTTTAATATTTAATGGAAAATCCCGTTTATTAAAAACCCTTGGAATGGCCAATTTCTGTACTATTAACCTTAGCCACTTGATTCTCCTAATCAATCCTCACCATTAAATTCCCTCTCATAGCAGCCATTAAATCCCCAACACCCCTAGCCGGCCCTAAATTTGAGGGAACAACTTTTTCACCTCTCTCTCTCCTCCATTTATTGCTCACAAAGTCTAATATTTTTCCACACACAAATAATTCTCACCTCTCTCTCTCCCACTCTAATATTTTCCTCACACCATCAACAGCAGCTCACCCGAGCTCTTCCCATGCCCGAGCCCAACCTAGCTGGACCTCCCCCGAGCTCTGCCGTGGCCGAGCGCCGCCGGCCACCGCCCTGGCCGAGCAGCAGCTCCAACACAATGATCTCCTCATCCCAACTCCTCTCCTCCTCCTTCCAATGAACCATGCCACCTCCACCGTACGGCACCGTCGCGTTCGCCGTGCCACCCCGCCGCCTCGCCGCGTGTGGCCGCGCATTGGCCGGGCACCGCCGGGCCAGGCCAGGCCGTGCAGCCTCCAGCAGCTGCAACAGTAGCTTTCGCAACAGTGGGCGTCGGCCGGAGGCCACTCGCCACGCGCGTACATCGCCGTTGCCGGCCACGCACCGCCGTAGCCGTGCCCCCCGCGGTGGACGAACTCCGGCGACCCCTCCTGGGTCTGCCTCTTCTTCTCCGGCGCGACGTATAAGCGAATTTGTGCATTTCGTACGAATTCCCGCCGTGACGCACGGGGAATCAAGTCCGTTTTGGCTCTCCGTCGCAGCAACTTCGTGCACGATTTTCGAGAAATTTGACCGTTGGATCGACAATTTCTTCTCTTCGACACAATCTCGGTATATCCACCTTCACTCCTGTCAATTTTTATCCGTTGATTTTAATGTTTGATGCTCCTCAAAATCGGCCACCAAGTTGACCGTTTAAATTGTATAAATTTTGGACAGTTTCGCGGAGTCAACTTCGTCGGCTTGTACCTCCTCCACCGCAGCTCCATTTGGCGTGCTACCAGTTCCTGTGCGAAGCTGGTATAACCCTCTTACTACCCCTCCAGTTTAGTTTCATTGTGAGCTTGTTTGATTGGTTGAATTCGATGCCAAAGTTGGCCGTCCGAATTCGTAATTTCTAACTTGTGAAATTCTATTTTTGAACACGGGACTCCAGATTTCATTTCTGACACCACCATTAGACTCGTGGCGTCGTTCTGGCATGTTTTCATATAAAATTTATTAGATTTGGAGGACGTGGGCTCTGGCACGCATTTCGGTGCAAGGTGGGTGTCACGCCCCGGTCCCGCTAGGGTCGTCCGTCTTGCTTGGATCCCTGCGAGATCGATCGTCTTCGCTAAGGCGTGATGCCATGCAAGCCTAAGTTGCGCTTGCACAAGGCCATTAGTCAAGCAAAACACACGCACGCACCCATTAGTCAAGCAAAACACACGCACGCACCCATTACAGAAAACCAAATATTGAACACAGAGATTTGAAATTGAAATATTTTCTTTTATTCATAACTTGATAGGAATACAAGTACAAAGCTTTGCAACTCAGATTTGCCTTATAATTGGCTATATGATTCTCTTTGAAACACTCTTTTGAAATTAGCCACAATGCCCATACATGATATCCCTTTCTTACAAGCTGGAATTGAAAGACACCTTCAAAGGAAATAAAAACAGGAAACTTGAGTGGAATGAAAATAGCTTTGAGGCGATCCGCAGCTCTACTGGGCTAGACGAGCTTCGGTGCCTCACTTGAAATCCCCCTGTCTCCTTTTGCTTTCTAAAAAGGATGCCCACAACGTGGGTCAGCACACATCATGTACTGGAGAGCGGCTTTTGGCCGAACTCGTAAATCTCTGCACTAATTCAATATGTTGAGCTAACATTTACTAGTGATCTTTCTACTTGTCTAGGTTCTTTTTAACAATTCATAAGAACACGACAGTAGAATATATCATAAGCAACTTACCATCGCCGGCAGTCATCCCTGCACAAAACCACGTTAGCACAATTTGCATAATGAGTAATTCATGATTCATTCTTGCAGATATTGAAGTTGTCATTCGGGTCATGCAGGTGGACTATTCTATATGTTGGTCCATGGGTTATCCCCATGATTAGCCGCTGTGACTCTTTGGTTCAGCTCGTCGCTAAGGACTCAGATCGACTCCAATTTTCACATGGAGGGCCTAATCTTTCATAGGCCGAGCGGTTCCAGGTGCCCCCAGATACCACCCGAGAGAAATGTTTTCTTGTATACAAGTTGTCCGAGACCAAATGCATGCTCTAGTTGTTCTATCAGATGAGACACATTTGGACTTATGCACAGATATACGACACGTTTGATTCGTGCCTTCAGGTTCTTCTCAACACGTACAAGTTCGTCAGTACGTGTCTATATTTTCAAGCATACTAGTGACAAGCAGATGATCATTCTTATCGGGCAGATAGAGTAGTAACATATATTCTTGCATTTGATTCAATTCAATTATCTTCTCTTATCTTTTCAGGATGTGGTATCGTTGATCATTGGGACAAGGCAACAGAGTGGACTAGAGATCATTTTTCTTAGGCGTACAGATCAATGTTTGTTCGGTTGAAGCAACTCACCGAGATGAATCTTAGTAGAGAGAATGAGGGACTTCACGCGCCATTCACGAACAATTCACGCGCCCTACATTGGCACCAACAGTTGATTAGCATACTTCGTCTCTTTCTCTCAAGATTCGGAATGAATGCGAAATGTGATGAAAGCGAACAATGAAAACCAATCATCGAAAACCAATACGAAAATGCATTCATCAAAACCAAGCAGCGAGAGAAAACATTCAGCAAAACTCTTGGATTCATTTCAATAGAAGCCAATCCATCAATTGGAAAGGTTCATTACATTTCATCCGTGATCAATCGATACCGGCAAAGGTTTCACCAAATACTCAGTTCAAGACTGAGTCAACAAGCCGTAGGTATTACATAGTGGATCGCAAGGAGCGGGGCACTACATAATAACCCACCGAGAAAAAGTTTTGTCCTCAAAACTTAAGATACAAACTCACCTCCACTTTCTGGATCAAGTAAGGTGGAGAGATTATAGACACGAGCATTAGTCCGCTGCGGCTGGTTGTGCGGATGGTCTCGAAGCGGCGGTGGGCCTGGCAGTTGCCCATGCTCTTCAGTGTCATCTCTGTTCTGATCCGTTCTATTCTTTTTCGGGCAATATTTGACTGAGTGGCCCTGTTGGCCACAACGAAAACAAGCGTGGTTAGCGGCACGACAGTCCTCCTTGATGTGCCCATTGTTGCCACAGTGACTGCAACTCTGGCCATTCACATAGCGGCAGTCTTCTTTGACATGCCCTCGTCGACCGCAGAAGTCGCATACAGGCTTGTTGTTCTGTTCTCCGTCAATCTTTTTCTTTCCGTCATGATATCTTTTAGCGGGCTGGTTGCGACTGTACTGCGTCTTTGCTGACGCCTTCTTCTGCTGGAACTGTTCCACCTGTAGCACCGCCTCAAAGGCTTGAGAATAGGACCCGCATTCTCGATTCAGCACACTTAATTGGATGTCGTCATTCAGACCTCCAACGAATCGATTTATGCGAGTCTTTTCAGTAGGGAGCAAAGCAACGGCAAAATTTGCCAGCTTAGCAAATTCAGACTCATAGTCCTCCACGGACATATTCCCCTGTTCCAGTGTGATGAAGTCATCCTCCATCTTCTTGCTCATGGCTGGAGGCATATATTGATCCAGAAACGCCTTCTTGAACAAGGCCCATGAGATCTTTCCATTCCTAGCCGTTACGAGCAGCGCCGGCTTCTTTGTCTTCCACCAATCCTTCGCCCGCAGCCGTAGAAGCATAACGGCACAAACTACCTTTTTGCTACTTGGAACTCCTATGAACGCGAACAGACTCTCCATTTTGTCAATCCAGTCCATCACCTTATCGGGTGATGTCCTGCCTTCAAATTTCGGAGGTTTCGCGTCTAAGAAGTCCTTTGGCCTAAAGGAAGTGTGCCTTTGCGTTGGCTGGGGCTCGTCACCCTCCACGGGCTGAATCTCGGGCGCTCCCGTTGGTTTGGTCGCTGCGGTGGTATCTCAATTTGCCGCAAGCGCCGTGACAAGCTGAGTCAAAGAGTCCAACTGTTTCTTCTGGGCCTCTATTTGGGCTTGTTGTAATTGATTGTTTTCTTCACTGTCCTGCCTCTGCAGTTCCAACATTCTCATGATCCGTTCTATCGGATCGTTCGAGGCAGCGGGTCGAGTAGGGGCCATTTCTCTACAAAAGATTATAACTTCTGTCAGTCTCATAAAATATTATGGACTTATTGTATGGGACATTGGTTTTCATAACTCAAAATCGGGACACTTTATGAAAGCCGTCAAAGTACTTTATATACTTTTCAAAATCGATATTTGTAAGAGGCCAAGGACGTAAAACTGTGCTCTGATACCACTTTGTCACGCCCCGATCCCGCTAGGGTCGTCCGTCTTGCTTGGATCCCTGCGGGATCGATCATCCTCGCCAAGGCGTGATACCGTGCAAGCCTAAGTTGCGCTTGCACAAGGCCATGTACCTGCACAAAAACAACTAGTCAAGCAAAACACACGCACGCACCCATTGCAGAAAACCAAATATTAAACACAGAGATTTGAAATGGAAATACTTTCTTTTATTCATAACTTGATAGGAATACAAGTACAAAGCTTTGCAACTCAGATTTGCCTTATAATTGGCTACATGATTCTCTTTGAAACACTCTTTTGAAATTAGCCACAATGCCCATACATGATATCCCTTTATTACAAGCTGGAATTGAAAGACACCTTCAAAGGAAATGAAAACTGGAAACTTGACTGGAATGAAAATAGCTTCGAGGTGATCCACAGCTCAACTGGGCTAGACGAGCTTCGGTGCCTCACTTGAAATCCCTATGTCTCCTTTTGCTTTCTGAAAAGGATGCCCACAACGTGGGTCAGCACACATCATGTACTGGCGAGCGGCTTTTGGCCGAACTCACAAATCTCTGCACTAATTCAATATGTTGAGCTAACATTTACTAGTGATCTTTCTACTTGTCTAGGTTCTTTTTAACAATTCATAAGAACACGACAGTAGAATATATCATAAGCAACTTACCATCACCGGCAGTCATCCCTGCACAAAACCACGTTAGCACAATTTGCATAATGAGTAATTCATGATTCATTCTTGCAGATATTGAAGTTGTCATTCGGGTCATGCAGGTGGACTATTCTATATGTTGGTCCATGGGTTATCCCCATGATTAGCCGCTGTGACTCTTTGGTTCAGCTCGTCGCTAAGGACTCAGATCGACTCCCATTTTCACATGGAGGCCCTAATCTCTCCTAGGCCGAGCGGTTCCAGGTGCCCCCAGATACCACCCGAAAGACAAATATTTCCTTGTATACAAGTTGTCCGAGACCAAATGCATGCTCTAGCCGTTCTATCAAATGAGACACATTTGGACTTATGCACAGATATACGACATGTTTGATTCGTGCCTTCAGGTTCTTCTCAACACGTACAAGTTCGTCAGTACGTGTCTACATTTTCAAGCATACTACTGACAAGCAGATGATCATTCTTATCGGGCAGATAGAGTAGTAACACATATTCTTGCATTTGATTCAATTCAATTATCTTCACTTATCTTTTCAGGATGTGGTATCGTTGATCATTGGGACAAGGCAACAGAGTGGACTAGAGATCATTTTTCTTAGGCGTACAGATCAATGTTTATTCGGTTGAATCAACTCACCGAGATGAATCTTAGTAGAGAGAAAGAGGGAAGAGGGACTTCACGCGCCGTTCACGAACAATTCACGCGCCCTACATTGGCACCAACAGTTGATTAGCATACTTCGTCTCTTTCTCTCAAGATTTGGAATGAATGCGAAATGCGATGAAAGCGAACAATAAAAACCAATCATCGAAAACCAACACGATAATGCATTCATCAAAACCAAGCAGCGAGAGAAAACATTCAGCAAAACTCTTGGATTCATTTCAATAGAAGCCAATCCATCAATTGGAAAGGTTCATTGCATTTAACCCGTGATCAATCGATACTGGCAAAGGTTTCACCAAATACTCAGTTCATGACTGAGTCAACAAGCCGTAGGTATTACATAGTGGACCGCAAGGAGCGGGGCACTACAGTGGGTCCCATAGTCCGAGTCAACGGGACTTTTTGATGCCGGCTCATCGAAATCCAATTCTGGATATACCGTTGAGTTTGTATCGTCATTCTGGACTCGTTGACATATAATTTGCTAGGTTTTGGTGGACATTGGATCCGACACGCATTTCGGTGCAAGTCGGATACCAATATCCGGGTCAACAAGTCATTTTAAGATCGGCTCATCGGAATCCAATTTTGAATATACCGTTGAGTTCATATCATCATTCTGGACTCGTTGACATGTAGTTTGCCGAGTTTTGAGAACAATGGCTCCGGCACGTATTTCCGTGCAAATCAGAATTCCAAAGTTCTGGTCAACGGACCAAATTAAGATCAGGTCAACGGAATCCAATTCTGGATATACCGTTGGGTTCATATCGTCATTCTGGTTTCGTGAACATATAATTTGTTATATTTTGTAAACTTATTTTCTTGCACGTTTTTCGGTGCAAAACAGCTCTGACACGGATACCCTTTTTGACCCAAAATTACCTTTTTGCCCTTGTGTCCAAATTGGACCGATGGGTCGGCTATCGTAGCTAATTTGACCATTCTGGACACGTTGGCGATGTTTATTTCATCGTCCGACAATATTTGTTGATAATTTTTCTGAGTTTAACCTTTTTATAAATAATTAATAATTAATTCTTATAATGTTCATATTTCGGGATTAGTACAACCAAACTGAGATTGGTCAATTCCAGTAATCTCACATCGCTAAAATTGACAAGATGAACACGTGGATCACTATAATAAGATTATCAACTTTACCGTTGATCATCTTATCTCGATTTACGTGTCGTAAGTTTCGACGTACGAATAACGAAGTACACTTTATATCTTTAATAATTAGACTAGAATTGACCATGTTTGACCAGAGTTGATCAGTTGACCAAAAGTCAACTATAAGTCAACACTTGACCTAGTTTGACTAGATTGTTGACCGGAGTTGACCTAGAGTTGTTTTGACTTAAAAGAACCTAGGATAATATAGATTGCTTGTAGAGATTCATTTATTACAACTTAAACACCTTGTAACCTGTGTTGCTTTAATTAGGACTCTGTGGCTTCAGTTGGACCCCTATACCTATCAGCTGTTCAGGTTATCAGGCGAGTACATTCTCTGATCATTTCATATCTTGCTTAGAATTATTTTACTGCTTTAAATTACTTTACTTGATATTGTCACGTTGGTCACACGGATTAGTAATATATGGATTCCTTCTTGAGATGTTATTCCCTCAAGGAGCATCGGATACTTCATGTTCTGTGCGTTTCACTTACATGGCGTATCACTATGCTTAATTGGTTCATTGAATCACTTGTGACATATACTCTCATGATCACAGAGTCTTCCTTGAATCCCCATTTATTGGGCTTCCTAGAATCCCTATTTATGGGACTATCATGTACCACCCTTCGGGGGCCGTTGCATGAATTATAACATAACCTGGCTGGATCCTTGTGTATTGATTGGGGGTACGAGGGAGTAGAAGTGGACATGTGAATAATATCCAAGTAGTATCTCATCAGAATCATTCCGCAGTGTCTCATCAGAATCATCCTATGCCATTTATATGTCTATATTGTACTTCGACTCACTAGCCACTGTTAGTTCCCTATTTATAGTAGATATTTCTATTACAATTCTCTCTCTGTTTACATACTGTATTTTCTCAGTTCCTGTATCTTACTTTACTGCATGATTATATTTTCTAACCTGCTATGAACTGTTGAAATGTATTGTGCTCGCTCCTGTCCTGACTGGACCTGTTGATAAATTTTACAGATAGACTAGAGGTTGCCTGCTAGCCTAGAGGAGACACAGTAGAGGTTGTATAGATAGCTAGGGTTTTGCTTATAGCTTATTTTTAGTTGTCTTGAGTTATATTTATGGATTACTGTATTGAGTTTTGAGATGTATTTCTGGGTTTGTGTATCTTAGACACTTAGACTTTTCTCTGCTGTATCTCTTTTGGATTTCATGTTTTATCTACCTTTTATTATGCTCTACCTTAGATGTGATTGAGACTATATCTTCTAAGTCACCCCCATTCGGGGAGTATAAACTGCTTAGCATTATATTGTTAGATGTTGTGACTAGGACAGCGTTCTACCGTCAACACTGTAGCGTAGGCTGGACGTACCCACTTCTCGAGCCCTTACTCTAGGGTGCGGGTCGTGACACCAGAATACTGGAGAGCGGAGGACAGACACAGCCAGCTATGTTATAAAAGTGTAATCCACCTCGACATACGGTCACGGCTGTCTAGATGCATGAGGGTTTATTTATAAGCCATCAGTCTCATATGGTCAAGAACTGTCACTACCACATTTCTAGTTTGAAGGTTTTTTTGTCATTTTTGTAATTATTTGAATTTAATATATTTTATTAGGAATTTTTAAATAATTTAATTGAATGGGTTGATTTAAGTATTAATTTAATTATTGCCTTGTGATTATGGTTAGCCTAACCTAGATTGGACCTAACCTAGATGGGTCATAACTAACTTAGTGAGCCACTTTGAGAATTAGATGGTTTTGGTTAATGGTTTAAGTCAAGTCTAGTTTAGTTAAGTGATTTGCAAAAGACTAGGAAAGAACCCTTTGTTCTAGGCCACCCATTAGCCTTGATTCATTCCTAGCCATAGGATGAAACCTAAAAACCCTAATCCTAACAAAAGTGACCAGCCAAGACCCCCCTTGCCTATATAACGTCTCTATAGGAATTTGTGCCTCTTTCTTTATTAGTTCTTCATTTTCCTAAGGAATAGGTAAGCCTTCATTTAATTTTCTTCATAGTTTAATGAATAGGACTCTATTTTATTTGGGATTTCTTCCATTGTGATCTAATCAATGTTCTCTTGTTGATGGTGGAGTCAAATCACAGATTTGAATCAATTTGAGGGATTGGGTGGCTTTTGGAGATTTCCACATTGAAAGAGTTTTGTGTTGAAGAACAACCCTAGGTAAATTCCTAACCACCCACTAAAATTAGGTTTTAATTGCATGAACATCTAGCCCTAGGTGTCCTGGTTCTGTAGGTATAGGGTTTTCTAATTTTCGTGTCCTGTACGTGTCAACCCCAGTTTTTCAAAATTTTTGTTTATTAGTAATAATTGGTCATTAGTGATTAAATTAGCTTTAAAATGTTTTATTATAATTATTAGGAATTTTCTAGAATTTTTAAATAATTTTAAATGATTTTAAAATGGTTTTAAATACCTAAAATGCCTCTTTGCAATTAAAAGAATTGTTTTAAATATGTTTTGTAATTGTTTAAACCCTTTCTGTAATTTCCCAAAATCTGTTTGCAAATTTTATTTGCAAACTTAAACTGCGGGCCTCGTTTTGCAATATTGATATTGCACAAACATTAGGACAGGGACTTGTTTGTAATTTCTAAACTAAGGAGGACCTAACCCTAAAACGACCACCCCCTCCAACCGACCTTCCCTAATTTTTCGGCGATCACCGAAACCCTAACCCTAATCCAGTCCTAATTCCACCGCCTTCGACACCTATAAAAAGACCCCCTCATCGACCTTGAACTCCCCACAACCGCCTCGACCACTCCCTACACCGCTACGACCACCATCTTCTCCATTTCCAGTCGCCGGAACCCTGACTCCGGCAGCCTTCAAACCCACCTCTACACAGCCTCTCGTCGACAACCACCACCACCCCCAGCTTCGCCACAGCACGGCGAGTCGATCGCCACCGCTCCGCCACGACCACGACGCCTCCAGCCGCCGTTCGCCCTCTCGAAACCAACTTCGACGCCGGACACGAAGATAACAGTGACTGTTTCGTGTCGTGCGTATCCAATACTTACGTATGTTGTTCGCCTGGACACAACGACCCCAGCCCCGTACTCGGACACGCGTAGATCGTGTCGTGCATGTCGTGCAGTGCATGGACACGTCGACACGGTGTCAGATCTCATTTCTCGTGTCCTGGACAGTGTGGACACGAGCGAACTGTTATTTAGAGAACGGGTTTAAAACGTGTTATCGGGTTTTAAAAACCCATTAAACCATTTAGTTATCGGGTCTGGGCTCTTCCCAACCCGATATTTTTGTTTAGGTTTAAAATATTCTAAACCCCCGTTCTAACAACCGAACCGAGCTGGTCCACTGGCCAGCCCGAATGAATTAAAATCCCCCCCTCTGGCTGGCCGAGTTCGAGCCTTGCGCTCGTTTTCTGTTTCTTTTCTTTTTAGTTTCTGTTATTTATTTATATATATATATATATATATATATATATATATATATATATATATATATATATATGTATATATGTATTTATATATGTATTACTGTATATATTATATATATATTTACTGTTATATATATTGTATATATACAAATTATTTATGAATATATATATATATATATATATATATATATATATATATATATATATATATATATATATAAATATACTTAGGTACATCTATGTATATATATACGTTATTTTCTTTATATAAATGTATATATATATTTTTTCTATATATATATATATATCTTTGCTAGTTAGCATTATGTATATTATAGTGTATGTATATCCCTATATATATACTTTTCATAATATTGTATATAATTGTGTATATATATATATATATATATATATATATATATATATATATATATATATATATATATATATATATATATATATATATATATATATATATATATATATATATATATATATATATATTATTCTTTTATATATATGTATTTTCCTATGAATATATATATATATCTATATATATATATATATATATATATATATATATATATATATCTATATATATATATATATATATATATATATATATATATATATATATTCATAGGAAAATACATATATATAAAAGAATAATATATATATATATATATATATATATATATATATATATATATATATATATATATATATATATATATATATATATATATATATATTGTATATGTACATATAATTGTACATAACTAGCCTCCATAAAATTATGTAAAATTACCTACTTACTATATTTTCATGTTTGCATCTTCTATGTATATTTTTCCTGAATAAAATAGTATTATATTTCCTGCTCTTTTTATACATTGTATTTTTGTACATTTAATTAACTGCAACCATTTTGGTGTCCAAGCCTAGCATGGATTTTTGGGACCAAATGTGTTTTCACACATTCAAGGCCTGCACAAGTCATATTGGACTTGAATCATGGTCTTGGGTCCTGTATTTGAACCTTGGTTCATTTATATACATGGACAAAATATACAGATAATTAATTATTTAATTTCAGAATTATGTAACTTGCTATTTTTGGATTTTTATAAATATTTAGCTTGCTGTAAAAATTCTGGAAAAATAGTATTTAGATTCTCTGTTAATTTAGACAATTTAATATAATTTTTATAGCATTTTGTTGATAGTTTTGCCCCTGTTTAGCCATATCAAACCAGAACTCATTTTCTATATATTTATGAAAACTGATTTTTATAAAATACTTCTGTTGGGTAATAAATCCAGAAAAATTATAATAAATTTCTATAATTAACAAGGTTTCTGTCAGTATATTATTTTGCATTTATTGGAGATTTCTAGTATTTTCTAAAATTGTTAGAACACAGTGCACAGAATGTTTATTTACCAATAATTATGACTAAGTCATGACTTGTGATTTTTGTATATTTCTAGTATTTGGATTGCTAACCAGCCTTAATATGGGAGACCCATGTGTTAGTTTAGATGCCAAATCACTTCACTTTGAACCCCTAGGCTAAGTTCACCTAGCCAATGTCCAATTTGGCCTTCTCACATCACTAGTGTATTTATATTGTCTTGTAACTTAGAGTCTGAGTATATATATGTTTTCAGTGCCAGGACACTCTACATCTTAGCTTTATTGTCATTGCATTGCTTTGCTCCAGGCAAGTACATCTACAAACTCATTTACTGTCTTTTAATGTTAAGTACATGTGACAACCTTGTGAATTACCATTAATCCAGTTGCAAGTCTTTTGTTAATTGTACATGTTAAAACACTGTTATTTGATAAAAAATGTTAATCAACCCATGTGAATGCTGATCCTTGGAGTAGCAAGTCAAATCATAACACGTTTCATACTATTGCCAGTTCCCACCATGCTTTACACTATTTCCCGTATCTTTTACATGATGATTACTGGGTTATGAGAGAGTTGATAGTATAGTTACTGGACTCGTGGAATGTACTCACTTACATTGCAGTATGCTAATTGTGTAGTTTCTGGACTTGTGGAATGTACTCCCGTACATTACATTAAACTAGCAGTGCGGTTTCTGGACTTGTGGAATGTACTTACGTACATTGCAGTAAACTAAGAATGTAGTTTCTGGACTTGTGGAATGTACATACGTACATTGCAGTAAACTAGCATAGCACCTATTGACCGATCTCATACCTGCTCCAGTTTTAATACATAATGTACAATATGCCACAATTGACAAGAGTGTCTTAAAATGATAATCAAGATATACCATGATTTTCCGCTTTATATGATTTACCATGATTCCAGTATGTCTATTTTTTTCAGTCTTATCATACCATGTTCCTGTTGTACATCTCTTGCATTATACATTCAGTACTTTAGTAGTAGAGGTTGTACTTGCTCCCGTCTTGACAGGATAACGTTGTAGGTATTTTGACCGAGGAAGAAATGTTTTGTGACCCGTACTATGGAGCTCCAGTTGAGGATATTCCTGCAGGGAATCCTGCTTAGCTGCTTAGTTTGACTTAGTGTTGGGTTATTATCACAGACGCTGTTTTGTACCTTTAAACTGGACCTTGTCTCCAGTACTACTTTTGGTTGTGTATTATTTATAACAAACTTAGTGGTTTTTTATCTATCTATATAGAAGCTGTGTTGTGATCATTCTTAAACTATCTTAATTATTAGCACATTTATCATTATTACCTGACTGTCTAGAACAGCTTACTACGCTCTAATCAAGCATAGGCTGGACATGGCTCGGCCCGGCCCAACAATTTGGGAATCGGGTCGTGACATGTTTTTAGTGGTGGCCCATGCAGGTCCTGACTAAAGTTGTTCGGTTACGTTACTGTACCAAACACGCCTGCAGAAATTAAGGATAACACTAGGAACAACATCTAGAACACCTAGAGGAATTTTAGGATTGCAACATAGGAAAACTCATCACAGCGTAGGACCGGGTAGTGTAACTAAATTGTTTGCTTATGACTGCTTGCTTTATTCTTATAATTCCTTTGTCTTTTATAAATAGATAGACCCTACACACTCTCCCGATTCTGCCACCTCAGGTGACGGTACACCTTCATCACCTCCCCCTACCACCCGGATAGGTCCATTAGACTTTGCACCTCCACCACCTCCTACCCCGCAGACCCAGATGCCTCCACCCCCACCTTCTATTATGCCTCCCCAGACTATTGTTTCCCTTGACGGAACCCAATTACTGGCTTTGATCCAGGGGCTCCTGAATGACTCAGCATACCCCCGTCTCGTAACCTATAGAACATCAATTGAGGCTAGGTAGTATCAAGAGTTTTATGAACCTAAATCCGAAGGAGTTTCTTGGGACGGAAGGCATAGTTGTAGCTGATGACTGGTTAGATTCCGTAAAGAGGAAGCTCATAGGGGCTAGATTACCTGACGACCTTTGGGTCGAGGCAGCAGGATTTTTGTTAGCAAACCTGGCAGGGGTCTGGTTCAGAAATGAGACGATGTTCATTGGCGGCAGAGGAAACTGGGAGCAATTCAAGATCCAGTTCAAGAGGAAGTTCTTCTCCACCACCGCTAGAGTTGCCATGGGATTGCAATTCCAGAACCTGTAACAGGGGAGCCGTACAGTCGATGAGTACGCAGGTGAGTTTAGCAGACTCAGTCGTTTTGCCCCGAGCTTAGTAGCCGACCCGGAGGAGATGGCTCGCAGATTCTGCCATAGTCTTGTCCCGGACATTAGCATCTTACTAGTGGCCAACGGGATCACAGACTACTACCAGCTACTGGAGAGAGCCCGAGGTATGAGGAGCGTCTTTTGTCTTGCAAGAGGCCAGCTACCACACATCATGACGGGCCGTCCAAGCGCCAGACTTTCCAGCAGAGGACGACTACCCAGCACCAGCAGGCCTATTCTCCACCAGCTCATCCTCAGCATCAGTTATCATTTGCCCGAGATCCGGGGCAACAGCAGCAGAAGTGGGTCTCTTGTGCCTTCTGCAAAAAGCCAGGGCACGATGTCTCCATCTGTAGGAAGAAATTGAGCCAGTGTCTTGCTTGCGGGTCTTCCACCCATATGATTCGGGAGTGCCCGAAGGCGAAGCCATTTACCAGAGGACCTTCAGGGAGAGCATACCCTTTAGCCATCCAGGCAGCAGTACCAGTGCAGGGCCCAGAGCCAGAGCCAGAATACTTGACAGACGGTGCCACAGGTTGGATTTATTTGCATATGACTGTTTGATTCTAGTGCCTCATTAAGTTACCTATCACTAGACTCATGCCAAACCATCATTTAGTAACTGTACCCATGAGACCAAGCCATTGACCAGTAGACCTGTTTCATAGACGTTCCATCATTAGGAGATAGCCTTAGTCATCGCTGTAATTATTTTTAAAAACGTTAGTTGCCTCGCGTGTCTTCAGTTCTTGTAAATTTCGAGGACGAAATTTTTCAAGGAGGGAAGACTTGTCAACCCCAGTTTTTCAAAATTTTTGTTTATTAGTAATAAATGGTCATTAGTGATTAAATTAGCTTTAAAATGTTTTATTATAATTATTAGGAATTTTTTAGAATTTTTAAATAATTTTAAATGATTTTAAAATGGTTTTAAATACCTAAAATGCCTCTTTGCAATTAAAAGAATTGTTTTAAATATGTTTTGTAATTGTTTAAACCCTTTCTGTAATTTCCCAAAATCTGTTTGCAAATTTTATTTGCAAACTTAAACTGCGGGCCTCGTTTTGCAATATTGATATTGCACAAACATTACGACAGGGACTTGTTTGTAATTTCTAAACTAAGGAGGACCTAACCCTAAAACGACCACCCCCTCCAACCGACCTTCCCTACTTTTTCGGCGATCACCGAAACCCTAACCCTAATCCAGTCCTAATTCCACCGCCTTCGACACCTATAAAAGACCCCCTCGTCGACCTTGAACTCCCCACAACCGCCTCGACCACTCCCTACACCGCTACGACCACCATCTTCCCCATTTCCAGTCGCCGGAACCCTGACTCCGGCAGCCTTCAAACCCACCTCTACACAGCCTCTCGTCGACAACCACCACCACCCCCAGCTTCGCCACAGCACGGCGAGCCGATCGCCACCGCTCCGCCACGACCACGACGCCCCCAGCCGCCGTTCGCCCTCTCGAAACCAACTTCGACGCCGGACACGAAGGTAACAGTGACTGTTTCGTGTCGTGCGTATCCAATACTTACGTATGTTGTTCGCCTGGACACGACGACCCCAGCCCCGTACTCGGACACGCGTAGATCGTGTCGTGCGTGTCGTGCAGTGCATGGACACGTCGACACGGTGTCAGATCTCATTTCTCGTGTCCTGGACAGTATGGACACGAGCGAACTGTTATTTAGAGAACGGGTTTAAAACGTGTTATCGGGTTTTAAAAACCCATTAAACCATTTAGTTATCGGGTCTGGGCTCTTCCCAACCCGATATTTTTGTTTAGGATTAAAATATTCTAAACCCCCGTTCTAACAACCGAACCCAGCTGGTCCACTGGCCAGCCCGAACGAATTAAAATCCCCCCCTCTGGCTGGCCGAGTTCGAGCCTTGCGCTCGTTTTCTGTTTCTTTTCTTTTTCTTTTCTTTTTAGTTTCTGTTATTTATTTATATATATATATATATATATATATATATATATATATATATATATATATATTTATATATATATGTATATATGTATTTATATATGTATTACTGTATATATTATATATATTTACTGTTATATATATTGTATATATACAAATTATTTATGAATATATATATATATATATATATATATATATATATATATATATATATATATATATATATATATATATATATATATATATATATATATATTATATATATATAAATATACTTAGGTACATCTATGTATATATATACGTTATTTTCTTTATATAAATGTATATATATATTTTTTCTATATATATATATATCTTTGCTAGTTAGCATTATATATATTATAGTGTATGTATATCCCTATATATATACTTTTCATATATATTGTATATAATTGTGTATATATATATATATATTATTCTTTTATATATATGTATTTTCCTATGAATATATATATATATATATATATATATTGTATATGTACATATAATTGTACATAACTAGCCTCCATAAAATTATGTAAAATTACCTACTTACTATATTTTCATGTTTGCATCTTCTATGTGTATTTTTCCTGAATAAAATAGTATTATATTTCTTGCTCTTTTTATACATTGTATTTTTGTACATTTAATTAACTGCAACCATTTTGGTGTCCAAGCCTAGCATGGGTTTTTGGGACCAAATATGTTTTCACACATTCAAGGCCTGCACAAGTCATATTGGACTTGAATCATGGTCTTGGGTCCTGTATTTGAACCTTGGTTCATTTATATACATGGACAAAATATACAGATAATTAATTATTTAATTTCAGAATTATGTAACTTGCTGTTTTTGGATTTTTATAAATATTTAGCTTGCTGTAAAAATTCTGGAAAAAATAGTATTTAGATTCTCTGTTAATTTAGACAATTTAATATAATTTTTATAGCATTTTGTTGACAGTTTTGCCCCTGTTTAGCCATATCAAACCAGAACTCATTTTCTATATATTTATGAAAACTGATTTTTATAAAATACTTCTGTTGGGTAATAAATCCCAGAAAAATTATAATAAATTTCTATAATTAACAAGGTTTCTGTCAGTATATTATTTTGCATTTATTGGAGATTTCTAGTATTTTCTAAAATTGTTAGAACACAGTGCACAGAATGTTTATTTACCAATAATTATGACTAAGTCATGACTTGTGATTTTTGTGTATTTCTAGTATTTGGATTGCTAACCAGCCTTAATATGGGAGACCCGTGTGTTAGTTTAGATGCCAAATCACTTCACTTTGAACCCCTAGGCTAAGTTCACCTAGCCAATGTCCAATTTGGCCTTCTCACATCACTAGTGTATTTATATTGTCTTGTAACTTAGAGTCTGAGTATATATATGTTTTCAGTGCCAGGACACTCTACATCTTAGCTTTATTGTCATTGCATTGCTTTGCTTCAGGCAAGTACATCTACAAACTCATTTACTGTCTTTTAATGTTAAGTACATGTGACAACCTTGTGAATTACCATTAATCCAGTTGCAAGTCTTTTGTTAATTGTACATGTTAAAACACTGTTATTTGATAAAAGAATGTTAATCAACCCATGTGAATGCTGATCCTTGGAGTAGCAAGTCAAATCATAACACGTTTCATACTATTGCCAGTTCCCACCATGCTTTACACTATTTCCCGTATCTTTTACATGATGATTACTGGGTTATGAGAGAGTTGATAGTATAGTTACTGGACTCGTGGAATGTACTCACTTACATTGCAGTATGCTAATTGTGTAGTTTTTGGACTTGTGGAATGTACTCCCGTACATTGCAGTAAACTAGCAGTGCGGTTTCTGGACTTGTGGAATGTACTTACGTACATTGCAGTAAACTAAGAATGTAGTTTCTGGACTTGTGGAATGTACATACGTATATTGCAGTAAACTAGCATAGCACCTATTGACCGATCTCATACCTGCTCCAGTTTTAATACATAATGTACAATATGCCACAATTGACAAGAGTGTCTTAAAATGATAATCAAGATATACCATGATTTTCCGCTTTATATGATTTACCATGATTCCAGTATGTCTATTTTTTCAGTCTTATCATACCATGTTCCTGTTGTACATCTCTTGCATTATACATTCAGTACTTTAGTAGTAGAGGTTGTACTTGCTCCCGTCATGACAGGATAACGTTGTAGGTATTTTGACCGAGGAAGAAATGCTTTGTGACCCGTACTATGGAGCTCCAGTTGAGGATATTCCTGCAGGGAATCCTGCTTAGCTGCTTAGTTTGACTTAGTGTTGGGTTATTATCACAGACGCTGTTTTGTACCTTTAAACTGGACCTTGTCTCCAGTACTACTTTTGGTTGTGTACTATTTATAACAAACTTAGTGGTTTTTCATCTATCTATATAGAAGCTGTGTTGTGATCATTCTTAAACTATCTTAATTATTAGCACATTTATCATTATTACCTGACTGTCTAGAACAGCTTACTACGCTCTAATCAAGCGTAGGCTGGACATGGCTCGGCCCGGCCCAACAATTTGGGAATCGGGTCGTGACAGTACGTGTCCGTATCGGACACGTATCAGTGACATGCGCAGGTATTCGACGAAATGCCCTTCAAATTTTGTTTCAATAGGATTGTAGATCTAGGATTTCTTTTGAATTTTTGTGTTGACACATAGGTGTTTCGAGTCGTGTCGTGTCCACACGAGGGACACGAACACACTGGAACTGAGTCCAGTACTGTCCCCTGCTACTCGAGTGCGAGTGCTCGCTGGATACGAAGTTTGGACTCGTGCCACTTGGCATAGACCAAGGGGCAATGACTGACAGTCTCCCCCTTGAGTCCCGAGTCCAATGGTTTCGTGTCGGACACGTACGAGGCCTCGTTTTGGGATTACACTGACACTGTGCACTAGATTTTCCCTCACTGACACGGCTTGTTCAGTCTGACACGGCAACACGAGGACACGATTCAGGGTGTATCAGACCTAGGTCTACCCTAGGCACACCCACTGACACGAGCACGTGTCCTAGTTCGTGTCGTGTCGTGTACACGATACGCGTGAACATGTGCTCTTTACTGTGTCTGTTTTGTGCACTATAAGTGTTTGTTTTGTGGTGGATACGCCGTGTCCGGCTTTCGGTGACACGAAATAAAGTGTGGGGCTTGTACACATGGGATGTTTTCTTTACCAACCATTTTAATTGCATATTAGTTTGATTTTATTCATCATTTGTCATTTACCTTTTTTCTGAAAACAGTATTAATATCCTGAAATTCCAGTTTTGATACATGATCTTTGTCATCAATTTAGACCTATTTAATGCTGTTAAATGTTTGGTTTAAGTCCCAATTAGGGTTCTCCTATAGGTAATCTAGTTGTGTGTCGAATTTTGTGTTGTTTGGTGATTAATTATATTCAAATGGGGGTTTGAACAGTGGAAAAAAACTGAAAACTGTTTCAGTTTCATTTTCTGAGATGTGGATTGGTTTCCTTCCCTTCTTGTTGTCCCTATTTTTCCAGGATTTCACCCTCATACACACACCCTCATCTCCCTTGTATTACACACTGTTTTACACAGCCACTCAAGTGTTCCTCACTCACCCTCACTCTCTAAAACACTCACACTCACTCTCTAAAACACTCACCCTCACTCTTCATCACACACACACACACACACACACACACACACACATATTTCACTCATCACTCACTCACAGTCAACACACACACATATTTCACTCACACCCTCACCTAAACACTTGACAGTTCACACACCCTACACATCTACACACATTGCTCTCTCTCTACACACACACACACACATATACACTCTCTCTCATATCATGTATGTATATTTATATATATAATATGTATATGTATATAAATTATGCATATAAATGTATATGCAATATGGGTAGCCTAGACATGTGTATTTTGATTTGAGCCTAGATATATATAATATATATATGTGAAGTTCCTAATGTATTGTACTATAACCTAGTATGTGTGAGTGTAATAATGTAGACTATGTGTATAGACTTGTAGTGACTAGGTTTGAGTTGTGGTGTGTACTAGCTAGTATAAGTTGTAAGGACTTGGTATGCTAGCATAGGCTAGTTAGCCTAGTTTAGACTGGTATGGACTAGTTAGGCCTAGTATAGGCTAATGTAGACTAGTATAGGCTAGTTTGACCTAGTTTAGACTTGTTAGACCTAGTTTGACCATAGTTGACCAAGTTTGACTTCTAGGGTTGACCAGAGTTGACTAAGAGTTGACTTTGGCCTAGATTGACCTAGACTCATGTAGAGTGCATAGTATAACTTTATTTTACCATTTTAGACTTGTTGTGACTTGTGCTGTTCTGATTAGGAGTCAGACACCACTCATCGGACAGTACTTTTTAGTTGGACACTCATATACCAGGCGAGTACATTCTCTGATCATTTCATATCCTGCTTAGAATTATTTCCTGCATTAAACTACTTTACTTGTTACTGTCACATTGGTCACACAGATTGGTACTATCTGGATCCCTTCTTGAGATGTTATCCTTAGGGAGCATCGGGTACTACATGTTCTGTGCGTTTCACTTACATGGCGTATCACTATGCTTCATTGGTTCACTGATCACTTGTGACATATACTCTTATGATCACAGAGTCTTCCTTGAATCCTTATCCCATTTACTGGGTATCCTAGAATCTCCTAGAATCCCCATTTATGGGACATCCATGTATCACCCTTCGGGGGCCTTTGCATGGAATCATAACATAACCTGGTTGGATCCTTGTGTATTGATTGGGGGTACGGGAGAGTAGAAATAGACATGTGAATACTATCCAAGTAGTGTAGCATCAGAATCTTTCCATAGTGTAGCATCAGAATCTCCTATGCCATTTACATGTCTATATTGTACTCTGACTCACTAGCCACTGTTAGTCTCTAGTTATAGTAGATATTTCTATTACAGTTCTCTCTCTATTTACATACTGCACTTCTTTCAGTACCTGTATCTTACTTTACTGCATGATTATATTTTCTAACCTGCTATGAACTGTTGAGATGTACTGTGCTCGCTCCTGTCCTGACTGGACCTGTTAAAAATATTACAGAGGACGAGGAGGAGGCCTGTGTGGATACCTTCTACGGGGCAGTCCTAGACGACACTTGCGAGCTGGACTCTCAGGAGGACCCAGCTCCAGCTGAGGACATTACCCCCATTGCCTAGACTAGCTTAGTTAGGCCTTATCTTATTTTATGTTGTCTTGAGACTGTTTAGCTAGACTTTATTTCTGTTTGGAGATTTCTGAGTTGTATATATTCTTTTATATTCTGTAGCTGAGGTTGTACTCTGGATACTTGCTGGGATATTATCTTAGACTACTCTATCTTCTGTATTTCCTTGAGTTCTATATCATATCGTGCTTTCTTCTTCCTTTGTTGTGATTGAGTTCATTTACTGCTATGTCACCCCCATTCTGGGAGTATAAACTGTTTAGTATATTATTGCTAGATGTTGTGACCTATGACAGCGTTCTACCGTCGACACCGCGGCGTAGGCTGGACGTACCCACGTCTCGTGTCCTTACTCTAGGGTACAGGTCGTGACACGTTTTTAGTGGTGGCCCATGCAGGTCTAGACTAGAAGTGTAGTGGTATTCGAATTAGAGTATCACTATAGCCTGCAGTAGGATATAGGACATTAATTTTTAAGGTACTCAATCACATTAGGAAAAAAATTTATTGTCATCTAAATCCTTATTTTCAGCTGATCCTTTTGAATTTTAAATTGTCTGCCTTTGTTATATCGCTTCTTTCTCAGAAATTGATACTCTTGTTTGTCTATCTTCAGGATGGTAGAGACTCGATCTGTCACGCCCCAGAACCAGAATACTGGAGAGCGGGGGAATGACTCAGCCAGCTACGTATTACGGGTAGATGAATACCGTATAATACGATCAATGCTGTCTAACCAGACGAGGGGGTGCATACTACCTGAAAGTCTCACTATGGTCATTTCACATCTATTGTCTCAATCATTCAAATAAGAAACAGAAATAGAGAACATGTAAGAAAAAGCAGTAAGGCGTCCCAAACGCTCAGTCAAAATGTTCTTGAGATCTGGCTTTTACAAAACATAGCCAGATGGTATAGCAAGTGTACACAATTGTTAACAATATTAACATATCATGATTTTATCAAGTTCATGCAAAAAGGCGTAAGGATATATTAGGAGAATTATCATGCCATCCTTAAATGAATAAGTTATAGAACAAATAAAACACCCAGGTTAGAAAGTCACGCCAACAAGTCTATACTAAGGCCAAAAGTCACGCCAAGTCTAGAAGGAGTGAGCGTGTAACAGCGTGAGCGTGAAAAAGTAATTCACGCTGGCATGCACAGGGTGAGCGTGAAGGAAAATTCACGCACGCTTAAGTGAGCGTGAAAAGGGTGACGAGAAATCCACGCACGCAAGGATGTGCGTGACTAAAAATACACGCACGCTCATGGATGTGTGCGTGACTGAAAATACACGCACTCATGGATGTGTGCGTGACTGAAAATACACGCACGCTCATGAGAACGTCAGCGTGACTAAAAATACACGTACGCTCATGAGAACGTTAGCGTGACTAAAAATACACGCACGCTCATGAGAACGTTAGCGTGACTAAAAATACACGCACGCTCATGAGAACGTTAGCGTGACTAAAAATACACGCACGCTCATGAGAACGTTAGCGTGACTAAAAATACACGCTAACATGTAAGAACATGAGCGTGACTCAAAATCCACGCAGACACGTAGAGACGTGAGCGTGACTAAGCTTTCGTCCCAGCCAGGAAATGAAGTTCCCAGCCAGAAAACATGCTAAGTTGGGAGATCAAAACCCATGAACAGCCGAAAATATAGCAACTTAGATCTAGGAGAAACCAGCCACAGAAATCAAAATTACTAAGCAGTAAACTCCCTCAGGATCATGAGAGGAAGAATAATGAACCATAAAAATGGTTCTCCAAGCAAGAAGCAAGATTGCACTTGCCTGCTGTGGTTGGTGGAGAGAGTGATGAGAGGAGGAAGAAGAAGTAATGGTGAGGAGAAGTAATGAGGAGAAAGAAGAAAAATGATGCTTTAAATAGGGAGGGTGGTGGTAGGTGGGAGTTATGGGTCGGGTTTGTCTACCATGAACCCGAAAACCCTCCATGGCCGAACCCAATAAGACCAAAGCAGCGAATAAAAGCAGAAAGAAAATGTAGAAATAAAATACAGGAAATAAAATGCAGGAAATAATTAATCATGAAAATTAAAGAGCAGATAATTAATTAACATGAAATTAAAGGAATTTAAATAATAATACATGATAAATACTAAATAAATATACATGAGTTGCACATGTATAAAAATACGCATTCTTGGAACGGGGAGTGACACGATCGCAGCGTACCATTCATGGGGATGCTATAGAGGGGACTGCTACCTCTCAGCCAGTACAGCAAGGCCAGGGGACTGCAGCTCCTGCCACCTCTGCTCGTATTGAGACTTTGGCAGCAGCAGGGGGTATGCCTCCACCGGCTCGGAGGTAGGACCCAGTCATCGCAGAGATGCCCTTCCAGCAGCCACCGCCTACAGAATACGTGGATGCGGCACAGATGTTCGCATACTTACAGCTGTTCATGGACCGGCAGTAGGCTCGATAGGACAGGGGCATAGAGCTGGCCCTTACGACGGTCGCAGCTCGACCAGTGGTCCATCAGCCGAGGACACCGAAGATAAAGCAGTTCCAGAAGATGAGCCCCAGAGACTTTCTGGGGACATAGGGGATACTATATGCTGATGAGTGGATCGAGCATATAGAGGAGATCTTCCGCCTGGCCCGGATACCAGCAGATCTCCATATTGAGGCCGCGGCTAGCCGGATGCGAGATCTTGCTCGCACCTGGTATCAGTCAGACCCCAGGATGGGGGTAGCTGGGCAGACTTGGGAGGAATTCAAGGGCTTCTTCAAGAAGAAGTTCTTTCCAGATTCAGCGCTCAGAGCCTTGGAGTCGCAGTTCGAAAGCCTAGTCCAGGAGAGCCTTTCAGTGGAGGAGTACGCAGGGGAGTTCGACCGCCTTGACAGGTTCGTAGAGGGCTTGAGCGAGACGACGAAGGCCCAGAGGTTCCGGAAGGGTCTGGTCAAGGAGGTCAAGTCCTTGACCAAGGGCAACATGGATGCCACATTCGAGGAGATCTTGACGGGAGCCTTGTTGGCAGAGGATGATCTTGAGCTTAGGCTCAAGAGAGGGCGAGACCCAGTTGGGGGCAGCAGCAACGGAGGCCAGGACAAGAGGCCCCACTTTCAGTACCAGCAGCTGAGGCAGTTCCAGCCGCAGCCGATCCAGCAGAGGCCAGTTCACCAGCAGCAGCAGCCGAGACAGCACCAGCAGGGTCAGAGACAGGGTGTTACTTGTGCCTACTGCAAGAAGCCAGGGCATGACTTCCATGAGTGCTGGAAGAGGCTGGGCCAGTGTCTGGTGTGTGGCTCAGCAGACCACCAGATGAGGGAGTGCCGCATGGGACGAGCAGTTCAGGGGGCAGCAGTCAGAGCTCCAGCAGGCCAGCAGAGGGGACCAGCCCTGCCGACACAGCAGCAGAGGTTCGTCCAACACCAGCAGCAGGCCAAGGGAGGCCAGCAGGGGTGAGGATTTGCCATGGCAGCAGAGGATGCGAAGGCCATCGGAGAGCTAATTGCTGGTTCGATTCTTCTCGACTCCAGTCTAGCTTTTGCATTATTCGATTCCGGTGCTTCGTATAGCTTCATATCAGTATCTTTCGTGATTAGACACGGTATCGTAGCTGATTCATTACCTAGGACTTACAAGATCACAACCGGGGGTGGCATTATCCTCGTGAGTGATGTTTGTAAGGATCGGAGAGTAGTTTTGGGAGGCCGTGAGTTGGAGGTGAGCCTGCTCGTAATACCATTGCCGAACTACGATATAATACTAGGCATGGATTGGTTGAGCAGGCACCACACCAACATTGATTGCAGAGGGGGGTAGAGTTCTCTTCAGAGCGCCGGGGGAGCCAGAGTTCGAGTACTCCAGACGTCAGGCAGAGCAGAGCAGCGGAGTTTTCTGTGGAGTCTCGATCGAGGAGCAGGCGATTCCACACCCCTTGATAGCAGAGTATATGGATGTTTTCCCAGAGGAGTTGTCGGGATTGCCACCAGACAGAGACATAGAGTTCTCGATAGACTTGGTTCCAGGAGCGGATCCCATCTCTCAACATGTCTATCGGGTGAACAATAATGAGCTGGTGGAGCTGAAGAAGCAGGTGGATGAGCTACAGGACATGGGCTTCGTCCGCTCGAGTTCGTCGCCATGGGGTGCACCAGTGTTGTTTGTGCCGAAGAAGGATGGGTCAGTACGGATGTGTATTGACTACAGGGCACTCAACAACCTCACGATCAAGAACAAATACCCACTGCCGCAGATCGACGATCTTTTTGACCAGTTAAGCGGAGCTCGGGTATTTTCCAAGATTGATCTGAGGTCGGAATATCACCAGGTGAAGATGAAAGGGGAGGATATTCCCAAGACAGCTTTCAGGACGCGGTACGGGCAGTTTGAGTTTTTGGTTATGCCGTTTGGGCTAACCAATGCGCCAGCAGTATTTATGGACCTAATGAACAAGGTATTCCACTAGTATCTGGATCAGTTTGTGGTGGTGTTCATTGACGACATCTTGATATATTCCAAGACTGAGAAGGAGCACGAGGAGAATTTGAGGATAGTGCTGGAGATTCTAAAAAAGGAGCATCTTTATGGGAAGCTCTCCAAGTGTGAGTTCTTCTTGGACCGGATGGACTTCTTGGGGCATGTGGTGACTGGAGATGGTATCTCAGTTGACCCTAAAAAGATTGTAGCAGTTGAGGCATGGGCAGCACTGACTTCAGTTGCAGAGATCAGGAGTTTCCTGGGGCTGGTAGGATATTATCGGAGATTTGTACAGGATTTTTCCTAGGTTACAGAGCCGTTGACTCGGTTGACACGGAAGGATGCTGAGTATGTTTGGTCAGAGGAGTGTCAGGCAGCTTTTGATGAGTTGAAGAAGCGGCTTACGCCAGCTCCGATTCTGACATTGCCTTCAGGATCGGGTGGTTTCACTATTTATAGTGATGCTTCAGGGAAGGGGCTGGGTTGCGTCTTGCAGTAACATAGGAAGGTGATTGTCTATGCTTCCAGGCAATTACGTTCCCATGAAAAGAACTACCCTACCCACGACCTGGAGATGGCAGCAGTGATATTTGCTCTGAGGTTGTGGAAGCATTATCTGTATGGAGAGAGGGTGGAGATTTTTACAGATCACAAGAGCTTAAAGTATGTGTTCACTCAGAAGGAGTTGAACATGTGTAACGCCCCAGTCCCAAAATACGTAGGACCAAGTATGTAGACATACCAGCTGTATACATACGAAATACATGTACCTCGTATGTATACATAAGCTGTAAATGTAGTAATCCAAGACAACTAAATCTCATCCACAATGAAAGGATTAATAATATAGAAATCAACTTGAATATTGATGATACAATCGATGGGCGGAGATAAAGTCCACTACCAACTAATTTAAATAGAGAAAAAATATACAAAGAAAGTGATTGGTCGAGCGAAGCAATGACAAGTCCAAAAGTAGTCATCACGAAGGAAGGAATGGCCTTAGCTAGAGCAACTGCAAGAAATCACGAAAATACACACCTGGGGAAAAACCAGGTCCTCAGAGGGACGTAACAAGACACGTAATATCATGCCATAAACGGAATAGTAAGAGCTCAATAGAAATATACATGCGTAAAGGTTCCTAACCATTCTATGTGATATATACTTTGAGAAGACAACTTTCTACGCAGGAGCTTATAGTGTTCAGCATAGATGGAGAGAGAGTAATAGTAGGTAGCGCTCATAAGAGACACTATCGACTATGGGCAGAAAGTAGTTCTCATACGAGAACTATCGGCCCCGGGGCAGTAAGTAGCGCTCATCCGAGACACTATCGACCCAAATCTATATGTGTTCTGAACAGGTAGCCCCTACGCTAATAACTGTCTTCCCCCCTCCCAATGATACTACACATGCGTCGCCTCCACGATACTGTTTAATCCTTAATAACTGCCAAGTCTTCTACCAAAAATCTATTAGCAGTTACATCCTAACGTATGGCCTTTACGCACCGATGTACGGTCGATACGCAAGTCCGAAGCTATATGCGACTCGCAGCTCACACACAACCCGTGGCACATCGTGACAGTTCATGAGATGCACTTAAACATACGGTGGTCCCTTAACTCTAAGTCAATTGCACAAAATATAGTAATTTGTATCTACATATAATTTAAAAGAAACAACTAAAGAAATGCATGCATGATATTGAGCAAGAAATTAAACAGCAAAGGCAAGGTGTCTTGCCTGGTAGGGCGCCTGGTGTGTCGCGATGATCAAGGTGGCACGATCTGCAACTTCGGTGCAACAACTATGCAAGGTGACCTCTGATGGTGACACAGACAGTTCCATTGGGTTCAGAAGGATCAAATTGGTTAGGTTGGACATAAGGTAGTCTCGAAATGGGCAAAGGAATAGGAACAATAGGACTTGGATACGGACAGGAGAATAATCGAAGGAGATAACATATATACAATTTTTAGAAAAACTATTTATAATAATCGAAAACTAGTTTGAGTCTAAACGAAATACTTAAAGTAAAAATAATCATTTTCGACAAAACTCTAAGTTTGTCAAAATTGGATATTTAGATAGGAGCTCTATTTTTATTAGTAAAAAAATAATATTTGATAAACACATAAAATATGGAAAATCGATTTAGGCTAAAAACTAATTTTTTATCAAATATAATTTCTAAACTGAAAAGCCACACAAAATAATATTTTAGGGCTTATAAACCTAATTTGGAATATAGGCCAAGCCCAATACAAAATTTTGCTACAAAATAATTTAGAGAAATACTATTTATAATTTCCAAAATAAATAATATATTTTTAATAATAATAATAGAAATAATACAACATATGTATATACACTTACATATTAAATACCTTAATATTTCAACACCTATACTGACAACATATAATAAATCTCTTCCTTAGTTCTCTAAACAACCAATACTGTAACTAATGTTATAATAAAGTATAATAATAAGAATAATAAGAATAATAATAATAATAATAATAATAATAATAATAATAATAATATAATAATAATAATAATAATAATAATAATAATAAAGATGATAATGGAATAATAATAATAACAATAATAATAATAAAAGTAATAATAATGATAATGATAATAATAATAATAATAATAATAGTTTACTAAAAACACCAAAATAAAACAATTAAATAGATAATAAAATAAATAATAAAAATAACAAAAAAAATATATCTATCGCAGCAGTCGAATGACTGCTGCTACTGTTCTTTAAAAATAAAGAAAGTGAGAAGAAAAGAAAGAGAGAGAGGAGAAGAGAGGGAGAGGGATGATCGGGAGAGGGTAGAGGCTGGCGGAGAGGGGGTTGTCGGGGGAAATTAAGCGAGAGAGAGAGAGAGAATGGGGTGAGGAGAGATGCGGCAGCGAAGGCGGCGGGCTGCGGCGAGGGCTGCGCCTACGGGAGGTGGCGGAGGCCGATGCGTGCACGGGCGGAGTCGTTGTCGACCGGCGACGGTGCATCTGAAGGCACGGCGGTCGCCGGGACCAGAGGAAGGCGGCGCGCATCTCGGGGCGGTCGATTGGGGCTTAGGCGGAGCTGGTGGGAAGGAGAGGCGGAGGCGGTCGGAAAGATGGAAGGGCGGTGAAGGGGTGGCTGGCTTGGCTGCTAGGGTTTCAGCACCGGAGCGAGGGCTGGGCTCGCGGTGGCGGAGAGATCGGAGTTCGTCGGAGGGGGTTTTCCGGCGGACTTGGGCGCGGGTCAGAAGAGGAGGAGATGGGTTTTGTCTCATGCGGAGATGGAGGCAGAGCGCGGCGGCGGGATCTCGCCAGGGAGGGTCGACGGTATGGCCGACGTGCGGGGGTTGGAAGAGGAGCGGGGGTTCGACTGGTGGCCGGCGACTCTAGGCGCGGCGGCGGGCGTCTCCGGCGCGGATCGGGTCGGCACCGGAAAAAGGAGGCTGGCTCCAGATCCGGGGGTACGGGTCGAGGCGAACGCCGGGAGGCACTGCGGAGGAGGTACGGCGATTTGGGTTTTCCTTCTTCTTCTTCTTTTTGCTGTTGGTGATGGTGTCGTGGGTTTTGGGGTGCTCGGCCAAGGTGGCCGGGGGTGGTTCGGTTGGTCGGGGATCGGTATGGTGGCGGTGTCGATGATGGTGATGGTGGTGGTTGCGGTGGTGATGTGGGTGCTTTGGTCGTGATGGGTTTGGTGCACAGTGGTTGGGAGTAGGATGGCCGTGGGTGGTGGCTGCCAGGACGGAGTTGGTGTTGGCAGCGGTGGTCAGGTGGCTGTGGTCGAGTCGGGGTCGGGTTGGATCGGTCAGGAGGCGGGGATGGAAGCCTTGTCGGAGTTTGAGGGAACGTTGGCAGAAAATTAGGATTAGGGTCTGTGGATTTAGAATTTGTGTCGGAGTTGTGTCCGACACAAGAATTAGGTAAGAATTTGGTGTCTGGAGTGTCGGACACGAGATAAAATAATGTATTTGTAAAAATAAAAATAGTAGAAAGAAGGGATATGGACACGGACACGGACACGATGCACGATGTTGTGTAGAAATTTTTTGGAGGAATGTAAGAAATTTATGGAGGAGTACCTGCCTATTTATAGGATGTGGGAATTCCGAATTAGATAGGAATTAGGAGTAGTTTAAACCCAATTAGAATATTCAATCCAATAATTTAAAGCAATTCCAAATCAAATCCAATTCCAAATACAAATCAAATTTAAATCTAATTAAATTCTTGGTTTTTAAAATAAAATCAATTTCAACTATAGATATTAATTTACTCTATAAAAATAAATCCAAAAATTAAATCAATATTTAAATGGCCACAATAACTTCCAAATATATTTTTAAAAATACAATAATAATAATTTTGAAAATAATAAATATTTTTAAATGTCTTTTTGAATAATAAAATATTTAATATTAATAAATCTCGAAAATTATATTTTTATTAAAAATCGACTAATAAATAATTTCGAAATATATGTATGCACGAATTTAAATTCTTTTGGCTTAAAAATCAATTGAGAAAATTCAAATTCCAAATATCTAATCTATTTAAATAATTCCAAAAATTTAGTCAAGATTTAAATTGCCAAAATATTTTCAAAATATATTTTCCAAAAATGCTATTATAATAATTTCGAAAAATACATTATTATTTAAAATAACTAATAAAGTATTATGAATTATATATATGCAAGCACGAGTAATATTTATGCTTTTCTAGTATACAATAGGAATATCATTCACTATTAATAACTGCATAAATGAAGGCTTCTAGTAACTAAAATAACAACTTGGAAATGATAGCAAAATAATTTTTATATATATTATTTTGAAACTATAAAATAATAAATAAAATATTTTTCTAAAAAAATATGTATGCTCGTACATATTCGCACTCGTCGAGCAAATTCGAAAAACGAACTTCCGTACACGACGTACATACGACTACGTGACGTACAATACAAATTTTTAAATCAACACCAAAATCGAAAAAAAATAGTAGAAATTTAGGGGTTTTACATCCTACCCAACTTAAAAGATTTTGTCCTCGAAATTAAAAATTAGTAGGGGGGTAAGGACATAAGGGGGTATCGATGATGAACAATCAATACAAAATCATGTCGTAAGAAATTGCGATCTAGATCGTAGAAAAAAACACGGTATGGTCATGGGTAATGAATGAGGGTCCGATTAAGAGAACGAAATAGATTCGCTTAATTAAGCGATTAGAGGGTCTGGTAGGAAGTATAGGATCGAGAATGAGGACGAGGAGTTTAGGATGAGACATAGCAATATCGGGTGAGAATAGTCATAGTCGATAGGAAGGCTAGAGGGAGTTCTAGTATAACGCTTTCGTCGTCCTAAATAGGTGAAGGCGAATGAAATATAGAGTTCGAAGGAGGCTTTATCGATACGAGTACGTGATTCAAGACGATCGAATAATTTCAAAGAATTGTCAAGGCAGTCGTGGATGGGATTGTAAGGGCCAGTTTAATTATGTCCCCATCCACGTAGAGTAATAGACAAAAGCGAACCAAAGTGCACCTGGTTGATCAACCATTATGCACCGGTTCTGATTAGACAATAGGCTAGTGAGCGCTCAATAGCATATGTCATGAACAAACTCGATAAGGAATAAGCTTGCAAAACTAGGCTACATTAGCATCATTAGTCAAAACGGTAAATACATAGGACAGAGATTAAGATTTAAGAAGGTAGAATGATTCTAAGTCATACAACCGTCCTATAGTCTTCTTGTCCAAGTCCTGGTTGGCTAGACGGGTTAGGTCCTCTGATTCTAGGATCTAAATAAGCTTGCAATATAGGTCACTAGGTCAAAGGGGTTGCTAGTTCAAGGTATTCTATCCAACTTAAAGAATTAAACTAATGGCTTTGGGACAACTAACTAGTAGGGTCAATCTCTAACAACACGAAGGGAAGATGAGAATATGGATGGAAGGAAGCAAGCAAGATGCAATTGATGAGTCAAACGGTAGATAAAATCAAGGAAAGTGGTCAAGTATATGGATGAGAGCCTAGACTTCTAATCCTATACGCAGCTTGCTTGGTACGGTAAAGTAACCAAACAATTTATCTTGACCTGCATGGGCCACCACAAAAACATGTAACGCCCCATCCCAAAAACGTAGACCAAGTACGTAGATATGCCAGCTGTATACATACGAAATACATGGACCTCGTATGTATACATAAGCTGTAAATGTA